>VZRZ01006467.1:56054-157997 GCA_013398175.1 Climacteris rufus
TTTTTTAAATAAAGCTTTCTGGTTTTAGAAAATATGAATGAAAGAGAAAGTATGTGTTTCTTTTTACCCTTGATACTGCAACACTTTGGGTCTTGCTGGGAGGGACAGAAACTCTCCCAACTTTCCTCTCTTTAAGGGAAAAAGCATCTGCCAAAGAACAGGATGCTGTCACTTGGGTTGTGCTTGATCAAGAAGAGGAAAGGGTGATCAGCCCTAATCTCTTCAGCGACACTTGCATCATCCACCTCAGCTCCTGTTGAGCCTACCACCTTACTGCTTTCTTCATAGATTTCCACAGATGCCTCATGGATGGCTCCAGACACCTTCAGACTCTCTGCTGAAGAGATGCCAGAGAGATTGGCTGATGAGCTGAACAGGTCGGTGATACCCAAGGATTTTAAAACAGATGTGAGGTTATATTTTTCCTCAATCTTCATGCGGGGGAGATAAACTTTAATCTTCCTCTCTTCCATCTTGCTAGAACTGATCCACTCCTTTAGATTTTCAAAGGTGATTGCTGTCTCAAGCTGCAAGGAAACAAGAAAATTAGATTTGTAGGATGAGAGCACAACTTCTTTCGAGGCAATGCAGTACCATTTCTGATTTTTTTCTCTTAAGCTGACTGCTCTTGTCATGGTGTATTTTCTGAGTATATACAGATTAATGTGTCTAGAAGAGGAAAGCAAACCTTGACTCTCTCTTATCTGCTTCCTATTTCTTTAATAGGTTCACTGCCAATTAATTTTCTTAATGAGATGGCTACTCAGCAAATTTTGCCAATGGTCTTGCCTATTTATCTTCTTTTCTTCGGAAATATATTCCAAAAGTCATTCTATGTTTATGAGTTGTGTGCTCTATCTACATTTAAGACCCCCAAGTAAGGAAGTGCTAATGGTAACCAATTACTAATAGCTGAACTCTCATTTATTACTCAAGAAATTTAGCTGTGTTCAAATGCCTATTTATTTTTATAGCTTAGATTCTTTCAGTCAGTGTACAATCAGTTCAATGAACTCTGATTTATTACATAACTTTTCCTATTCAAACTGCATTCCTGGTAACAGCAATGTCCCATGCCTATATTCTGTTCATATCAACAATAGTATGTCATGTACATTTTACTTTCTGAAATTGCTGTAGCCATTCCAGTACCCCTCAGGTGTAGTTTTTTTAGATAGTTTTTTAGATAGTTTAATTTTTGAAGGTATGAAGGAAGCACGTTGAAGGCTATCAAACCAATTAATAATTACCAAAACTCAAGCTAACATGAACTTCCCAGGAAGCAACTTAGTATGCAGGAATTGAGATGTAAAAACTTTGGAGTTCAAGCTGCTAGACTAACAGCTGCTTGTCTGAGAAAAATGTGTTCTACAGTGACCACATCCACAGCAGTTGCTTAGCAATCCATCCTCAGCACAAACTTTGCAGGACACTGAGCTAGCTGCACACTTTTATGCAACAATCCCATGCTGCCAAGATTCAGCTCTGTGCTAGTGATGTGCTTTAAGATAACTTTATTGTGAAGAGCTTTTCAGCACCTAAATTTCATCATGTTCATGGTTTTCTGAAATCCAACTGCCCAGGCCATACCTGCTCCAGGCCTGAGACTTCATCAGGCAACAGCACCCACAGGCTCAGCTGCCCACTGGCATATGGAAGCTCCACGATCCTCAGTTTCTCAGAAGTGATCTCTGCCACTTTAAATGTACCAATCTGAAACATCATCTGCACAGGTTTGCTTTCTTGCTGCAAAACCAAAGAAAATAATGTGGTTAGCACAAAGATTATTCCTAGAAGGTAGAAATATCTACTTGTGGTTAAAAGTGATAATTGCTCTTTTTCAAGATTGTATAACAACTTTAATTCTTTCTCAAATTTTAGAAGATGATACCTTTAAAGTGATGTATGCCCACATACCTCAGTAATTCTGAAAGGAACTGTCTGAGTGTCTTCCTCCTTAAATGCTTTCTCCCACAATCCTTTGAAGTAAATGGCACTGACAAGGACCATTTCAGTTTGTGGACCCACAGAACTTGGTTGAAGGATATTTTTGATGGTCCCTTTAAGAATGCATAGGAAAAGACAACATGTATAACACACCTGTGTATAACACATCTTACTTGGCAATTACAACATTAAATGGAGGGTAAAAAATTTATGGGAAGGAGGGTGTAGGGCAGGAACATTGTTTTAGTTTTATAGCTGTTATCTTGTACTTCCAAGGTTGATTTGCTCACTGCTGTTGGCAATGGCTGTTATTTCTCTCTATAAAGAATTATAGGGACAGGTATAGGATCCAGAGCGTTATTTGTTACAGAATAAGTATATTTTGTGTAAACAGGAAGAGCCATTGGAACCTTTTATCCCAGGACGGTCTCCCAACCAAACATTTAGTACTTTTTGCTTCAAACTGAAGTTGAAACATTAGTGTCAAAAAACTTTTCAATGTGTGCAAAGCATATTTTTGTGCTGTCCCTTTTATCAGGACATATCCACAAAGCCTCTACAGATATAAAGTGTCCTCTAAAAGGGGTGTGTCTGAGGGGGAAAAAAAGGTTAAATGAAAGTTCTGTATTTGGAAACTGATCTATTACCCAGGAGAATGAGCAGAGGGAGAGGTTTTGGTTCTTCTTCTCCTGATTTAAGTGTTCTCACATGTTGTTCAAACATAGTGAAGGGAAGATACCTATGCCAATGGCTGCCTTCCTCTTACCATTTGTCTGACTTTCAACCCAGGAATTTATGAGCTCTCTGGATTTTTCTGCAGCTGTTTGAAAGCTGATAGATTCCAAACCTCCTTTATACAGTTCCTTCACACATTGTATGTATTCCTGCAAAGGAAGGGTATGCCATTTTCAGATCAGAATGTCAAAGCATTTTGCAAATGTAAAATGCAAGAATGAAATTAGCAGATATGAGCAATCTGCTTATTAAGGCTAATCAGCAAACCATGTTTCTAGTTCATAAGCATTGCAAGATTTGACATTCATTGTTTCAAGCAAGAGTATATGCCCACATTTAAAAAAAATATTTTCCAGAACTGAGTTTGATCCAAAATAGGCATTCGTTTCAGTTAAGTATGGGCTTTTTTCATTTTATCCATTTTCAAAATTTTCATTTTGCAATGGTACTCTCCTATAATTTCAAATTAAACATTCCTTTCAATTGAAAACCCTGGAATATTTTTGAGAACCTGAAGTTATTTTTCAAGTTTGTTTTGCAAGTTGGGATCACAGTTGGAGTTAACTCTTGCCAACAAAAGTTACGTTTATTAATTATACCTGGACTTGATTGTATCTTTATTGTGCTTTGCACAAATATCTTTTTGGCTAGCCACATTCTTTCTCAGAACTCTCAAGGCTTAGGGCTGTGATAGAGAGAATCCTTCCATATGGACAAAAATTTCTTTAGGAGAACCCAGGCTTCTGACAGTGCTTTTTGCATTACAGAAAATTACAGCTTTGACATTCAGATCAGATCTTAGAGCAACTCACCGGCAGGATTGGGTATTTCTCTTCAGCATAAAGTCTGCTGGCAATGCTGATGGAATAATTGTCACTTGGTTTGGTGATTTGGGTGATGATGTCCTTAATTGAAGTGTGGATGCTCACAGATGTGCCGCACTGGTTGACATGAATACAAATAAAAAGATAAATTCTGTTATCCTAGTTGTAAGAATTAGTAGGTTTTACACACTATATGAAAGGAGTAGAGTAGTTCAGACACTTCTGCTTATAAAACTGTTCATCCTGTGTGTCTGGTTGCTATAACTATGCTAATACAGTAATTTCGTATTATATACAGTTCTGTGCTACTTTTCTACTGCAATTTCCTCATACCTTTCTCAGGGGGGCTCTGAATTACCTGCTACAGTAATCTAGCTCCAGCAGATGAGGTAGGCTTTCCTCTGTTCCCAACCAGTCCCGTTTAACCAGTAACACCCAGCTACTTTTTTCTAATCTTACAAATATCTATAAATCCCCCCTATGTGCCCAATATTATGGTGATGGGTTTCATTTTATGCTTGCTCTGAATCCTCTGTTACCTGTCTTCTCCGTCCGTTCTTATGAATGAAGTGTTCTCCCAAATGCTGGACCAGAAACACTAGTTGCACACTGGAGAAGGGTTGGAACTAAGAGACTGCTTTATCTGATAGTTTTTGCTCACAGGAGAAACCAACATAGAGAAGGAGATGAAATTATTTCTGTACCTGAGATTCAATGCTCTCTCCAAATCCTGGGATTTTATCCAAGTGAATAGCCTGTAATTGACAATGACAGTAGCTGAAATAACAGGTATGACAAGAAAAAGGTTATGCAACTGAGATTAACATGTAATGTTTGAAGCAAGCCTATTGCCCAACTGAGAAGCTGGATGACTAAAAAAGTGCAGTCTAGCTGTACCATCTGTGAATCTCCATGCCTGCTTAGATCATCTTCTTTTCTATTGAACATCTATGAATCAGCTTCAGTGTGTGCTGTCACTAATACCAACTTTCTTATAGGTAACAAGCCAGCCACTCTCTGTGAAGATAGTGAGAGCTGTAGGAAACATATGAAACACTTTGCAGTCTGTAGGTATGTTTTGGCTCTTTCCCTAGAGATTTTATCTCCTTTCCTTATTGCAAACAAAGGACCACTAAAATGTGTTGTTCTCTTAGAGAATCCTACTGCTAACAATGACAAAATTTAAATCGAGTCACAAGATTTCAGGCTGATGCATTTCTTTAATACTGTGGGAGTTCGGGGTGGCTACAGCTTTTCATAACCCTGGATACACATTTTTTAGCTTCTGAGGGACATTATCATATAATTAAGAGCTGTGGCTCTGTTGAGCAGCAGGAGGGTTTAAATCTTGAACTGTAGTCTCACCTTTTCTATCTGAGCCTTGGTGTTCTCTTTTGCACCTATGTAGACCATGGACAGGGCTGAAATGATGATCACAGGGGAGAAGCAGACATTCTCCTGGACATGCTGGCTTCTCAGCTCCCTGAATATGTCACAACAAACTTCCGTACTCACTGGACCGATGGAGCCCATTGTGAACTGGTATTGCCTGCAGCAAAGAGCAGAAGTACAATAACAATGTGATGATGGGATACCACACACACACAGCACATGCACTTTAATAGGAGTTTTCAGGCCATAAAATATAAACAAGTCGTTTGGAAGTAATTCTATGGTAATATGTCTATTGCTATGCTCACTTCTCATGCATGTCAGAAACTCTATTTTCACAACTCTATTTCTTTCTGCATTTCTATACACTTACCTTTTTGTAACAGTTCCTCAGAGGTTTGAAATCTGTATGTGATTTCTGTTACCTTTTCAAAGCGGTCAAAAAACAGTTGCCTGTACTTATTTTCGTTCAGCGAACCTAGAATTCCTTAGTACTTTGTACTGCTACTTTGTTTTCTTGATGAAAACAAGAAAATATGATCTCTTTGATATACTTGAAAAGCTGGAAATTTAAGTGCAATTATATTTGACTTGCTCTAGGTTTGGACAGATATAAGTAAAAGCAGAGGCTGGCGATTTTTATTTCCTAAAAATAAGTAAGTGTAGTAAAATATCTATTTATTGCACAGTACTTACTGTCAGTAGATCTTCAAAGGCTTGTAGCTTTACCTTGTTTTAGTAATGGAAGGAAGCATGGACAGGCAATGTAATAGGTCACCTAGTCTAGGAGCAAGACTGATGCACAAAATTCATGTTTCATCCTATTGTGCTTTCAGATATAGCTTGCTTTGCTTAAATAGGCTACACTATAAGCTTTTTGAGAAATTAAATTACTGTTTTTCAAAATCCATCCCCTTATGCAGGAGCTAAATGCTGGGATCTCAAGTTTCTCTTTGTAGTGTTAAACTCTACCAAGATTTTTTGTGGCTGGCCTCTTGGATGTACACATACAGACACACACATATTTCTCTCACTTTCCTTTCTGTATATCTGTTCTCCTTTATAGGTTATTTTAAAATTGTACATCTGTACACCCACACAGCTTTTTTTGTTGTCTTGTGTTCACCAACTATTTTTCAGGGATGCAACTCTTAGATAAATTTCATACTAATATAAACTTAGCGAATTCACTGAATGCCATGGTTCTGCTCTCAGTGCACTTTATTGAACCGGAGGTCAACCAAGCAAATTTATTACTTGTCTGCCAAAATCAATCTTAAAAGATATTAAATGGGAGGATAAGATGCTCTGAAATAAAATCATGTTTTGAGCACATAATAGTATTTTAAGCACAAAGAATAAGTGTAAAAATCTCCCCAAAACACCAAATACTCAGATTTTACACATAATAAAGTAGTGTAGAATGCATATACACAGGTGAGATTTGTGGAGAATATCATGTAAATATTTTATCCTGAAAGATACCAAACACAAAACAATTGCTCAATTTTTAAGTTTAGTCATAAACAAGAAATAATATAGCGAGAAGGTGAATTTTCCTAGAGAAATGCTTACCTTCAAGCTTCAGCACCAAAGACAATACAGCTTTCCAGCTGTATGTAGACATACTGGCTGAGCCCTTGGGAATTTATACAGTCTGAATTTTGACCCACCCATTGATGTCCTTCAGAAGTTTGACTTTTGACACCATAAAAATAAATTAATGGTATTAGGTCAGTGTTTTGTTTCAGGGGGTATGGGTTTGATTGAAGGGAGAACAAATATTAGTTTTTTGTTCTGTATAACAGTGCTTTCCGCCAGTACATCAGGACCCCTGGGCTGAAGAAAAGGCTGGGAAATTATGCCTTCTTTGCAAGTAGATATTGGGATGGCAGTAAAAGCAAAAAATGTGGAAACCTTAGTGATGTCACACATAATTAGCAGTTATTAGTGAATCCATCAATAATTAGTCAATTTGTTATTACGGTTGTAGTAACAGACCTTTCAGCTGATCCTTTCTGAATGTAAGAAATGCAGCTGAGCCATGCCAGACAGAAGAAAAGGGAGAGCAGGACTTAGCCTTTTATTCTACTTACAAAACTGGAGAATTAAAGAAGGGTGCATGTGAGAAAGCCAGTTGGGATGAAAACAAAACCCAGGAATTTTTTCTTTGAAAAGCTGGATCATTTAAAAAACATCTTTATGTGAGTGTGGTTTTATAGCAAACTATTTTATTCACAAGGTTAGCAGCAAAACATAACTCTAGACAAAGTAAAAAACAGTCAGTTCCAAATGTGTCTGTGCATGCACTTGCATTGTATTTCTCAGATCTTCCATGAGTAGCTTAATGGCCTGACAGATGGTGGAGGAACTGTGAAATCCAGCTAGAGGAGTGTTCACGGTCTGTGGGACAATCATAATATACAATAGCAAATATATTTCAGCTATAAAAGCTATTGTTCTATATTGAAATAATTGAATGGACAAACAGTTAAGAAACCATTCTGACCTCTGCAAAGCACTCTGTGATTTCTAAAAGGTGAGGGGGATGGAGTAGGGGAATCCCAAAGTCTGTACAACATAATTCTTTAGAACTTACGGGACATAACTGTAATCTCTGCTAAGAAGAGTAGGTTCCTGTACTGCAGTCCAAAGTTTAGGCAGTGCAGTGTTCTTTGCCTCAGTATGCTTCCTTTTGTGAAAATAAATGTGCCATACAAAACTAGATCCCCTTGATGAGTTGTTGTCTGTCAGAGTGTGTAGCTCAGGAGGTGAGGTGGTAACACAGACATTAGGAGAGGCAGAAGTGCCTTCTAGTGCTAGGTAACCAGCAGAATACATGACATATAATACAACAGTGGGGATGTGCCTGGACCCCAAGTCCAGGGTGTGTATCACACGTGGCTTTGCTTTTAAGCTCTGTGCCCACAAAATAATAATTGTCAATCATCCTTCAAAACTGATGATGAAAAAGATGAAGAGAGCATGCCACAGTGGGCGTATGCCAACGATGCTTGACTAGGAGGAGCTGTGGACTTCCTCAGGGGTAGAGAGGCCTTACAGAGAGATCTGGATAAACTGGAGAGCTCAGCAACCACTAAACATATGAAGTTTAACAAGAACAAGTGCAAGATTCTTCACCTCTATTGGGGTAATCCTGGTTGCAAGTACAAAATGGGGGATGAGAGTTGAATATGAATCAATAGTGTGCCCTGGTAGCCAAGAGGCCCAACCACATACTGGGGTGCATCAGGTACAGCATCACCAGCTAGTTGAGGGAGGTGATTGACCCTGCCAAAGGCTGGGACCGGCAGGGGTGGTGGATCTTTAATGTCCCTTGAAACCCAAACCATTCTATGATTTTCCCACTCTGCTCTGCACTGGTGCAGCCTCACCTCGAGTCCTGTGGGCAGTTTTGGGCACCTCAATGTAAGAAGGACATCACACTATTTAGAGTGTGTTCACAGGAGGGTGACCAAGATGGTGAAAGGCCTTGAGGACAAAACTTGCAAGGAGTGTCTGAGGTCACTTTGCACGTTCAGCTTGGAGAAGAGAAGGCTGAGGGGTGACCTTATCTCAGTCTACAACATCCTCAATGGGGGCAGTGAAGAGGGAGGTTTTGATCTCCTCTGTCTGGTGACCCGTGATGGAACACAAGGAAATGGGATGAAGCTGAATCAAGGGAAGCTCAGACTGGACACTGGGAAAAGGTTCTTCATCCAGAGCGTGGTCAGTCACACCCCGAAACAGGCTCTGCAGGGAAGTGGTCACAGCACCAAGTGTGTCAGAGTTCAATGCATGTCTGGACAATGCTCTTAGTAATTTGGTTTATTTATAGGTAGTTCTGCAAGGAGCAGAGAGCTGAACTCAATGATCCTTACAGTTCCCTTCCAACTCAAGATACTCTATGATTCTTTGAACCTGTGTCTTTGAACCTGTGTCTTAAACCAATAAGCTGTTTTCTCACATTGTTTGTAGTGATTCTCAGATTGATGCCACAATTTTCACTCTTTATTCTTTTTTTTTTTCAGGGCCACTTTGTGGTCACAAGGATTTAATTCTACTTCTATCACACTGGTCTTCCATTGCTGCATGTAAGAGTTCATCAATCTATTTAAGTCAGTGAAATCTGCCTTTCAAATGTCCTTCAAGACACTCTGCTAAACAACCATGATTCCCATTCCCTTAATCTGGTCTATCATACATGAATTACAGAAGTGTCCAGACATGTATCACAAGTCCAGCTCATCACATATGGCCTGTATTTTAGAACCTACAAACATATTCAGGAAGCAGCTGTGCTTTTGTCAGTGATCATTATTTTCATGCCATCACACTGCACATATAGAATAGAAATTATCCCAGTGGTTTTTTTGTACCTGGTAAACTTGACTTCTGCGGAGTGTCCTGGCTCCAGATCTGCAGAACAGCTTTGTATGTATTTGGTGCAGACCTTTGTTTCATGAGTTATACAAAAGTCATGTTTTCTCTCCAAGAATTGGAGTTTCAGGTTCAGAACACACCCACAATAAGCAAATACATGGAGGATAATAAATTCTGCTGTGATCAGGTATGATAAAAGCATACTCTGCTCTTTCTGAGACGCCTGTTTTGGTTTTCTGTGCTCAAAATGAGAGTTAATGCAAGGCCGGTTTTAGGCAACAGAATGTACCCATGAGGAAACGAAGAAGTGGATCACAGCAGACCATCAGCACAGCACCAATACACCTGTACAAAGGGTCTAGAGCGAGTAAGCAAACCTCCCTGCAGTTGGAAGGCTACCTGGGCCAACTGGCAATGGATTGTCCTGTCCAGCACAGCTGTGCAAAGCAGTACAAACAGTTCAGCCACACATCCTTGTTTGACAATGCTTGTCCCAAGAAAGAGGTCAGCTAAGGCTCTGCTGCCCTTTCCTCTGCCAGGCATTTCATTGTGGAGCTGTCCCTAAACCAACACACTCTTGAGTACCTGAGGCTTGGACAACTCTAAGTGTAAAAGGCACTTCTTATCCAAAAGGATATGAAGTCCAGGTCAGCTCACAGACCAAAGCCTCTCATCCAATCACAAAAACCTAAGCAGAAGATTTTGTTCTCTCCTCATTCCTGCTCTTTTGCTAATAGAAAGGAGCAAGTTAATTGTTTGTCTTTGTCTTCATTACACAGTATGACTCTGGAAGCTGTCTTTCAATCAGGGACAGAGGCAACCATTCACATAGAGATAAATCATTTACTGTTTGCAGCTGATTGTATAACTTGTTATCATTGCAGATTGAGGTGCTGCAGTTATTAATGATGATTTCTCTCTCCATTGTTCTGTGGTTATGTTTTTCCCCAGTACAAAGCAAATGAAGGGTCTGTTCAAGCTCCTTCAGACAGGTGCTCATAGCCCACCTGACACCTTTCTGCATCAGCTCTGTGCCATTAGAGATGTGCATTGTTGCCTGCAATGCTGCCTTGATCTCTTACAGACAATGACAGGGCATTTGTCACTGCTCTTGTCATTGCAATATCCCATATGACATCTTACATTCCTTTATTCATTTGAACCTGACACAGGTTCAGACTTCATTGTACAGCTGATTATTTCTTACTGCTCCTCCATGGATATTGGATCTGACATAGGTTGATGGCATAGCTTTCAGTGATCACATCCCACAGGGCAGCAATGGGTTGGATGGGAGCATTTGACTCAGAACCTGAAAAATGTCCTCATTATGGCTGAATGAGTTTTAGCCTTACATACATGCAAAGCCCTTCCCTTGCTTCCATACATGCCACATATCTTGCTGTGGAAGCAATATATAATGTCTCTGATGATGAGGGTGCCTTCATTCTCTCTGAGCTCAAACGTAAAAAGAAAGTGTACAAGAGTTGAAAGCAAGGAGGATGCACCAGGCAGGAGTTTAGAAGCTTTCCCTACACATGCAGGAATGGAATTTGAAAAGCAAAAATTGTACTGGAGGGAAAACTGATAAGAGATGTAAAACGCAGCAAGAAAAGCTTCTTCAGGTAGAAAAGCAAAAAGAAGACTAAGGAAAAGTCAGGATGATTGGAGAAGGTTCCTGATTATTTGTAAAAGTGACTAATTTTCAGAAAGGAAAAGGAGGAGAATTGAGGAGACTACAGGTCTCTGCAGTCACTTGAAAGGTGTAGTGCACTTCTGAAAGGCACTAAGGATTAGTATTCAGTATGATCTCTGTCAAGAAAGAGACTCAGACTAGCTAAGATATTGCTTAGAATACCATGTATTGCAGCTAACATTAAAAGGAAAAAGACGATAATATAGGTAATCTCACATTCCCTCAGCTGCAGGGAACCCCAAGCTCTGTGGCACTGGACAGGCCACCAGTCAAGGAATGGCAGGCAATGCAGGTCCCATCCACAGAGATGTGTTCACTGACACTTTCTCTTGCAGGATTTTTTAAACCAGAAAACAATTAATTTCTGCTGTGAAATGAAAGGATGTTCACATGAGAACTTGCCACTTCACTATATGATAAATGCAAGGACGCAGGGAATGCAGTCACTCATGCCAAGTGGGAGCTACCTACAGGTTCCTCCCTTCTGACTTGCACGCAAAGTTCATCCTGCAGCCCAGGGCAATGTGCAGGACAGCACAGGATGGGGAGCCAACCTACATACTTGTCAAGCACAGGCCTGTGCCTTCTCCTATCAAATGTTATGTGGTCAGTAACGCCCTGGTGTACAGTTGTATTTGAGTTCAAATCCCTGCAGAAGGCTCCAAAGCAAAGCCTCTTGGGTGCATTTCAAGGTACGTGAAGGAATAAAAGTTCATGGGAAAAGCCAGCACAGATTTACAAAGGGCAAATCTCTCCTGACCGACATCGTTGGCCTCTAAAATGGGATGGCTTGTTCCATAAAAAAGGGAGTGCAGAGGATATTGTACACCCTGACTTTAGTAAGGCCTTCAGGATGATCTCCCAGAATATCCTTGTAGTCACAGTGAAGAGCTATAGGCTGAGTAAGCAGGCAATATTTTGAGTGGAAAGTTGGCTGTACTGCCAGGAGCAGCAGGACCAGAGATGGTCCATGAGGACAGTGAGGTGTGGCAAGAGTCAACCCAGGGAGGGCAGTGCCCTCACCATCCAGTACTACACCACAATGTCTGACAGCAGGGGAGCAGAACCAAATGTCAGTAACAGGGTTTGTCAATAGCCATGGACGCAGCAAGAGAAGAGCCAGGGCCATGGTCCATCTACAGAGCCTAGGATTAGGGAGCAGTGAGAGCTGGCTGCTGCCTGTGGGATGACCAGGACCCAGTCCCATAGCACCTGAGCAAGGGAAATAGGACAGACCATTAAAGGGTGATCTTGTGTTCAAACCTCCAGAAAACAAGGCAATACAGTGACAGAGCATGTCCAAAACCAAGCTGGGAAGTCTTTTCCACAAGTAAGGACTGCCATCAGATTCAGTGACTACCAGGCAGGTCAATAGTAACCAAGTAGGCTCAAGTTGAAGCCAGGAAATCAGTCCACATGTTAGGCTCAAGAGGGCCCATGGCCAGGCAGGGCAGGGCAGTGGGGAACAGGAGAACAGCACTGATGTGGTGTCGCTGCATCAGGGCTGATGGCCCCAAGGGAGGATAAGATGGGGTTCTGGCCTGTGGACAGGTGGGGGAGGTCCTCTGGGAGATCAGGGCCACTGAGGGCTGTTAATACCTTCAGGGCTTAGAGCAGCAGCCTCCCCTCTGAGGATGGTGTGCCCTCACTCCTTAGGGAGACCTGGGCTCAGGAAGGACTCACTATAAAGGGATTCAGTGGCTGTGGGGCATTAGTGGGCTGTTTCAGGGAACACAGAACCAGCACAGGGACAGTGGATAGGAAAGGCACATGGCACAAGAGGTCAGGAGCTGAGTGAGGTGGTCAGGCCACTCCAACGGGTGCCAGGGGCTGGTCAGGAACAAGCTGGGAAGGATGGCCTGACTGGGTGGAAGGGGGCACTCTCAGGAGCCTGGCTCTGACTAATGGGTGAGTGCTTTGTGGAGATCAGGAAGATTTGTAAGGACCAGGCCCTGTGTGACCAGCAACCCGGGCTCCTCAGTGCTAGGGGAGAACTGAGCTCGCTGCCAGGGAGCAGCAAAGGCCAGCTTCTCCCAAGTCAGAGGAAACCAGGAGGCAAGGGGAATGCCACAGCTGGCAGTGCAGGGGACCTGCACCAGCCAGGGCTCAGCAGCTGAGGAGAGCAGGCCCAGAAATCATGGGCAGTCCAGATCATAAGGCAATGTCATGGCTGTGAGGCAGGTCCAAAGACACACCACAAAGTCAATTCACATGGCAGAGGCAGGTCCAGGTCCAGTAATCACAAGGCAGGGTCGAGGTCACACTGGGAGTCCTTGGCCAGGAATGGGCACAGCTGTGTTTGAACTGGAGACTCACACACCCCTGATGTAACACAGAGGGGAACTGAAAGTGCAGCTTGTAGTTTGGAGCTCCTGGGCCCATAGCTGTGAGAGAGGCTCCAGGTATGGCTGAGCAGGGCTGTTAAAGACTCCTTAGTGCGTTCAGAGGTCTCTCACACACTTATGAGCAAAATAGATGGGCCAGGAGACAAGGCTTGGGTCTGAGGTCTGTCAGGAGGCAGAACTAGAGACAGGCACCTACAGTGTACTTCAGTGCTATGTCTAGGCTGAAACAGGCTTCTGTTGTGGGCAACAGCCTTGACTTGGGGAGTTTCACATAATCTTTTGCTGATTAACATTAAAATTTTGTTGTTGATTTGGGTATTGACTAAACTATTGCAACAAGCTATGAAACAAGCAGACCTTTCATCCTGCTTCCCCACATTTAACTTCAGTGTAAAAAGTCTCTTCTGTTATTAGTTTCAGCTTCCTTGTTACACTCTGTGCTTCCCAGTCCCTTTGGTGAAGCAGCAGGCAATGGAAGAGGTTGGGATTGCTGGATAACTATTTGTATCTGCCAGTTGTTGCTGCTCACTTTTTTCCTGTGTTCTATTCTGCTTCAGGGGCTGCAGTTCCACAGGGATGTCCTTGGTCCAGCATCAATAACCAGTGGGCTGCAGTCCCTCTGGGGTGTCACTGCCTTGGCATGGGCTGCCTGTGCCTGCAGTGCCCCAGAGGTGCCTCCCAAGAGTGTGCCTTCTGCTCTTACTAACATCGCCTTTCATGTGTCTTCTCTCTTTTGTTTCTCCAAACACATCTGTCACATTTCTCTGGCCACTCTTAATTACATTCAAGCAGAGCTGCTGTATGCTTCTCTGACTGAAGAGTTGACATACAAGGAGTTCTTTTCATTCATTACAGTCTGCTGCAACTGGCTAAGGACAGTTCATGTCCTCTTCTCACAAAAGGCTCCAGACCCATGTTCAAGAGGGTGTTGGAGAAATCTCCTGCTGAAGCTTGTTGTGCTATCAGGGCCCTAACGTTGGCTGTTTTCAGTCCTGGAACTTAAAAAGCTGGTAGTATTTTCTATTTATTTGTTATCTCTCAATGGATTTCTCTTCTATGGTTTTGTGCAGTCACCATTTAAAATAATATAAAATTTGATCATGTCCAGCATTCTTTGACCTTGAGTTCCATCATTAGTCCATCTGTTTGTTGTCAGCTACCTCTATGTGTTGGGGTTTTTTAGCTGTTTTCTATTAACTTCTTTTAATACCATTAAGTTCCTATGTCAGAAGATACACTGCATAGCCAATCTCTGTCATTGCTTCCATATCATTCAGGACTTCAGAAACTTCTGCTCTGGAGAACATTCATTCCTCTCCTAGGAGTTTGACTGTATGGGCTCAGGCACTTCTGAAGCAGCTGCCAAGCCTTGAATCAGAGCAGTGTTTGTGGCAGAGCTGTGAGATGCCTCCATGGGAGTCTATATCCCCCTCTCTCAAGACAAGAATTTGAACTGAGTCTCTTGATTGTGGCCCTTGCTAGTTTGCATGGCTGTGCCTGGCCATGAGCCTCACCGAGCTGGACCCTGTAGTTCACCACTGCAAATGTTCATTTTGGACACTAGTAAGAAAGTTATTGAAGTGCATTTTATTGGAAATATCATGAGAGGGGGAAAGGAGTTAACATAAATAATTTTATGTCCTTTTCAGCAGTCAGATCCCCAAGCAGTGCAGATTGGATGGATCTTTATCCAGGGAACAACACACTGTGCATATTCTGTGCATGCAGAGGTTCACTGGTGGTGTAATCCTTACATTTTTACAGCTATGTTCTTAGAAGTAAACAACTCTGTTTATAATTTCTGCTGATGAAACAGAAGTGTATTTATACAGAAAATGCTGCTTCACTTCTAGATAAAGGATGCTCTGGCAACATCACCACGTTGCCATTTCAGAACCATGTCTGAGGCCCTCCATTATGATTAGCAGGTGAAGTTTAGCCCATAGCCATGTGATATGTTCAGCACTGTACTGTCCTGGATGCCAAGAAGTATGTGCAGCATAACTTAGCATGAAACTACACACACTGAACAGTCTGATCAGATCCATTTTTACGTGGTCACTAACTCCTTGATGTACAATTGTGTTCTGCTTAGAAATGCTGCAGACCCTAATTTGTGGATTTGACCTCCAGGCTTGATATTTCATCTACCTCATCGCTACACGCTTATTTGGGAGTCAGTGAACTGTAGCAGTAGTGTAGGGAACTGCAACACTGAATACCTTATGGGGGAGGCCCCCTCCCTTCTGCTCTTGCTGTCACATCCTGCTTGGATCCCCTTTTCTTTCCAGGCAGCCCCATCCTTGCCACTCTCTGACAATCCTGTCCCTGCTGTCTCTTTTCTATATTGAATTATCTTAGCTCATGTGCCACAAGAAACAGAAAATCGAGGCACTGCTCTGTGTCAAAGCCCTTCTAGCAGATACATAGCTGTCAGTTTGATTCAGCATGCTGTTCTTTCTCAAATACCATTTGGGAGCCCAGGACAGCTTTGCCCTGGAGTCCAGGAGGTTCTCTGCACTTCCTCTGGTGACTGTGGTTACAACATACTGCCGTCTGTCATGGATTTGCTCTGCTTAGGGGAAGGTAGGCCTCTCTCACAAGTCAAACATGCAGAAGGTTGTGGAATGGTCTCAGAAAATTATATTCCCCAAAGGGCAAGGGAGATATATTGTCACCAACCCTTCCCCAAATGACATGAGAAGGAAAGGCACACTTAGTTCACAGAGCATTTTGAATGCTGTCCTGTGCGTGTGTCTGCTTTTGTTCCACAGACCCCGGGCAGCACTGTATATGCAGAACAACACAGCACATAGTGAAAATGGAGTGAAGGGACAGATGGAAGTTTATTGACATACCAGCTTCCATGATGCTGTCAGGGAAAGGAAAGGACTATAGGACAATACCTAGACTTTGTATGGGAGCTGGGATTTGTGTTATTAAAGTCTTGCTGGACTTCAGAGCAGAGCTCAGAAGCAGCAGGCAGTGTTTGCACTCCACATGGCTGCTCTTCCCTCATCCCTTTGTAACACCCTTCATGCTGCTCTTTTCAGAGTTGCTTCCCATGGGAGCTACAGCAGCCACAGTGACCATGACAGTGCCTTTGCAGCAGGTCCTGCTGGCCCAGACCAGCAATGCGCAAGTGCAGGACTGGGCCCAGCCATTGATACAGGGGTATGGGTCTTACTCAGCTTTGCACTTTCACCTCTCAGCCTCTGTGGAGGATGGTTTCTCTCATAAGTCAAATAGATCTATCCATTCTGCAATGTTTGACCAAGATATTTTTTATCCAGGACAAAGACACCTTAAAATGCCTCTGATCTTTCACCAAATAGTATTTCTGTCTTTTTCTTCAAAAATTACTGGTCCCAAGCACAGTGCCATTGGTCTGCATTTCAGTATATTTTGATCATAATCATCTGCTTGCACAAAAATTGAGAACAAAATTGGAACCTACATTAAGCTTTCAAACCTAGTTTTCAACAGGTGTGTGTCAGAAGACTTGAGACATCATTTTGTATCCCTAGTGACACCTAACGGCCCAATTTAAAATGAGTCAAATAGTTTTGTTTCCCAGTGAGGGAATTAGGTGGACCTCTCTTGTGTAGTTTTAGGGAACCATTTGCCATTTCATTCACTTTCATTTCATTACCATTTATTGTCTCCATTTCTTGTCTGTAAAATAACCATCAAACTAAGGAACAATTAAAGAAGTGAATATGTATTTTAATATTCATATTATGTAATAAAATAAATATTAATTTTGTCATTGTACCTAGAAAGTGAAAAGTGACAGATAATGCTTGTTTCAGTTTAATAACACATTTATAATTGTTTATAAACTTTCACACTCTGCTCCTTAGAACAATATTTTATAAATCCCGCCTTTTTCTTTTTTAATTTTAGTTGTAGCAAAACCCTGTTAACTGTTTTAGGCTATAAGGAAAGCAGCTCATGACATGCACAGTAAACCTTGTAATTACATATATATTAAAATATTTTTTTGCTTGAATACTTGTGTTAACCATATCTAATCTCTCATAACTGTCTTGGGAAGACCAGTATTTGCAGTTCCCCCACAGGCCTCATAGCAGCTAAGAAAATCTGTTTCCCTGCAGTCAGCATCATCATTTCGAGTTATATTTAATACTTAACTTGAAAATGTTTGAGACAGCTCCAAATACTTCCAAGTGTCTCCCTTTTTAAAGCCCTTTTTAAGTACTGTGATTTGCAGTTGTGCATGTGTATGCCAGCAAAAGGAAGATTGCTTAAGTCAGTGATCAACACTAGTAATTCTTTCAATTGGATAAACTGTAACCAGAAGAACCTTTTCTCTAAAGATTGTGAAATAGGAAATAATATCTATAGGGAATTATGTCATCCAAAGGCAATAACAAAGATTTCCTCACATGGTTCTTGTGAATATTGGACAGCTGAAGCTGTCTACCTTTTAAGAAAAAGAGTTTTCTCATGTTTTTGAGGTTGTGTCTCTCAGCCATCACCTCAATATACTTATTGAGGGCAATTAGAGGACATCTTTTCAAACTATCTGGAAATACAATAGCAGATTAAAAAATCTGAGTTATCTGATATGTCATATGGATAGAACTCAAGATAAAATTAGGAACTGTAGGGTTTACCTTGCTTTAGCTAAGAATTTTAGAAAAACAGAAAAGTTAAGCTCCTTAATGACTTCATATATGGGTAGATTCTGCTTTTGAAAATAGGATCTAAATCCTGGTCTAAACCAGGATTCTGTCAATAAGCACGACCTGCTATGTCATATATTTTGGTTGTGTGGTGCAGTAACCCAGAATAGGTAGAGACATGTTTAGTTTGCAATGCTTTTATTAGAATAAATAGAAGTACCAACAACTGACATTCACAATATCAATGACATGTCATGGGAATGAAGACAGGCAATTTTATCAGTCAGGAAGTTGTAGTGGTTGGAGATGATGATTTAAGAAGTTGTAAACTTTCTGCATGCTCCCTCAGAACAAGAGACCTAGCCTTACAGTACATGCTGCATGAAGAAGCACAAATGCATTCCTGGCAGAAGAATGATTTCCTGAAATTAAGAATTTCATCTGCAAGTTGTCCAGGCATCAATTCAAGGATAGTTGCCCAGCAAGTTCAACAGAGAGAAACAGGATTATTTTGAAAGCTGTGTTTATTTCAGACAACTCCTATAGAGAAACCATATTCTCCATATCAGTGTAAGAATTTGCCACAAAAATCAAAGCACTGGCCCTGTCTCTTACGTTATTCGAGAATGGAAAATGCTTCTAAGCTACCTCCTGAAATTCTCATTTAATCCTGGATATAAATCCTGAGTACAACTTGTGTAAGCAGAGTTATCTGCACCCAACGATCTGAAAAGTCACACACTTCTTCAAGAATATCTCCCTAGATACAGAAGGCTTTCCAATTAGACAGAGTAGTGAAGAGATGAGATTACACTGCAATACTAGAGTAAGGGGGGGTCTTTTTTCTGAGGGGAACATAAGCATTATTTCCAGCCCTTTTCTATTTAGGGAGAACAATATCTACCAAAGAGGAGAATCATGTCACTTGGATTGTGTTTGATCAAGAAAAGGAATGGGTGGTTAGCCCTAAACTCTTCAAACTCAGAGGAATGTTGGATGTCTCCTGTCACAACCTGTGAGCCACCTGCCTCAATGCCCTCTTCAGTGACTTCCATGTATGCCTGGTGGACAGCCTCGGATAACCTCAGGTTCTCTGCTGAAGAGATGCCAGAGAGATTGGCCGAGGGGCTGAACAGGTCGGTCATACCCAAAGATGTTAAGACAGATGTGAGGTTGTATTTTTCTTCAATCTTCATGCGTGGCAGGTATACTTTCACTCTCTTCTTTTCCATCACCTGGGAGCTGGTCCACTCTGTGAGTTTTTCAAAGCTGATTTTGTTCTCAAGCTGCAAAGAGAGGCAGGGAATGAAATGCCTGAGACAAAAGTTCAATGGCTTTAACAGTTGTGTTTTTACCACCTGTTACTCTTTTTTTTCCATTTACTTTGTGTACACAATAGACCTGATACTTATTGTTAAATGCATTTGTTTATCCTCTATGCTTCATCCTGACTACAGACTGTTTCTCCTCTGTCTTGAGGAAGTTTCTCAAAACTTTGTCATCTGAATTTCTTTATCAGATCAATTTTTTTTGTAAAAATACAGTTTTTTAAAACATCCGATCAAATTGCTCCTACAACTGTCCCTGTTGGAAGATATTTTATTGATCCCTTTCCTCAGCTTTATTCCTTTCTAATGCCACTTTTCTCATTTTCCTTTTAGTCATTTCCTTATTGCTTCCATTTTTTGTTTCACCTAGGATAAATCTTTTTTATTTAACAAACATTTGAAATCACTCAAAGTGATAAAAATCCTGATACCATGTCTGCTTCTGATACCTGATAAAAATTGGTGTATATAGCAACATCCTCTTCTGCAGGGCTACAGCAGCACTACACTGCTCTACCTTCATTTTGTAAAACTGAGTTCAGGGCTCTCCTAAGAGGCTCTACCTGAGCACCTGGAAGCACATGGGCAGCTTTTGTGCTCCCCTGCCTGCCCAGCACAGCCATGGTGTGGGCAACTGGAATGTCAATGGACAGCAGAAGATCTGAGAGCAGCCAAGCCCCACTGAAGTCATAACTCTTCTGCTTCCCCTGCCAGGGCCATACCTGCTCCAGGCCAGAGATGTCATCAGGCAACAGCACCAACAGGCTCAGCTCTCCACTGGCGTATGGAAGCTCCAGGATCTTGATTTTCTCTTCAGCCACTCTTGCCACTTTGAAGGTGCTGTTCTGACACATCATTTGCACGGGTCTGCTCTCTTGCTGCAAAAACAGAAATGTGAGACGATGTGATGGGGGAGCAATTTTGTTTTTTAAGTCAGACAAATGTACATGCCCTTTGAAAGGGACAGGACGGAGTCTTCAATCCTGTTGCCTTTGAAGAAGAGCTGTGTCTTCATTTTCCTCTTTTGCCTGCTTGTGTGTCCTGAAAGCCTGGTCAGACACAGCTCTTGCAATCTCTACTTGGTTTCAGGACCAGGCAGTGACAATGAGGGTCTCAGCTACATCACCCAGCCTGTGAGAGCAACATGTATTTGTAACACCCAGACTGCTGGCTGTGTGAGCCAACAGCTGCCCTGGCCCAAAGTGTGTCTGTGCCCTCCTACCTCTGACACATTGAAGGGCACTTCTTGAGTGTGTTCTTCTTTAAATGCAGTTTTCCATATCCCTTTGAAGTAAATGACATTCACAAAGACCAGTGCAGTATCCAGATCAACAGAGTCTGAGACAAGGAAATCTTGGATCCGTCCTTTAAGAAAGAGACAGGGCAGAGAGGGTTAAGATGCAGCTCCTCTGGTGTGCACAAATCTCTGCGATGTGGGGGTGAGGGTGGGGGTTCCTGCTTCATAAAGTTTCGTTTTCATAGCATTAAGCAACCTGCTCTTGCTTGACCCAACTTTCCTAGACATTATGAGGAGAGGAAGACAAGAATAAAGTTTATGGTAGGTGAGGGAAGATACCTGCTACCCGTTTCTCAGTCCTTACCATTTGTCTCTTTCTCCACCCAGGAATTAATGAGCTGTCTTGCTTCCTCAGCAGCTGTTTTGAAATTGACTTCTTCCAGCTCTGCTTTGTAGAATTTCTTTGCACACTTTATGTATTCCTATAAGCAGAAGGGTTACAGTTGTCAAACTGATGAGGACTTGGAATTATATGGATGTGTAACACAAGATTGTGAAATAAAGCAGAATGGTTAAAGCAACAGTGAATGTTTACTCCTGTGTTTGAACATGTCAGTCACAGATGTCTTCCTGTAACTGAATCTTAAAGCTGTACAAGAAAGACTGCTTCACGTATATAGCATGTCTGGTACTTTTTGATGAGACAGGGTTATAAGTTAAAATTTTGAAATATTTTATTTTTTTTACCAAAACAGTTTCAGCTTAACAAACGTTTCTCAGGACAGACAATGTTTGTCTCCTCTTTGTGTCCACTTTTTATTTTGAATACTGTTCTCACATTCATAGATTTCAAAAGCAAAACTTCCCTTCACTAAGAAGATTTGATATTTGTCTTTGAAAAAATCCAAACTTGATAATTTCAGTCTTCATTATTACAAGTAATAAAATGTATTTAATTTCTCTTAAAAGTTACATTTTTCATTAAAAGCCATTTTCCTAGCAAATTAACAGCAATCTTGATTATTTCCTGTGACTTGTAACATAGGCAATTTTTATGCCTTTATACCTTTTGCCTTCACCTAACAGGCACAGAAAGGTCCAAACTCATTCTGTACCAGGTCCCCTCATGGCTCACAACCACCTCTTCACCGAGAGAGAGTAGGCTATCGGTGGTTCATCTGTAGGGCAGAGTCACAGGGGATTTATAGGAAATCACATGGAAGTCAGTTCATAGCATAACTCACCTGAAGAATTGGGTATGTTTTGTCAATATAGAGTCTGTCAGCAATCCTGAGTGAGTAAGTAACATTTTGCCTGGTGATGTCTGAGAAAAGATTCTTGAATGACTTGTGGATGTATTCAGCATTGCCACACTGAGGTGATGACATGAAAAAAAGAAGATAGATTGCATAAGGAAACAATATCCTAAAGTATTGTCCCTTTCAGTTAAGAGTGATGCTACAGGGCAGGTTTTCCCCACAGATTGTCACCTTTGGGACAGCTGGTGCTATGGTGGTGGTGCACTGAACTGGCAAGTTCATCCTTGTCAATATCCTGAAATGTGCTTTTTATAAGATGTAGTTGAATTCCTGTCACTGAAACTTCTGGACTCTTCTCTGCTCAGCATCTTCCTGCCCTGGGAGTCTCTCAGCTGAAAATCAAACTGCTGTACCCCGGTTCCAGGTACTGAGCCCCTTTCACAGGCCATCCCCCAGCAGCACTTGCCCAGGAAGGCATCCTAGTGCCCAAAGCATTCTCTCCACACCAGTACTTGTTCTGATGCAAGATGCTGTCTTTTTATGTTTGTTAAAAAACAGATGAATCACACTCTCCATCCCCCCCTCCACAGATCCTCTTGGTTTGAGGACATTACCATGGTTTTTGTCAGGGTCTGAAACTGCTGGGAGAAAAGGCAGAACAATTCTAGTTTTGTTCTGAGGAGAAAATAAGACAGAAAGGAAGACTAAATTATTTCTCTACCTGGGAGTCAGTAATGTCTCCATCTCCAGTAACATTATCAAAGTGAAGAACCTGCAAGAGAAAATATCAGTGATAGCAATGAGAAACATAAGCAAAAATAATATGAATTTGAGATTTACACATGTTGCTTGAGGTAAAACTGTTGGCTCAGGAAAAAAATAAAGATGCAAACTGAGAAAATAGATTAACTACAGATTTCCAGGTGAGTTTGCAATTGGTCTATGCCCTCTGTGATAATCTTGGAAACTGTAAATACCACTCTTTGCTTAGATTATATTTTTTTCTAGTGAATGTCTAGAAATTAATTGAGTTACATATTATGTATTGCTAAAAATATTCTGTCTTCCTGTCTTCCTGGGATTTATTGTTTTATATATTATAAAAAGAAAATCTGATTACATTACCTGGAATTTGTCAGAATTTAAAAATCATAAAGCAAAATTGCCTGACTGGTAATCTGTTTTGCTATTGAGATTTTATTTTCTCTTAATGTCAAAGTCATCTGCCTGTTATAGTGAAAATGTGCATTTTCTTTTATTATTATTTTCTCTATATAACTCTTGATTTAGTTCTCCATTTTGTGACTTTGGCTTAGTTCTTGTGCATTAAAACTGGTGAGAACCTTGTCAGTGGATAATATTTTTAAGTGATGTTACTTAGAAGGAACAAGTAGAACAAGTAGAGGTCACTTTACACCCGTGTAAGTAACTTACCTTCTCCATCTGAGACTGAGTCTTACCCCTTGCTCCCATATACACCAGGGCCAGGGTTGAAAGCATGCTCAGGGAGGAAAAGAGCATGTTGTCATTGCTGCGGTGATATTTCAGCTCCTTGAATACATCAAAACAAAATTCTGCATTTGCTGCACTGATGGAACCCATTGTGAAATCTCTGGTGTCTGAAGAAAACAGAAAGAGTCTGAGTTTTTATGGTGAAATAGGTCAATTGTAATGCAAAAAAGCCAGTGCACATGAACCCCAAACTCAGTGGACAGGGTTTTTTCAGCAAACGGAATCCAGTGGTGTGGATTTAAAAGGCAGACCTGCTTTTGGATTCATGAGCAATCAAAATGCAGGACATATGCAGGTGTGTATAGGCTGGTGAAAGATGACAACACAGACAGTACTTTAATGCAACAGTATAGTTTTTATACCACTTATAAGGTCTTGAGGATCTTCAAGCAATTTTTTTTTCTCTGTGGCTGCTAGAGAGCAACATGCAGGGTGCTCTGCTATATGTATCACAGTCCCTATGGAATCAACATGTTTAAGTGACAGTCATCTCTTAACATGAGATAATTTGAACAACAACACATCTAACTGTTCCCCTGCAAGAATGGGTGCTCTTTCTCCCTCTAAATTGAACTGCTTATATAGGTGATATAAGGTAGAATTTTTATTATTTGCCTAGTCTGCTTACTATTTTGTTTTAGGCTTTAAGCTCTGTTTATGTTCTCAGTGAAGAAACAGATTCATGAAGCAAATACTTGGGGGTTTTTTATTGTTGTTTATCTTTGAAAGTGTAACTGTTGAAGATAATACAGAGCTGCAGAATGTTGGGGTCATCTGAACATTCTGCACTCTCTGATTTCATTCAGAGAATAACTTACATAACCCCTGGAATTTAAACAATTTCAATTTTGTCTTTTAATACTAAATGAAAAATTAAAGCAATAGAGGATGAAGGAGGAAAGTCTATTGTAACTTATCACCAGCTTTTCAATGCGGAAGAGTTAGTAAACAAAACTATAGTTCATAAAGACAAATACTTTGACTTTATGCACGGCTGAATGTGAAACAGTAAAATAATACAGAACACACATGTGAAGGTAGATAAGGTTTCTGCAGAAGGCATCCTTTGATAAGCAGTTTCTTCAACTGATACGGAAGGCCAGAAACATGAGGTTACATGAATGTAAGTATTGTAAAAGACAATTGGTTTTCAAATTGCAGATTAGAGTTTAAATCACAGTTAAAAGAAATGCTTACCTTATCAGATTCACCTGGGAAGGTATAGCACAGCTTCTCAGCTGTACTTGGGGCAGACTTGACGAATCCCTTGAAATATATCTCCTGTTATTTTGTGACACGCCCCATGCTGCCTGGTCTGTGTTTACCCAATACAGTGATGGATGGAGCTCGATGTCAGATGTGCACTTTTACTTGGAATAAGTCCATTCTTTGAAACAAACAAACAAACAAAAAAAAAGGCCTGAATGAAAAGATTTTAACCTAAAATTTCCAAAACGGAAGATTTATTCATCATAGCATGTGAAACCTTGCAGAAAAGACAGGAGCATGTTGATATGTGGCAAAAGTAATGATAAAAGCTATTCATTGCAACTTGAACAGTAAGTATGATTTGGTTATGGCAGCAAATAGTATAACAACTTGTGAAAATAAAACAAAAAAAATGGTGAGGAATTTAGTCTTGCAGAATGCCTGTAAGGAACTTTGTGTTATTTTCCATCATATTCCTCTGTCGTCAGTACTGACAGGCCAGATTCCTCTCAAAGTCACCATTCTCTGAACTCATAAATTTTGGTAAGATCTGCATATGCAGGACTGCTTGCTATAGAATGCCCACATAGTGTTTATTGCAACTTTTCTCCTGTTGTTGGCTGGGCTACCAATATCACCAGTCTTTCTTCCCACCAGAATCCATAGCTCTTGCTGAGGAATGGAGAAACTTTTGCTAGCAAGGGACGTAAGACAGACCATATTCTTCAAATGTTTCTTGACAGCTTTAATAATATTGGAGTAGATTTTTCTGGAAAAAGTTTTATGTAATTGTCTGGTGTCGCTGCATTGTAAAAGAACAAAGTTTCACAGAGCACAGTTTTTCATTCCGATGCAATCTATCTCAAGGAACTCAGTCATAGTCCCAGTCTGTGCAGCCCATCAGTGGAACAAAACCCTCAGTGAGCATATTTTGAGAATACAAATTAATTTCAAAAGCAATATTCAGATCATCTATAGAGAAGAATTACAGAGCTAAAGAAAAATCTGTTGGGGAAAGAGGAGTTGAGAAAATAAGAAAGACAAAAATTCTGTTGGTTTTTAAATTCAGATATTAGGATATTTAGATCCTAGTCAGATGCTACCAGAAAAGTATTTGAAGTCGCCGCTATAATTTTGAAGGGTAGTTTAAGGTATGTTGTTCTTTTCCACTGGTCACAGCACCAGATGCTAGGTTCAAAATGTACCTTTTGTATATACAGAGACCATTCTTACAAGACCATTCTTACATTCTCTCACAAGCACCTTCATGGCATATCAGCTGAACAAACCAGCTGAAGAAACATTCATGGTCTGCAAGACAGTCATAATGTACAATAGCAAGCAGAAGGCAGTCACATAATTCCTTTGAAATAAAAGAATGGACAGACAATAAAAGAAACTGCTTTGACCTTTTAAATGTCATGTAATTTTGAAACAGAAATCCAAAGTCAATACACAAAATGCCTCTGAAATTGTCTAGAACAAATTACACCTCGGGAGAGTAGAAGTGGACTTTTTAACCCTTTTAGTTGTCTGTGCAAGAGGACAGCCTCTGAATCATCCCTACCTTTGTCCATAATACACACCTTAATAACCCCATTCAGCTGAAGATGCTCAGGCAATAGGAACCATGAAGAGCTCAGGACTGTGCACTTACATACCACTGGTGCTTCACATGGCACAGTCTGTAGTACAGACCAGTCTGCTACAACCCTCGTTATGCAGCAACAGGGCTTTTGAGGAAAGATCTTTAGACCTTGACCTGCTTGGGTGGCTCATCACTGCAAAGCTAGTGCAAAGAGAATGAGCTGTTCTCTCTCAGGAGCAATGTGTAAATTATCACCACATTGTGAGTCCCATTTTGCTGAAAAGGGTCCCACCTTGCTGGAGGAGAACGGGTCGAATAGGTGTATGAGCCTGTGTATGGTGAACCTTTAATCACACAGCTGGGAGTGCTCCCCAGACTGCAAGCTGCTCCTGCAGCTGCTGCCCCTTCTGCCTTTCTGGCTTGAGACTGCCTTGTTTCTGTTCAAACAGGCTCCTACATTCATGGCTGTGGTCCACTGCTGTGTACTTGACAGCTCAGAATGTAAAGGATTAGCCAATATGTTTTGCCCTGTCACTTCTAACTTTTGAATATGCCTTGAATCTTTTCCCTTGACAATTGAATTGTCTAGTGGTGTGCTTCAACTCACCATATGTGACCCACCTTGGCACTTATGCACCTGTAATACATTTGTGTCATCACAGGCAGCCTGTAACTTGGTAACTGCAAAAATCTCTGGTGAGTTGGTACAGTTGTTTTGTAAAAGCCAACTCACAGCATGAATGTTGTTAGCAAAATATTTCTGAGTTGAATATATTCATTAATGAAAGATTTTTTTGGTTTACAGTAGAGAAGGGGCAATCCACTCCTCAAGAAGCACATTAATACACAACCCAGGTTACTGTTTTTGTTACCATTTCTATTTTTTATTGGTCAAATGAATGATTAATGTAAAGCAAGCTGCAGAAGCAACTAAATCATTCCACAAGTAAATCTAAAATCCTTGATTATGATCAACTATGAGCACAGAATTGTAAGAATATAAGAAGTAGTGCCTAGTTAACTTGGCACCTTTAGATCTGTCATGGAGTCTCGTGAGGTCAAGCAAACCTTCCTGCAATTGAAACACTTCCTCAGAGAAAAGATAATGGATTGCCCTGTCCAGCACAGCTGTATAATGCAGCACAAACACAAAAGGATGTGTTTTTCCATATATCCTTTTTTGACAATGCTTGTCCCAAGAAAGAGGTCAGCTAAGGCTCTGCTGCCCTTTCCTCTGCCAGGCATTTCATTGTGGAGCTGTCCCTAAACCAACAGACTCTTGGACATTTGAACCTTTACAAAAGGATATGAAGTCCAGGTCAGCTCACAGACCAAAGCCTCTCATCCAATCACAGCACCCCACGCAGAACTGAAGAATTTGTTTGCATCCATGCTGCTGCTGTTTTGTCAGTGGGAAGGAGCATGTTAATTGTTTCGTGTTTGTCTTGCTCAGAGTAAGTGCCAGTGATTGTTCAGTTACCTGCCATTGCAGACCTTGATGCTGTAGTTATCACTGATGGTTTCTCTCTCAGTTGTCCCATAGGACCATGTTCTTCCCCCAGTCCAGACAGAAACTCTTAACCCACCTAGTATCTTTCATTGATAGCCCTGTGCTATTCTGAAGTGTTGGGCATCTTTCCTTGCATTGCTGCCTTAGTTGTTCACAGGCAGCCTGTGACAGGATGTGCATTCCTGTGTTGGCAGAGTGAATTTTTCCAGTGAAGGCACCTTTAGAAGGATCCTGTGATGGCTTTGGTCACAGGTTGCTCACCCTGGCTCTCTGCATCCACTTACCAGTGCATACAACATCCAGAGTCTGCAGCTATACAGGTTCTGGACCAGCACACACAGCTGGTCACCACAGCATATGGGAAGGTCACCACCCTTTATCAGTCACCACAGCATATGGGAAGTTCCTTATTCATCCCTGAAGTCCATGGAATCAGCCAGAAGTCACGGTGAGGCTGTGTACAGCCTTACTTACTGGCTCCTAAGGAGGCAGCAGGGTAGCCAGGTCCTGACACCCAGCATACACATGGGACAGGATGGATGGCCACTGGCATTGGCACAACAGTTAACTGGCTGTGCCATGTGGGAGCTCAGTTACCAGCATCCCTCCCCACAGAGAAGACTGTTCATGGCAGCCTGTGACTAACATTGGTCATGCCACCACCACGCCTGTCACACTACCTCCCATCACTCACTGGAAGTCCACACAGTATGTCCTTTACCTTGGCACGTGCTCCCAGAAAAAAATAGCATTTTTCTTTTGCACAAAATAGGATAAACTAATTTCTTGGTTTGTTTCAACACAGACATCCTTCCACAAAGCCTTCCTCTCCTCTGACTAGTAGCCCACTGAGATTCTTGACAGTATTCCTGATGTTTCCTATGTCTCTTTTAGGAAGACTGCTGCAGAAAAGGAGCAATGTCACTGCACAAAGGTCCATGCCATCATATTTGCTTTATAGAAAAGAACTGGGAGTTCCGGTAAACACCAAGTTGACTGTGAGTCAGCAATGTGTCCTTGTGACAAAGAAAGTCAACAGCACAATGGGATGGATGCCTTAGAAAAAGCACTGCCAGCAGGTAAAGGGAGGTTTTCCTGCCCCTCTGCTCAGCGCTGGTGGGACCACAGTTGGAATGCTGTGTCTAACTCTGGGCTTTCCAGTACAAAAGAGGTGTGGATGTCCTGGAGCAGGACCACAAAAGAGTCACAGAGACAAGTGATTAAAGTATCTGTCATGAGAGAAGAGGCTCAGAGAGATGGGAGTTTTTATCCCAGAGAGGAGAAAGTGCAAGGGGGGATCTTATCCATGTGCATAACCTCCTTGATGGGAGGATAAAGAGAAGATGGAGCTAGACTTTCTCCCATGAACAGGCAAGAGTTAAGGGACAAAATGTGAAATAGCATAAATTACATTTAAACATAAGAAAATACATTTTCTTATGGAGGGGGAGTTCAAGTTGCCCAAAGAGACTGTGGAGTCTCCATCCTTGGAAATATTCAAAACCCAGCAGGATGTGATCCCAAGCAACCTGCTGTAGTTGACCATGATTGAAAGGGGAAGCTTGGAATAGAAAATCAGCACAGGTCACTTCCAATCTCAGCTAGTTTCTGCTTGTGTCTTATACCTAGAGGAACATCTGAAGGGAGATGGAGAGAGCAGGGTCATTGCACATTAATGTGCAAAGAAAGTACTGTGGTGTAGATGAGGCACTTGGAATGGCAGTGTATGGCACATTTCACACGCAAGTACTGTTTCCATGCTGTATGGACACAAACATTGCCCCATAGTGGCAAAATCTTGGATGTCTCTTTGTGCTTTCTAGATGGCTGTAATTTGTACCATGGGATGCAGAAGGTTTCAGATTTTGTCTTGTTACCTGCCAAGCCTTCCT
The DNA here is from genome assembly GCA_013398175.1 of Climacteris rufus. Classification (NCBI taxonomy): domain Eukaryota; kingdom Metazoa; phylum Chordata; class Aves; order Passeriformes; family Climacteridae; genus Climacteris; species Climacteris rufus. Next base: position 85,561 of record VZRZ01006467.1, read on the forward strand.
TCTCATGCTGCACAGCAGTTTGTAAGAGAAACAGGGTCTCAATTCTTCAGAAAACCCTTTAGAAGGCTGTGACAAAAATGCCAGTAGCAACAAGGAGGTTTTCAATGTTTATTTATTTTTGCCTTTTTTCAGGGAAAAAGACTTGGAGCATTTTAATGTGTTAAAAGCAGATATCAAAACAAGGTACAGGTTTTGTACAGTATTACTGAATTTGCACATTTTCCTGCCTCCTGTTTTCTCGTTTGGGAAAGGGGAAATTTGTACTTGCTTCATGGCCCCTTTGCTTTTTCCCATTCCTTCATTTTGACCTTTGTTGTTGTTCAGGAAACAACATTGGTCACTGAGGCATACCTTCAAGCACTTTCCAGTTTAATAATCATAGGATGGAAAGTTTGCAAATGTAACCCTTTTCAAGTCTTCTTATTGTTTGAGTGTACAGGCTTTTGAATTTAACAGACTGGATCAACTCCTTCTGGCTACAAGAGATACAGAAAGTGATTGAACCCTGAGATGTTGAAATTTTGAGATGCAAGCCTTGAGATGTTGAAATTTTGCATCTCTTGGAAGAGTTTATACCACCATTTTCATTCCTGAAAAACAAAAATTAAAGTATACTTGGTAAAATAGCTGTCTTTACCACTGAAAAACAACTGACTCTATATTACAAGCATCCTGATGATATTCAAATAATATGGATGTCAGACAGGTAGCACCAGCTTCTTTCCTCTACAGATCTGCTTTTATCATACCATACAATATGTTAATGTGGAGATAGACTCACAGAATCACAGAATAACAGAATATGCTGAGTTGAAAGGGACATATCAGGATCATTGACATCCAACTCCTGGCCCTGCACAGAATACCCCAAGAGTCACACTGTGTACCTGAAGGCATTGTCCAAACACTTCTTGAACTCAGACAGGCTTGGTGCTGTGATCACTTCCCTGGGGAGCCTGTTCCAGTGGCCACTCACCTGCTGGGTGAAGAACCTTTTCCTAGTATCTAACTTAAACCTCCCCCGACACAAATTCCTGATATTCCCTCAGGTCCTGTTACTGGTCACCAGAGAGGAGATGAGTTCCTGGTCCTCTGCTTCCCCATGTGAGGAAGCTGTAGACTGCAATGAGATCTCCTCTCAATCTCTTTTCCAGGCTGAACAAATCTAGACCTCAGCTGCTCCTTGTATTTCTTCCCCTCAGGGCTCTTCACCATCCTCGTGGCCCTCCTTTGCATGCTCCCCCATAGCTTATTGTGTTTTTTGTGTTGTGGTGCCCAAAACAGCCCCCAGCACTCGAGCTGAGGCCGCCCAGTGCAGGGCAGAGTGGGACAATCCCCTCCCTTGCCCGGCTGGCTTAATTAATGCTGTGCTTAATGCCCTTCAGGACAGGGTTGGCCCTCAGTCTTAGGGCAACTGTATAATTTCCCTGGTATGATATTCCCATCATCAGCTGTGTGTACAGAACTTTCAGTATAAGGTGATGTTTCTACACAAGAGGAACAGATTTTCTCTCAGTGGACTGTTTAAGAACAAGGTTACTCCCCCAAGATTCCTTCTTCTCCCCAGCTCTCCTGCGGGCAGCCTGCCGCAGCAGAGATTTTTTTCTGTTTTTTTTCCTCCTCTGCTTTTGGCCAGTTTTGTTTTTTGGTTTTTTTTCCCTGGTACCTCTGTTTTTTTCTTTTTTTTTCCTTTTTAAAATTTTCCTTGGACCTGTGTTGTTACCTGGAATTGAGGTGGGGATTATCAAGGGAACATTCGCTCCCCTCCAAGGCCTGGGGGAGGCCTGGTGCAGCCTGCGCCAAGCCCCCAGCTTTGGAGGACTACCCAACGGGAGGGACTCTGGGACTTTCTACTGAGGTTTGTTCTTTTGGGAGGGTTTATTATCTGACATTATTCATTTGGTTTTTTATCTTTGCTGTGTTTGCATGCATATTGTGTATGAATAAACAGGGGTTTTGTTACTTTCTTCCGAGAAATTTCTTTCCAAACCTGGTAGGGGAGAGGCTGGTGAAAACTGCCTTCTGTTTGGAAGGGGTTTTCTACTAAATTTGTCTCAAATGAGGACACCCTCCTGGCTGCCAGGGCACTGCTGACTCATGTTCAACTTGACATTGACCAGGACCCCCAGGTCCCTTTCTGTGGGGCTACTTTCCAGCATATTTTTCCCCAGTCTGTATGAACATCCAGGGTTTCCCCGTCCCTTAATATTGGAATAGCTATTATTAATGACTGCCTACTTCCCCTCAAAACTGTCAGTGGGGAAATGTTTTGCCTAATAGTTGTCCCTCTACTTATTCTTTCTTATGCCCTTTGAGTTATATGATTTTTCATATTATTTCATCATCTTAAATGGCAGAGTTGCTGGCATAGTTGTTCCTTGAAATATTTACCAGACTAATTGTTACTGCATCGTTAATATCAATTGGAATTGTACTGAAAAATATGTAAAAACAAATTACTGTTCCACTGTGCTATTTCTTGGTAATCTGTACTGCAGAGAGGAATCAACCTCTAGATGTGTGCATTTATTCATTTCATAAATGCCTAGGAAATTTCATATCCACATGCTTTATAAATTGTAAAAACAGGAAGATTTTGTACTAAATCCCATTTTGCACTAAATCCCATTTTGGTCACAACAGTTACCAGTGTAATAATATTTTAGGTGGTCCAGAAAATTAGGAAAATTAACATCATTTCATAACAAGCATTTGTGACTTTCTTTTATTATATCAACAAAAAGGAAATCTATTTTATGCATCAAAATCAATAATATATGATTAGAATGAAAACAGGTCATATTATTGAGCCAATAATTCCATATTCGGAGACATAGGACACATAAAAAAAAAAAGATAGAATATTAGGAGTCTCACGTATTTCTTAAAAACAAGAGATGCAGTCTTGAACTATCATAGAAACAAAGAAGCCCAGCTATATTCATGAAATAATAATGTACTCAAGTTTTGAACACCTGAGGGCTTTCCAGGGATGAATTGCAGATTATTTGCTAAGCAAGATCAACAGAGACAGGGATTATTTTTCATGAAAGTCCCATGGAGAAATAGATTCTTTAACACTACTTGCAGAACTTTTCACAAAAATCAAAATGTTCTCAAATTTGGAGTGACTTCCAATGTTTTAAACAGGAATTCAGACAGCTCTTTTGCCTGGCAGTTCTGAGTCCTGGATCATCTGGATCATCTGGATATCCATGTTTCAGGCTTTGAATCTATACTCTGTGACAAAGCATAACTGCACTGAGACAAAGATAGATCTTGCACATTCTGAAGTGAAAGAGAGACTCTCCATGACTTCACAGAAACTCTGAAAGAAATTCAGAATTACATGAGGTACTCATGGTGAGAGGACTACTGTGGTGATAGTGGATATGTACACCATTTCCCAAGAGCTAAGTGACAAAAAAAAGTTAATAGCAGAGTCTTGTCCACAAGCCTCCTCCAGACTGGGGATCACAAAACCTGTGTTTCAGGAACGACAACATAAGTTTATCAGCAGGATGCTGGGAACAGGATGAGCACAGCCCATGGCTTTCTATGCAATGGACTCCCAAAGGCTTGGAGTCATATCTATATCTGCAATTAATTCCTCAAGTGAAAATCATTTGACCCCTTCCTGGCTTGTGGGTGCCTCTATTCTCTGGGAACTCAGTCTTTGCTTATCTCAAGAAACGCTGAAACCAGTCTGAGAAGGGTAAGGAGCAAACATGCTTACTGCTGTTGCCTCACCTGCAGGTGTCTTTGCTATGGAAGCTTCAGGAATGGGCATGGCTTAGAGTAGCCTTTCCACTTGGGACAGAATATTGAAGAGACAAGATTATACTACAACCCTAGAATAAAGGGGGTCTGTTTCTGAGGGGAACATAAGCGTTATTTCCAGCCCTTTTCTCTTTAGGGAGAAAAATATCTACCAAAGAAGAGAATCATGTTGCTTGGATTGTGTTTGATCAATAAAAGGAATGGGTGGTTAGCCCTAAACTCTTCAAACTCAGAGGAATGTTGGATGTCTTCTGTATCATCCACTGACCCAACCTCATCAGTGCCTTCTTCAGTGACTTCCATGTATGCCTGGTGGACAGCCTCGGATAACCTCAGGTTCTCTGCTGAAGAGATGCCAGAGAGATTGGCCGAGGGGCTGAACAGGTCGGTCATACCCAAAGATGTTAAGACAGATGTGAGGTTGTATTTTTCTTCAATCTTCATGCGTGGCAGGTATACTTTCACTCTCTTCTTTTCCATCACCTGGGAGCTGGTCCACTCTGTGAGTTTTTCAAAGCTGATTTTGTTCTCAAGCTGCAAAGAGAGGCAGGGAATGAAATGCCTGGGATGCAAATCCAACTTCTTCGTACCATTCATTCCTATCAAGGCTATCATAAAAATTAAACCCCAACCACAATGGTTCCTGAAGTACATCCTGTTGACATCCTTCCTGTAGTTTATTATTTGCCTCTCCACTACTTCTGTTAATGTATTTTTATTTAGTTCTTTACCAGCTTGACACATCCCCTTTTGTCCAACCAGTCTTGTGCCTCATGAGGCACAATCAAGTTTCACAGCCTAGCAAATTAGTCAGCTTGTGAAAGAGATTGTAAAAAAAGGCCATGAAAATTTACCTAGAGTTGATAGTACCTAACAAATGCAAACTCTTCTACGTTTTTAATAACTATTTTATAATTCAAGAATATTACTGACATAAGGGTAATTGTTCATATAATGCAGACTGCATTGTTTTTCTCTTTCCTGAGCAGGTAATTTTATAACACTGCCTGTATATACATCCTCTTCTGCAGGGCTACAGCAGCACTATGCTACTTTAACTTCATTTTATAAAACTGAGTTCAGGACTCTCCTAAGAGGCTCTGCCTGAGCACCTGGAAGACCATGGGCAGCTTCTGTGATCCCCTGCCTGCCCAGCACAGCCATGGTGTGGGCAACTGGGATGTCAATGGACAGCAGAAGATCTGAGAGCAGCCAAGCCCCACTGAAGTCATAACTCTTCTGCTTCCCCTGCCAGGGCCATACCTGCTCCAGGCCAGAGATGTCATCAGGCAACAGCACCAACAGGCTCAGCTCTCCACTGGCGTATGGAAGCTCCAGGATCTTGATTTTCTCTTCAGCCACTCTTGCCACTTTGAAGGTGCTGTTCTGACACATCATTTGCACGGGTCTGCTCTCTTGCTGCAAAAACAGAAATGTGAGACGATGTGATGGGGGAGCAATTTTGTTTTTTAAGTCAGACAAATGTACATGCCCTTTGAAAGGGACAGGACGGAGTCTTCAATCCTGTTGCCTTTGAAGAAGAGCTGTGTCTTCATTTTCCTCTTTTGCCTGCTTGTGTGCCCTGAAAGCCTGGTCAGACACAGCTTCTGTAAATCTGACAATGAGGGGCCCAGATAAATCACCCAGCCAATTACAACAGAATTGTAAATACAACAAATACACAGCTGGCCAGAAATTGTGCCTGTGCTCCCCACCTCCGTCACATTGAAGGGCACTTCCTGAGTGTCTTCTTCTTTAAATGCGCTCTTCCATATCCCCTTGAAGTAAATGGCATTCACAAGGAGCAGCACAGTGTGGAGATCAACAGAGCTTGGTTCAAGGAAATCCTGGATCTGTCCTTAAAGAAAGAAGCAGGGCATAGAGGGGTACGTTTCATAGCAGCAGTCTTGCCTTTTAAAGGTCAATCAATATGCTGCTGCTTCACCTGACTTTCCCTTCTCCAAAGGTCTGCACATGGAATTAAGTTTCACGAGGATGATTTAACAATACACTGAAAGATTGGCATCTGGCCAGACATTACTGCAAGAAGACAACTAGGTTCAAGAGTGTTATAGATCCCCAGGAATACTTCTAACCAGTGCTTGAAAAAAAATATATATAGAAAAGAAGGAAAAGGAGAGGAAAGCACCAATATAGATTTTCTCTTTCTCGCTGTGTTTCTTTCTCACAATTCACTCTTGGTTTTTCCTCCCACCCGAACACAAGAAATATACATAAGATGCTGAATCATTTATTTCTCACCACCAGCTTAGTGTGCATTACTTTTTCTGCTGGAAGCCCCCTTCTTACCCATCTGGCACATCATTGTAAAATTATGCCAATATTCTAGGAAAGCTGGGACTAACCTTGCATGAGTTAAAGTTTCCAGACAGAAAAAGTGTGCATATAAAGCATGCATATCATGGCATCTCTGCCTTTGCCAATGTATTTAAAACACACTGTCACGGCCACACAAGTGCAACAGAGTCATCCCTTTCCACAGAAAATACCCACTAATGGGGATAGAAGGAGGAAATTTCTCCTCTAATATTTAATCTTTTCAGAAGTTGCTAAAATACCGTTGTCATAGGGAAGTCTATTTCGCAATCCTGTCTGACTTACCATTTGTCTGATTTTTCACCCAAGAATTAATGCGCTGTCTGGCTTGATTTGATGCTGTTTTGAAGTTGACCATTTCCAGACCAGATCTGTACAGTTTCTTCACACATTTTAAGTAGATCTGTAAAGACATCAATTGTAGCCACCAATTGCACCATTGCATTAACTCATCACCTACTCTGGCCAGTCCTCCTGGATTACAGAATTACACAGGGTTTAGCAAGAGATCACTTACCGGTAGGATTTGACTTGTCTTTTCAGCGTAGAGTCTGTTGGCAATGCGGAGTGAGTAATTGGCTTCTGGTGCAGTGATATCAGAGAGAATTTCTTTAAACAGTAAGTGGATATTCACAGACTTGCCACACTGAGTTGTTGATAAGAAGATGAAAAAGTATAGCTGTTAGGTTATTTTACTAGAAAGAGGAATATTTACAAGGTGCAAGTAACCTGGAAAAACACACAGTGTTTGAACATTTGCAAATGAACATGTAATACAGTCTAAGAGTTCCATTAGAGGGATGTTCACTATAAGCAGCTAACGAAGCACAATTTATTCACAACACATGACGGCTCTCCTTCTAGGTAATAACAAGCAGAAAAACCTCACTGATTAATTTGAAACCACATAGCTCAGGAATGAAGTGGCAAAAAGAAAAATGCAGATGTCAATTATTGCAATTGGTGACTTGTCATAGGTACACAGCCTCTAATTCCCAGCTGCTGCTTATGTTTTCATGGCAGCTTTCTGCAGAAGCCACAGATGGAAAAAGAGAGCTAGATGGCAAGGGAGTCAGGAAGTGTCTTGTAATAAAATAAAAAAATGGATCAACTGTCTAATGTCCCAAGAGTGGTATTCCAGGTGATACAGGCTAAAAGCATGTAAGAAAATTGCACAATGATAAACAGTAGCCAGGACTTCATTTTATGAGAATAATTGTGTTGAACTGCTCTTTTCTAAATGCTTAAGCAATCCCTAAATGCTATCTTTAAAAAAAAAAAAAAAANNNNTATAGCAACCCCAAAAATGTTATTTTAAAAAAAAAAAAAAAAAAAAAAAAAGCCTGGTCTTGTAAGTCCCAACTTGTGCTTTTGATCCCAAATGGATGGGGACAGACAAGGCGCCATGGCTTTTTTAATCTTTACAGAGGCAGCAGATTAACATAGACAAAAGCATACAGGTGGTATCAAGATACTGGAACCCCCTGTGGTGCTCTTGGGGTAGCAGTGGGAAGTGAAGGCTGGAAAAGTCCCTGTAGCTTTGTAAGAGTGTGGTTACTTTCCACCCTTTGAGGATTCTGGGCTCTTTCCTGCTGAAACACTGTCCCACTCTGGGGTCTCAGCTGAAGGCTGCCTGCTGTACATTGGCTTCAGGTACTGAGGCCCTTTCAAGTGCTGTCCCCCAGCAGCACTTCCAGGTGTGGGGCTTGTTTACACAGAAGTGTAGCCTGGTGCCCGAAGCATCCTATCCTGTCCTGTCACTTGTTCTGGTGCAACATGTGCAGCCTGTCTTCTTTCTCTAGTAGTGTTTTGGGTTGCTTGGTTGGTTCATTTGTTTTGTTGTTATTTGTTTGCTTGCTGTTTGTTTTGTTGCTGTTGTTCTTTAGGTTTTGGTGTTTTGTTGTTTGGGTTTTTTTGTTTGTTTGTTTGATTGTTTTTATTTAAATCTCTTAAATTAAGAGAATTAGGAAAGGTTTGGGAAGGTGTTGAACCTACTAAAAGCATAATCAGAACCACAGTCTATTCTCAAGAGAAAAAAGTGGAAGAAAGTTAATGTACCTTAGGTTTCTGTACCTTGTTCTGGATACTTCCAAGTCCTGCAATTTTGTCAAAGTGAAGAACCTGCAATTAAAAGTAGGAATTAGGTATGTGAAGCCCACTGACACTCACTGATGTTTCTGCTAAAACTGTAGGGTTTGACTAACCAGGTCTGATTAGCACATAGATGGGAACCGAGAAATTTCATGTCAGCTTTACACCACGTGCCACACTGAAAATTTGATTTCAGCTTAGATAGATCCCTTCTTTTCCAGTTAATGGCATTCAGTCTATAAACCAGGTGCAGCCTTACTGCATTGTATTTATAACTGTATCTATTGTTTTCTGAATATTTCATCTTTGGTATGTTTCAAGTTGTCCCTTCCACATGGAAGGAATCAGGTTTCTGAGACAATATAAACTGAAGCAAGGGATGGGCCTTAACCATTCTCCAAAGATGCTCTTTCTTAATGAAAACTAAAGGCTGTTCTTGCCCTTCATGGGCAAATGCAATAAGTGAAAAGTAGCTCCAGAATGAAACCTCATGGTTTGTAAAGCCATTCTTTTGCTAGGGAGGTTTGAAAGATGTAAAAAGATAATGTGCTGCCTCTTTGAATGGGATCAAGGAGAGTTTGTACCCATTTATGTAACTTACCTTCTCCATCTGATGCTCAGTGTTATTTCTTGCTCCCAGATAGACCATGGCCAAGGCTGCAATCATGCTCAAGGGGCAAATAAGGATGTTGTCATTGGGGCGGTGAAATTTCAGCTCTTTGAATACATCAAAACAAAATTCTGCATTTGCTGCACTGATGGAGCCCATTGTGAAATCTACGTTATCTAAAGCAAACAGAAATATGACTGTATGGTCACCGTGATATGTAGTGCTTGTTTTAAAAAGTACTGCCAATAGCCCAGAAACTGTTAGTTCTTTGCTGGTTTTGTGATGCTGAACCAGTGAATGATGTGAAGCCTACAAATTCTGTGATCATTAGAACTATTGTAACTCCTGGCACATTTACGTGTGAACGCGTGTTTGTTTTCTTTCGGCAAGATACTGTCTCATCAGCAAGATAGTACCTTGTACTTGCCTTTTAGGAAATAGATGCTTTCATCTGTGCTTCAATATGATAAATATAATATTGAATGGATGAGTTTCCCTAAGGCCATCCAGAGGCCTCTGAATGATATTTGAGACAATGCAAACTTAATATTTCATTTCTTCTGTGGCTGCTCTGGATCTTTAAATCAAACATAGTCAACTCACTATACTCTTTGTATACTTCTTATTGCTGCTCAGTACAACCAGCCACAAATCTGGAGGTTGCTTTCCTGTAATTTATAGGAATAATAAGAGTAAGTTGCTCTGTAAACACAGCCAGTTGCTTAGATTACTGAAATACAAATTTGGGGGGGGGGGTGTCATTCTTGTAGTCCTGTTTCAGACATTTAATCTCTGCTGCTGCTTTTTAGCACAAGCATGCATATATATATATACACACATATATAAATATATATATAATATATGGACTTTGGCAGGGAGTGAGATTGAGAAAAGATGAGAAATGCCTTTATTCCCAATTATTAGAACTATAAAAGGACAGTTATAACATGACCACAGATTTTCAATGAAAAAGAGCTATTTCTACTCAAAGCTGTGGTCCACAAACATTCATGTTTTGCACACCTGAAAGTATTTGATAGTCAAACAGTGTAAGATATATTGATAAGGCAAGGTAAAATTACTGTATATACTGTCTTTTTACATACCTGTCTTATACTTACCTTAAAGTTCTTTAACACAGTATCACTTTTTTTTCTGTCTTAAAGAATACAAATTAGAAGTTATATTTTCTTGGAGAAATACTTACCCCACAAACTTCAAAGAGGCATAATCCAGCTTGCCAGCTGAATCTAAACAGCTTCCCTGAGCTGTTGGTGATATATATTGCACGATTTGAGACACTCCCCCTGTTGCCTTCAAGGAGTCATCTTTTCAGTCACTGCCTTTCGTCACGACCTTTTGATTCATTGCACTTTGAAACATTGAGTAGACCAATGTTAAGCTGGTACTCTATCTGCAGTAAGTCAACCTCTATTTACTGAAGTGAAACCTGATTTTAAAATTAATTATTTAAGCTTTTGCTGTAACTTTCTCGTCTTCTCACCTGTGAGGCACTGTCAGTGCAGAAAGCACTCTAACAGAGTACTCCCACCGAGAAGGAAGGCAAAAATGGATACTGGGCTAACTGCTGAAGGTCTGATAGGTATGCAACAACCCACTGCAGCACCTGTGCAGTGCAGAATGGAAGTGCAGAGGGAAGTTCCTCACTAGTGGTGACCATCAGACCTTGCCAAAATAATGTAATTCCAAGCAAAGCCAGTTGCAGAATGGTCATTCTACTCAGAGGCGTTTGAAATGGATTTTTTCTATGTGAGAACAACCCCAAACCTTTGTTTATTTTTCGAGACCAAAGTAGTACTGAAACATGTTGTTGTCTACCAAAATGCACAAATATGCTCCTGGACTCCTAAAACTGGTGTTGTGTGTAGGTTGTACTTGTCAAGAGCACAGCCATATCTATTTCTCTATGTAGGTGAGAATATAGTATTTTACTCGAGGCCAAACTATGAGGGTCTATAGCATAGGTGTGGAGGAGGGGAGAAGGGCTCTGACAAGAAAACACATTTTGCTAAAACCTCATTTTGATGAAAACTTTTAGAGCAACAGAGTTGAGATGAGGTAGAACTCTGAGGACCAGCATGGAAGAGGAAGAGATTTGAGGAACAGTCAGGAATTTCATATTCCCTGGGCTGTAAACCAGATCCCAGAGCATTTAGGTATTAAGAAATTTATTTAAACCAGCCAGTGGGATTTTAAGGATGACTGAGAGTCAGCTTTTAATTTTCATTCTCTGCAGGTCATGGCAACAAGGCCCATGGTACTTGCACAGGCCATTCTCATAGATCTTCCATACCTTTTTGCTATGGCAGGTGAATAAACTACAGAATCTGTCTGCAGGAACATTCATGCTCTGTTAGACAATCATAATGCACAATATAAAATATAATTCAATTGTAAAGAGCTATTACTCTTTATTGAATCACAGACTTGATGAGCAGTAAAGAAACAAATCTGGCATCTGTAAAGGCCATAGGGGTGGAAAATAAAAATACAAATTCGCACATATTAGGTCACAGAGCATACAGCAGTAGGTGCACCCTCTGTGAAAGTAAAGGGGAGCTACTTTACCCTTAATGGTGCTGTTTGTTTTGCTGAAATGCAGGGATGAACGTGCAGAGCCTGATAACTGGGGTGGCTTTCAGTTTCCCAACTCAGAATGAGGATGTTATAGCAGAAATGAGGATGGGAAAATCTAAACATGGTAAAGAGCTTCCCTCTCACCTTGTTGAATAGTCCTTATTCTGTGAGCTGGGCTGCTATAGCTTTTACTCTATCCATACTTATCAACCCATTACTGCCTGAGGCCACAGGCTTTGTGTGCAAAAAGCTGTAGTGTGTCTTTTCTTATTCTCCCATCTTCACATACTCACATTAGAGTTCCAGCTGTTGGTCAGCAGCTACTCAGGCATGTCTTTGGGGCTTCCATGAAGAACTTTCCTGGAGGCCCACACTCCTTTGTATGCTCTGGTTCAATTTGTTTGTCCTGTGTGGACCTCTGAGCACCAGCCCTGCTAAATTGACATCTCTTTGCATAATGTCCAAGGTTTTCTAAAACACCTCTTTTGTTGCACCAAGTCCTCTGGGAAAGGGCATGTAGGTGTTTCTGGTTTGTTCTCCCATCTAATATATTTGCCTTCTTTGTACTCTATTCATTTCAAATGTCTACAGCAACACACTCACCACAACAGTTGTATGCACAGGTACGGTGGTTGAATGTCTGAAAACTGCTCAGTTCCTGAATGAAGCAAGCTACCCCAGCGGGAAAAGCTACTTTGTCAAGACAAAGATAGTTTAAAACATCCAAAGTAGAGAAGTTAATAGAAGAAAGAAAGTTTGGTTCTGCCAGTAGTCATGGATGGGGCAGCACAACTTCTCTAGAGAGTAGTCTGTAACTACAAGGCCTAGGGTTGATTGTGGGGGGGCATTTCTACACTGAGTGCTAATGCAAAACTGGTTGCAGAATCATCCTGGAAGTAGCTTAAAATTTAGATCAGAATGGGCTGACCATATGCAGTCATCAATAAACAACTCCTTTTTTTGTCCTAACTTTGCCTAGTTATAACACTGGACCCGGGGAAAGCATGCTTCTCCAGAAATTCAAAAGCTATGAGTGTAGTACTGCAAACAAAGCAGGACAAACAAGTTAAAATCTGCTTCATATCCATGTCTGTCCCAAAAAAGAGCTGAGCAAGGACTCTGTTACCCTATGTGCTGAAACCAGGAAATGGTGTTTGCCCCTCTTCCCTGATGTTGGCATAATCAAGGAGATACTAAGCAGCAGGAAAAGCAGCTCTTTCCAGCATTTCTCTGTCCTTATTTTAACATTTAATTTCTCTGGTTGTTCAGCAACTACTGGACAGCGCTTGAGAGTAATGTTTGCTTATGCTTTGGATGGCATGTCCATCTGCATCACACAGACTATGCATTTTACTGCGCCTGAGAGCCTTTCTTACTGTGATCATAAGGAACTAGGACTTCCTACTATAAAACCTACCGGTTATATTTTGAAGGAAATAAACACTAGTCGTCATGTGGGGGGAAAAATGTGTGACTCAAAGCTGGTCTCTTTGGCTTTTTTAGTGACAATCCAAAAATCTTCCTTTACCCTTCTAGTCTATTCATTGCAAATCTTTTGAAGATACACCAATAATAATGATGTTAAACATAGGTACTAAAAACTGTTTAAAGGAAAGCACAATTTCAGACAAAACTGAGCGGAACTGCAACCATAGAGTTCAGTGGAAATGTGAATATGTAAATTGAGTGTTACTCAGTAATCAGACTGTGGAAAGACACAGGTCTTTCTAGTGTGGGACAAATGGGTGTTACCTTTCCATGGATTCTCATGCAAATAGTATTTGGCATCTTTGCCTTTGCTTTTTGTCAGTGTACACATTTTTAGGCTGTCGTGTGCTGACATGGTTCAAGCAACACTTGGCATTGACCCTGTCCCTGGGGAGGAGGCAGTGGGATGCCCTTCAGGGACACGTCTGCTCCAGGCACCATTCGGAGTCTCCAGCTTTTCTCTGCTCTGCAAGCTCTATTGTTTGTCATTGCATTTTTACAGGCTACTGTTTCCCACAGAAGCACTTGCTGCCAGAGCAGAGGGCTATTTTTGAGTAAACCTGTCTGATTTTGTGGGAGCAGTGCTCTCCACACTAGCAGCTGCTACTACTACATTAACAGCAGAAAGCTACTTTCCAGCTCTTGGTACTTTTCACCATATTTTTTTAGATGTCTTGTGGATTAAGATGGCAATTAGGAAAAAAGATTGTATAAAAAGAAGATAGATTTTTTAATTACTATTATTTATACTGTATTCTGTTGCTGGTTCCAAATCATCTAGATATCCCTGCAGCAAGTTTTATTAAAAAATACACAAAAACACTTCTGCTGTAGTAAACTAAGCAACATCCTTGTTTCAGCCACATCTTCTTTGCTCACACACAGAATTCCTGATGTGAGACTCATGCTCTTCGGGACAATATGTTAAAGCACTTGCCTATATCACATTAATTGTTTTTCTTTTACATTTTGTCTGAAAATATGTAGGCCTGATTATGCAAGCTAATAAATTTTAATACTGCCCATTTTACTGTTTTGGTTTTTTTTTTTAACCTAAGTAATTTATATTGGAGACAAAGCAAATGTACATGAATTCCAATGGTGGTTGTTGAAAAACACAGGTAGCTGGTTTTTGCATATTTTATTTATCAAAGAGCTAACAGCCTGTGTTTTGTGTTCTCTTCTCTTACCAGCTAATTGATATGAAAACTGTGTCTCTACAGGTAATTTTACTATTTCAGGCAGTTGCAGCCATATGAGGTACCTCCACAGACTATAACGGATCTACTTTATTTAGCAATTCAATTCTTGTTGAGCACTGTAATTTACTGTAAATTTTCCTGCCTATCTCAGCATTTGGAAGAGTCCTTTGAATCTGCAGTTCTGAAATGGCACTAGTATGCTCACAGTGTTTACCTTCTTCCCGTCAGTGAGTAACAGGAAAAGGAGAAGTGAGTCATCACTTTTTCCTATAAAAACATGTATTCTTAATGTATCTGTGAATTTTGAATAAAATAACTGGAACAAGAAATTCACAGTACCTGAGCCACCAACAAAGCTGACTTTTGGAAGTGATCATTACTCAAAGTTTAATGTGGGAATTATGTGTCTCATTCCCAGCCATCACAAAACAGAACTTGTCAGAAAATTGTCCCATTATTCTGAAACCTGTTTTTGTTACATGGAAGTTTATGAAGAAGTTGGAGAACTTTCTCACACATACAGGGTTTTTCAGAAAAAAAAAAAAAAAAGCAATGGGTCTGCCCATTTGAACAAGCAGAACTACACCAGAAAATCTTCTGTCTTTTCTGATGTCTCAGAACAAACCCTGAGAGTTCTGGCTTGAAACACTGTCCCCAATCAACATTTAAAAGGGGGTCCCATGACTTTGCTACTTCCCTACAAAGTGGCATTTTTCCTGAGACCTTAGGTAGGTAAGTCTAAAAGAGACCAATTACCTGAGTTTATCATTAAATGCAGATCCCTATTGTCCTGTCTGTTTCAAGTGAGAGAATGTATCACTTATCTCTAGGGCACTAAAATCGTGGGTTTATTGGATCCATACTGCATTAAGAAAGGCTTAAAATAAGATTTTCTCTGCATATGTCTCTCGAGGCCTACAGTTCTTTGACAAAAAACACATCGTGTATTTTAAGGTAGATGTCATTTTCATGAGGCCTCCTAAAAGTAAAACATGTATGATGTTCACGGTTTTTAGGTTTTTTTCTTTAATTTGGCTCTTCTCAGATAGTCTTTTTACAGCAAACCAGACTTTCAAATAAAGTCTAGAGAAATGTCTTTTGTTTTGTTTTTTGTCCTTACTGCTTGCCAGTTGGGATGTAAGCAGGGAGAAAGATCTAATTTCCAATATTACCTCCACTTAAGGAGAGGAATATCTTCCAAAGAAGAGAATGGTGTTGGTTTGGTTGTGTCTGATGAAGAAGAGGAATGGACGGTCAGCTTTGAACTCATAAGTTACTGGGCAGCACAGAGGCATTAAAAGAAGTCCCATGGCACAACCTGCTTCAGTGCCCTCTTCATTGACTTCCACGATTGTCTTCTGGATGGCCTTGGACACAACCAATCCATCTTTCATAGAGATTCCTGACAAGTCAGCTTTTCCCCAGTCAAAAACATTCATTAGTCCCATCTCCTGGAGAGTGTTGTTGAGAACATAACTTTCCTCCATCTTGAACTGGGGCAGATACACCTTCACTCTCAGCGCTTGCATTGTAGCTGAGCTGGTCCATTCTGCGAGTTTTTCGTAGGTGAGGACACCTTCAAGCTGTGAGGTGGTATTGATAATGATTGGCACCATAATGAATGGAAGGCAAAGAAGTTCAGTTTTTCCCACTTGTCTTCTGACCACACTGGAGCAATGCTAAAGTACTGCTCTGTATGTATGTTACTAGAGAGAAAATGGAAGTATTACCTGTTCTAGGCCAGTAAAGTCCTCACAGTCATCTTCAGGAAGAAGAATGAACATGCTTAGTTCATTATTGAAGTATTGGAGCTCTATGACTTTTGTTTTTGGTTCCTTTATGATGGCCATGTTAAAATATCCTTCTTGAAACATCATCTGCACTTTCTTTCTCTCATTCTGGAACACATGAAACATATTAAATGGAAAATACAGAAATTATCATCCTAGTTTTAATTGGTTTCAGTATTGATGTTAGAGTTCCGTTCAAAAGCATTATTTACACTGGTAATGGGTTAATGTAGCATTGATATGTTCCTCTCAATTGTAGCTCCAATGAAGTTAGCCATTTTAGAATCATAAAAACTACATTTCCCTTTCTAATGTTGCCAAAATACTTTACTCACAACTTACTCATGACATCCTTCTTTTTTCTGGCGTGTCAGATGAGGAAACGGATACATCTGATGCAACCATAAATTAAATTCTTCATTAACAATGTATACATTCTCCTGAGATAATTTGTCTTTAGTGCATTTTTTCCTGAAAGCACACACTGTTCTGTTCATAAATAGTAGCAGAGGAACAGAATCCTTCATTTCAGTCTCAAGAGCAGACTGTTTTTGAAACAGCACTGTTAGTTGCAAAATCCCCAACAAAATTAGTGCATCTGCTAAGTGGATTTGCCCAACAAGGACTTCAGCTGCATGAGACCCACTTCTAATGTTAATTGGTACAAACATTTACACATTTGGTTATGAAACTGGAAAGAAGTACAGCTTTCTATTGTTCTCACTGAAGACAACTGTTTTGTCTTGGGATAACAGAGAGGAGGAAAGCTGCCATCTGTTGTTACAGGAGACAGACATCTGTTTTCCATCCCCCAGCTGCTTCAGTTCCTGACCATACTGTACCTTGTTCAGGTGGAAATACGTTTCCTTAGTGTCTTCTTTCTTAAATTCTACTGCCCACTTTCCTTTAAAATATATAGCATTGACCAGGACAAGTACAGTAGAGGGATCAATACAACCAGCAGCAAATAGGTCTTTGATTTTACCTTTAAAAATAATGAATTAAGAAGAATTATTACTTTGTTCTGGCAATCAGCTGACTTTGACTAATTAATTTGACTAATTAATAATTATTTCTTTAAAAATGAAAAGTGGTATAATGCTGTCAGACAAATTACAAAAAATTTATGTACAGCTTTGAAAGCCAGGAACTCAAGGCATTTTTGTTCCTCTTACTATTATTTCCTACTAAGAAAAGAAAATAGTGCAGGTGTTTAACATTTTAAAATCTTGCTATCTTTGGAAAAAAGTGGAAAGTGATATTCCTAAGTAGTTCAATTGCAAACCAAAAAACCTGCACATTTTTTCTTTACCTTTTGTCTCATTTTCAACCCAGAAGTTAATTTTGTCTCTGACTTCTTCTTCAGTGTATTTAAAATTTACTGGTTCCAGTTCTGCTCGATAGAATTTCTTTGTGGAATCCAAGTATTGCTGGAAAGTACAAATTGCAGAAGTTTATTGCAACATGATGATTTTTATAAGATAGATAATTTCATGGTTTCAGGATAATCCCATGTAGTAGTTCAGCAAGAAAGAAATTGGTAAAGAAAGGCATAAGTCCCTTTGTGCTTTATGATGGAAGGCATTCTGCTGAGCTCACCAGTCTGAGGAGCCATTACAAGGGACACCACGGTCACTTACCTGGAAGAATGGATAAGTAATTTCTCCAAAGAGCCTGTTGGCAATGGTGAGACAACAGCCTGGACTCGGTTCACTGACTTCAGCCAACAGAGCTTGGAACTGGGAATGGACTCCTTCAGCTTCTTCACACTTCAAACAGGAAAATAGAAGTTTCACGGTAGGCTTGATCTTTCCTATGCAAAGCTGGACCTGAGGGTGAATTGCAGCCTCTTTCTGCATGAGAAACCCTACTCCACCCAGTGATACAGGCATTGGAATAAATGCATCAGGACACCACCTCCTACTCCCGCTGTGCCAGATGGACAGAATGACAAAGCAGTTCCCCTTCAGGCCTGCACCAGCTCACTTCCAAATCGTGTTGTATCCTACAGTGATGTCTCTGTGCACACTAAGCAAAACACTGCTGGCTTAGAGACTGGGAGAAACAAGCTCCAAGGTGCCTTTGGCATGCTCTGCAGACAAACCTTTGCATCTGGCAATTGAAGCACTTACCATATTTTAGATTGGCACTGCTCTTTTGGTTAGAAACCTGTAATGAGAAGGCTTAGCCTTTTAAATGTGTGATCTCACAAGGCCCCTTAAATAACTAATAAAGGTGCAGTAATAAGAAGGTCTGCAACTCTATATGGAGAGATTGATCAACACTGCTGTGCTTTCTGATTAAGTGATTGTCTTCAGGGAAAAGGGCTGATAAACTGGCTTCTGTTGCTTCAGCTCAGAGCTGCAATCATGTCTTACCTCCTCAGAAGGGTATCTGTTTTCCTGTCTTGTAGTGTTCAAAACTTCACTGAAATGAAACACCTGCAATGAAAATGTTGGGTGAATGCAGCTGAGTGACAGTGCTTCAAAGCTAAAGCAGTGTTGCAAGCCTATTCCAAAACACAGCCAGACACAGGCACTGGGGAAAGCCCCCTTTGTTCTTTACCATAAGATCCTTGCAAGTGAACAAGTAGTTTTAGTACATGGTGAGCGCATGAAACCTTTGAAACCTTTCTAGATAAGAAAGGAGGCTTTGGGTATCCAGAGAAGGCAGAAAACCACATTAAAGGGAAGGAACTCTTCTGAGCCCTGGAGAGTGCACAGATACCTCCAAGACACTTTCTTCAGCACTGATGTATTCATTGAATGGTCAATTCAATAATAATGTTTAGTTTGAAGAAGTTTGGTATTAGGAACAACATAACATGTTTTTAAAGGGCCCTCTGTGTGCATCAATCCTTTGGATGTTTAGGAACTATATAAGATGGCACTATCAGCCTGTTGGCTCATATCTTACCACTGTTCCCTTTCTAGAGCAAAGAAAACCTACCTTCTCAATCTCTCGGAGTGTGCTGCCCCTGGCTCCGAGGACAACCATTCCAAAGGCAGCAGACAGACTTAGTGGGGAGAAGAAGATGTTTTCATTTCTTTTTCTTTTGCTCAGTTCTCTGAAAAAGTCAAGACAGAACTTGGCATTGGCTGTGCTGAGAGAGCACATCGTGGCACTGTGATCACCTGAAACAAGGGAAAAAATAATTTAGGGTCTCATCCTTATGCCTGCTATGTTTAGATGCTTTGGTAAGGTTTTTTGCAGTAGCTTGGCTGAATTATTCAGTACTTCACAGAAATTCCCTGTTCATCACATTTGGGATTTCACAGCGAATCTGAAAACAAGCACCCTGAATTGCAGAAGAAACACTTTTGCAGAAACAGTATTCTGAGTTGAGCTGCTTCTCCAGCTCAAGCAATAGCTATGGCTTTACCACTTAGCCCTAACTTTGTCCTAACCACACTGCCAGCTCAGGTTATATACTGATCTTTTTGCCTCCAGACCTCCAGGCATAGCACTTACTAATTACACCCTTGATCATATCTTACTCTTTGTCTCTCTCTAAAAACTTTGTATTACTCAGCTGTGCCTCACATACTGTGTCCTTCTAAGGCTGGTTGCTTAACTAATATTTGACAGAAAATAGAACTACAGACAGGCTCACTTAGTAAGATTTTCAACGAAGACACATTGTGCATTAATAGAAAATTCCAGTCATACTTTTTTTATTTTATCTGCAGCTTAAACTCTTTTTCCCAGATACCCCTCAGTTACGATCACAATAATTACAAGTAGATAATCTTGAATGTTCTGCAAAACTCTTCATATCTTAGACTTAGAACAAAGTTCCTTTCTTATGAAAGACTTTTCCCAGTATCTTCATCCAGTAAAATGTTGTAGAAGCCTCTGATCTTTAGAAAGTCAGTATTTTAGAGGATCCACTATTCTAAGTCACTTTTGGTTTGATTCATACTGAGTCTGAATAATTTCCTCCAGAGATGTGGAAAATATATCTCCCCTATTACACGAGAATCATTACATTATCTATATAAATACTTGAAAGATCTAACAGTATAGAAAGACCATGCAAATTACCAGTATGGGTCATACAGAAGAAGTGGGAAATGGTTTTAATCTTCTCTAGAAGCACACTTTACAAGTTTAGACACACCATTGTGAGAGTGAAGCACAGATTCATCACACAGCCCATACATTTTAATGTAATCCAAAACACTGAACAGCAACTTGGAAATATTCTCACTTCCTCAAAATATGTCACACGCCATATCTATGTGCTAAGCAGATATGTGTATTACTAATGGACATATTGATACTTAGACATTTCCTAGTTCTGTTGTTTAGAATTAAAGATCATGGAGATATTTACCTTCTCCTCGGGACCGACAGTGTCAACTTGACAGTTGAGCTTCTTGATGGGGCTTCTGGAGCAATAGGATATAAAACCATTGCCACTCCCAGTGGCAGCATAAATTTCACTCATGATGAATCACATTGCTGTCTGTTGCAACCAGTTAGTATAATTAGGGGACCTTTTGTGGAATCTTGAATTTTTCTTTATCCCTAGGATTTCAGAAAGAAGTCACAATTTTAAAAGCATACTGAAACATAAAAAAATTCTCACTAGTCATAAAAAAGAAAGCAAACTCCTAGAAACGAAGGTGATTTCGGGGGGGAAGTTATCTGTAAAAAATAAATTCTAAAAATTTTGATGTGTTTTGCTGTCAGGAGTGGCACCATTGAATCCATACCTATAATTTTTGTAGTAGAAACTATTACACTGATATAATCAGTCCACCGATTTAGTTCTTGGCTAAACTATATCCTAAGTTTAGCCCAGGACTTCTCATTACTCTTCATTTTTGTCAGCATCTCTGGGGAAGTCTGGTCAGTGTCTTACATTGTTTCAGCAAGGTGTAGGCAGCAGGGACAGACCAATCTAGTTATAAGAAGCAATTTATTTCTGGTGTTATTTTCCTGAGAAACAATCTTCCTTCACATTTAGGTTGATATGGTGTGTAGGTGGGCAGGTATTTGCATGAGTGTATGCTAGCACAAACACTTAAAACACTGTTTTGCAAGAAGTACTTAGTTTTCACTGCTAACATATACTTACATCTCAACCCAACCAGATATGACATTTCTCTGGTATTTAAGCTCTGAAGGAAATTTCATATCAGTCATAAAGTACACATGAGTTTAATTATCTTCTGGTTTGAATTTTCTCCTATATTTTTGTTGTGAGGAAATAGAAATTAAAAACGCTCTGTTCATTCAAGCCCTGAAAACAAGAGAGTCAGACCTGCACAGATTTTGCCTGAAGGAAAGAAAGCTATGGAGTCTGGTTTAACTTGCTTAATGCTGGGGCAAGAAAATTTCCCAAAGAAGAGTCTGACTTGCTTTCCTGGTTTCTGGCTGCTCTCCACACAGTCAATTGAAAACCCACCTGCTGAGCCTGTTCCTCTGTGCTAAGGAAACTTCCCTGTACAACCATCCAGGAGCCACTCCAGCTGTTACAGCTGCACCACCTGAGCTGGGACTGAGGCCCCTTCGCAGCTGTACGCCCCACACTTGCACCAGGTTCCCTTACCATCACACTTACCATGGCTTAATAACAAAATATCAGCTCAAGATGTCTCCAGGGAGGGACCCCAAACAAAGGAAACCCTTTTATACCCACCCAGTCTAAGAGTGGAAAAGTCTGGGAGTCCTTGGCTCCTGCCATGTCTCTGAGTGTCCGATCCCCTGGCTGGGCCACAGGTCCCCGAGCCCTTTGTTCTGCGCAGGGTGGGCACTTCACAGCCCCTTGCCTGGGGCTCCCACCCAGAGCTCATCCTGCAGCTGCATCCTGAGCTACCTGCACTGAATGGATTCCCCAACACTCACATTGTCACCGATAGAGAACTGCGGAGCAGAACAGGGAAGATGCGAACTGTTCTCTGCATTCTTATTTTGGACGCCAGGCATAGCACAGTTGGAGGAAAAATGTTGTGGGATAGAACAGGAGGAAAGTATACAAGTAGGAGCTGCAAGATACATCAGTTTTAATTCAGGGTAGCATTCAGGTGTCTCCCAGAATAGAAGAAGGGAGATGGTTTTCAAGCATCAAGACACAACCAAGTATTTGTCTTTCAGGAATACTGAAAATGTTTAATCCAAATTAATATAGTGAAGGGAAAACTGCAATCCTGAAGTGCAATAAGTCATGTCCCTTGGGCACAGGGGTATGTGCTAGAGCCACAAATACCCTTAAAATTAATTCTTCTGTGTAGGAATCTGTTAAGGCAAAGTTCAAGTTATCTAATACACCAGCACAGTGAAACACTACTATCTTAGCCCTGCTTAGTTTTCTAATACTTTTGAGCTCTTGTCTTAACTGTCTTAAGGGAACAGGTTTCTTTGTCACTGTTTGTTATTTCCCTGGTTTTGTAAGTACTTCTGTTCATATTAGATTTTGAGTTAACCTGAAGATTAACTGTAGCTCCATTGTTCCATTTGGTGGAGATTTATTTCACACAAATCATTTTCTGTCAGTGGTCAAATTATAGATAATGAAGGAGCTGGACTGGCATTACTTCCCAGAAAGGAACATTTTCTGCTGTTCTTCTAGTCTCCTCCTCTGATATTTTCTTCTCTTCTAGGTTAATTTATTGTAGGTTAGAGAGTGGCTTAGAGGGGGATAGTTTTTAAAGGGAATGTCTGAGAAACACAGGAGTTTTTGTTTGAGTAGATTGAAGGATCTCCTGAATTGTAGGTTTTGAGGAGACTCACTATGCAAGTGCTTGCTGGGAAAGGCAAAGCTACAGCTCATCCTGTTGTTGAACAGAGAGCTGGACTAGGACTTGCACCATATTTGTCAGATCT
This sequence comes from Climacteris rufus, assembly GCA_013398175.1. NCBI lineage: Eukaryota > Metazoa > Chordata > Aves > Passeriformes > Climacteridae > Climacteris > Climacteris rufus. The sequence continues at coordinate 108,288 of VZRZ01006467.1, forward strand.
GTGACTCCCTTCTTGCTCTTGGGATAATGCAGAGGTTCACTGCAGGCCAGAGAAAAATGAAAAGGATTGATGATGTTCACGGTAGTCTAAGAATCAAGAGACTCTCTTTATTCCTTTCTACGGAGAAGCCTCCTAACAGGAAAGAATAAAAAAACAGGAGGACTTTTTTTAAATGTTACGGAGAAGTAGTTGCTGAGAAGTGTTGTATGGAAAGGAAGATGAAGGTGTAAAACACTGCAAGTACAAAGGAAGTGACAGATTTTGTTTCAGATAGTTACCCTACTCTGTCGAGAAAGCCGATTTCAAAGGCAGTCCTTTTAGCTGGTGGTCAGATGCTTGTCATAGTAAAGTTGCTTTCAGGCTCAGAGCAATGGATCACAGACTGACCTCCTTTCTACATCTAAAGTTCCCCACATATAGATAAGACTGTAAAAAGTGCTATATCCTTAGGGATAAGTTTCATCCAACACTGTTTACCTGTTTGCAGTTATTTTGGCTGAAAGTCTCAAACTTTTTCCTTCACTTGCCACTGACATTTTTTTAATGTTTTTGATGGCCTTGAGGCCAGGACCAAGGGAACAAAGACTTCTCTATATGATTTTTAAACCACAAAGAGCTCTGATGACATGGGTAAGCATAGGAGGGCTAAACAAGGAACAAGAGATCGAGTTGGTGATGACAATCAGCAGAACACAACCTCACAGCAAGTAGCAATGACTCGCTGCAGCAGAGCAGACCACCAGCATATCCCTTGTGATTATTCTTTGTTTCAAGAGGATGCAAGAAACTTGGATGGCTACAGTTCTCCCTTGGCTTTTTTCTCACTGTTTGCAGCCAAATGTTTCCCTTGCTGTCGGTGTCTGCAGGACATAGCAGGGAAGGAGATTCTTGTTGACGAACCAGAGGCTGATCTCAAGCTTGATAGCAAAGGCTTTTCTTGTCCCTTTCATCTTACAAAATGCATGTTCTGGTACCACCCTGTTCAGGTGGTAATTACAGAGCACCTGATTTGTCTGAGGTTGCCTTTGAGTAAAGGTACCATTAGATAAGTGGAGTTGCTGAATAGCAAGAACAAAACAAGGACTCCTGTGACTTTCCCTGGGCCAGAGGGCCCCCTCCCTGTTTGTCAGACATCTGCTACAACAAATAACAAGCCTGATACAATAGATCAGAGCAATTAGACTGATAAAGTATCTGTGGTGATCTACACAAACTTTAGCATGACAGAAAAACACCTCTTGAAGTTGAGGAAGTCGGAGAGATTTCAGATGTTGCTGATGGTCTCAGCTATTTGGGAAGCACCACATGAGCAGACTTAGATAGCAATTTCTGTGATCTTCAGGTTGTATGAGTCAAGAACCTATTGAAAAGCAAGTATCAACTTCTAAACAGCATTGCTGTCTGCTGACTCTCCCATACTGAATTTACTGGTGACATGGTACAGAAATTAATGAGTGTAAACTTTGTGGAGACCTGGGCCACCTCATGCTAGCTGTTCAACTTGTCAGGGAAAAGGTGAGCCCAGCACTTTTGATTTTCCACCTGAACTTCTTTCTGCAGCATAAACTTTTCCATTATTGCAACAAAGCCCACTTACTGTCCAGGCAACTTCAGACATGACACAAAATCGTATTAAAAAATTCTTCATCTTTGATTCATTTATCAGCATCCAAAAATAGCTCTAGCAGTACAGCCAGCTCTGCCTGTTGTACCATCTCTGCTCACACCCTTTCTCACCTGTTCATGAGTCTTGACTAACAGGAAATTACATTTGTAAGAAAGGATGTCTGCATGCATCTTCTTAACAGGCTTCCATAGAGTAAGGTGTTATGACTACACAGATTCCTGCATGTTGACCCTGTTTTATAATGCTGATGTAGTCTTTGTGAGAGATCTCATTTACAGTATTTCTGGATATCAGTCCTGGATTTCTGGATTTGAGTGGCAACTCAAATCATTTTATAAGCCAGGTTTCTTTACCTTAATAGCAAGTGCAGCATTTTTTAAAGCTGTGTGACACAGAATGTCGATGAGTATCCCTCTCCTGGCTCTACCTCAGTGCATACCTTTTCTTGTCAGTCGACATTGTGGAATGCAGTAGACAGTAGGAAATTTCCTTTGCATTTTTAAAAAGGGGCTGTTTTTCTATATTGCTTAGCCACTGAAAAACATATTAGATATTTTCATGCATTGTTGTTGTTATTAGCTTTGATTAGAAATGCCAGAACTGCATGGCTGAAAGGAGCTTTGAGATTTCTGGTGCATCTGCTGCCCTAAGGTGGGATGAAAGGTCTCGATTACAGTTGATAGGTGTTTGTTGAACCTGGTTTTTGTAGCTTCTAGACAAAAAGCTTCCAAACTTCTGTTACATTTCAGTTCTTCCATATTCCTGAAGTTTTAACTCAACTTTGTCCTAAGTTGTCCTGACTGTAAATTAAAACAGTTACATCCAGTCATCTTTAAACTTCAACATGTGCTACCAGCCAATTTGTGCAAATACTTATTAGTCACTTTATTCTTTGTATAAGACATAATACTTAGGAGTGTCTCCCTGGTCATGAAATGTAATTATTGTAGTTGTACTCATGACCAGGAACTCAACACTGCACTGATCACACTACTTAAAACACTGTGGGTATTGTTAGCTACTGAGCTACTTTAACAAATTATGGACTTGGAAATCAGAAATGCCTTTCAGGGCTGCTTAGCCCTGTAGAACATTGTATAATTTTCACCATTCTGAGGAGAAAGTCTGGATGTTAAAAGTAATTGTTCTTCCTCATTTCTGTGACAATCCTTGTGGTATGATTTCCATGGCTCATCAAATTACGCAGTGGCTCAGTCGTCTATAGTTATTTGCATAAATGTTAGTGTGGATATTCTTGCCAGGCCTTACACCTAGCGAAATCAAATGTATCAAAGGTCCAGGAATAAGTTTAGCTGTTTGCCAATATTGTGCACATATGGTTAGTGACCGAGATTTGAAAACAAAATATGATTTGAAAATACCTTTCCTAAGCTGACAAGCACTGTGAGGAACCGGCAGGTGGATATTTTGAAAACACTGGGTCAAATTTTTAGCCAGTGTAAACTGATTCAGCTCCAGAGGAGGTGTGAAAAGAGAATTGGTTTCCATGGAAAAATGTTTTTCAGGCCAAGGAATAATATGGATGTGTAAATGGTATGTTTTACCCATGCTGCCATGGAATTTGTACAATGTATCATTTCATCATTCTGCAATTCAAATTCCTACATGCCTGGGATAACCAAGGACTACTGAACCGTCAGTTCTCTACATCTCTTCTTCTTTCTGCTTTCTCTGAGTTCCACTGATTTTTACCATGGATAAAGTTCTTGGTCTCATATTATCCTGGATAAAACTTGACAGCCCCTTCTTTTCTGGCCTGCCTGTAACCCAGACACATCACCTTGAGAATCCCAGATACTTGTATCCTATCTGTTTGTAAAGATTTATATGTAATCTAATGTGAAACCTGTGCCAGCATCACTTACCAACAACCTTCGTAAAACAAAATACTTTTACTACACAGAATAAGATACTTAAGAAAATTTTACTTTAAAAGCATTATGCTTTCAAGAACCACTATTTCACACAGAATATGTAAAACAGTCCCTGCTATTTTGGTCTTGAGTGATCACTGGACACAAACAAGAATGTCTTGACAGAACCTGGTGTCCAGTGACTTTGGTATTTGACCTAGAACATCCGTGTGAAATTCAGACACCGAGGCTTCCAGATGAAGGCAGGTATCTAACTACAACATGCTGATGAAGAGACATTAAGGGTATGTGGGAAATCATGACATAACACTTCCCATGCAACTCTCTGTGTGCCAGCAGAACAGAGTCCCCATGGTACAGAAGCACACATAGCCAGTGCTGCTGATGGGGGAAAGTGCCATTTATCCCTTTCCCTAAACCTCCTTCACGTACAAAATAAACAGTACCAGTAAGCCATGGGAGGTAAACAGGATCTGGAACACCATCAAATGCTTGTGGAGTGACTTCAAAGCAGAAGGATCAGAGGATCTTGCCAGCAGGCCTTCTCATTTGAGAATGGGAAAAGCTTCCCGCTACATCTTCATTCACAGAGCTGCAGTTTACTGTACATGTAAGATGTGGTTAATTTTTTCCTCCTGTATTTGTAAACGAGATACAGGACATACTCAAAAATATATTCTCTTTTTGTCAGCTTTTGTGCTACATGGAGAAACAAAACTCTGTGGGTTCCTTTCTAAAACTGAGACTTGAAGACAGCCCTCTTTTCTTCCTGCTATGCACAGGTATTTCAGCTAGAGAACTGGGACTGAATTCTGTTCTCAGACATAAGGGTAAATCTATCATGACTCCACTGATATTTTTATAGATTATAAATGCATGCTGTGTAATTGCAGAAAATTGTATAGGCTGAAGAGATCAGAACTGGACCATATTTGCTCCTGCAGTACAGTTCAGCAACAGCCAAAATATACCAACACTGTTTTAGCCAGAAATCCAAAAGACCACCACACAGGCTGCTGTGAACACAATCAGCTCCATCCTAGTCACACTCAGTGTGCCCCACTACAGACATGAGACAATTGCTTTAATATATTCTGAAAATAGTATTGTATTTTAGAGGCACTTTCATCCATTATGGAATTCTGGATCAAGAAATACCTTCCCCTCGCTGGTCACTCTTGTATTGTTTAGTAAAATAATTTCCCAGTCGTCAGACAGAGCGTCATAGAACTGGCAGGATGAGAAATTATAGACTTAGAACAACCTTTCTCCAAGGCCAAACACCTCATGGTCTTGAAGGAGCATGTTTTTTTGGGCATATGTCAAACACTAGAGCACCAGGGTAGAATTTTCTTAGAAAGGTTTCCCAGTGATATAAAAAAAACCCACCTTTTGCATCCATTATTATTTTCAGTAAGACAGGTCTGAGAAATGAGGGTGGAGGACATTCAAGTTTCTGGTGGTGGTAAATTACACGTTACTGTGCTTTTAGTTCATGGATGAAATACAACAGGTGAGAGACAAGACATGTGGCAAGATGTTCAAAAGCGTGGACTGCCTAAGGCAACTTCCAAATCAGGGTTCAAAAAGCCATACCAATTAAATGCTTTGAATAGCTTTATTGCTCGCACACTTTACTACTTCCAAAGGGAAGGGCTGGAGAGACTATCTGAGGAGAAGACTGAGGGACAAATCTCTACATATTTCCATGCCCCAAATCTGCATGGAGACTCTTTCAGGACCGGAATATAACCTGTGGATTTCATTGCTGTCACGGCAGCCAAGACCCTTCCCTCATAGTGGTGTTTAGGCACTGAAGATGGGGTTACTGCAGATGTGTGGGAGGAAACTGGGGGGGTTAAGCTGTCCCTGGCTTGGGACCTGGTGGCTGGGGATGAAGGCCTGCAACACCTTCAGGAGGGTGACCCCACCACCAGACTTGTCGAGTGACTGAAGAGGGGAGGCATCTTTCTGGACTTCTTCTTTATACAGCACTTCACCCAACAGTTTAGGCAACCCTACTGCAATGGGAGTTTTCATGGCTAAGAATGAAACAAGCTCCTGTAAGCGTTGTTCACTTGTTTGAGAAGAGCTCTAAACTGGACAGGCCTGTTACAAGTTTTCCAGTTGTCTTGACAAAGCAACTTGGTGTTTTTTCTTGGGTCAAGAATATGGGTATCAGGAAATGCCAGTGACACTTGACAGCAACATGTTATTTATGTCTTACTCCTTTCTACCATGGTATTGTGCTCTCTTTGTGCAGAAAGAAGCAGAACCCGTTGTACCCTTAGGGGGAACAACATTGGCCAAAGAAGAGAATGTTCTTGCTTGGATTGTGTTTGATCAAGAAGAGAAACAGGTCGTAAGCTCTGAACTCGTGATATGGGGGCAAAGCACACTTTTGGTCACTCCTGTAGCAGCAGGAACCCGTTGTACCCTTAGGGGGAACAACATTGGCCAAAGAAGAGAATGTTCTTGCTTGGATTGTGTTTGATCAAGAAGAGAAACAGGTCGTAAGCTCTGAACTCGTGATATGGGGGCAAAGCACACTTTTGGTCACTCCTGTAGCAGCAGCAGCTGCCTCAGTTCCTTCATCAACTTCCACAAAGTTCCTTCTTGCCCTGTCTGCTCTAGCTAGCTCCACACTCACTTTCATCTCCTCAACTTTTTTTCTAAAGGCTGTACTCTCAGTAAACACGGTCATGTAGTCAACATCCTGGGTATTTTGCAAGAGCTACTACATGGTTTAGAAGCACTGGTCAACTTTCAGACACTGTGGTTCACTGAAGTACATAATTCACTGAAGTACTGGATGTGGATTTTCCCCACACCACTACAGACAGTTAGACGCTGCAATGGGAACATAGTTGAGGTTCCCAGTTCTGGATATTTGCTGCTGTACTCCAGCTACAGATCTGGTCTCCCATACCCTAGGCCTGGCCCACATGCTTCAGCAGAACGGTGTGGGCAGCTTGAGGAGTCGATGGTTATGGCTTGAAATGTGTGCGGGGCTCCTGATACTTTTGTTAAGCTCCACAGTTATTATCAGTCTGCACCTCTGGGAGGTTTGCACAAAACAAGGAGCAAATAAGGCATCAAGGTGGAGTTGCTCCTGTCTGGAGTACAAGAGATACACCAAAGTTTCCTGGGTATGTCTTCCAGGATCCTTTATATTCATCGCTATTCATGAGCAAGGAAATGGGCTCCACACTGCCAAAGCACTCATTCTTCGACCCTGGAGGCTGCTCTGCATCACAAGCAGCAGTCAGCTTTGTCACTGTTTCCTTCTGGTGTCTCAAGGACGGTTGTGGGCTGAGCAGTGCCCATATTTTAGTCCAACAGGCACTGTGCTTGGCACTGCTCTGGGCAGAATATCACATTTCTCACCGAACAGCTGAACCCATTCAGCAAAATGCAGCTAAGTCCCCATCAGATAACATGCAATGATTGCATGAATATAATCTGAAAATATGATTGGGGAGACTTTTCTCTGTTATGAAACTCTAGTTGGAGAAAGCCTTTCCCCTCAGTGGTCATGCCACTACAAGATGATTAGCAAGATGATTCCTCACTCAACAAGCTGAGGGCTATGGAAAAGGCAGGACTGGTCATTGCTGGCCCAAGTTTGGGACTGCTTCATGCTAACAGATTACAGGGGAAAGTAGTGACAGGCAGCAGAGTGTGCTGCAATGGGATCTCTCAGAAAAGGAGCTGTCAGGAGTGTGAGTGGGGGCAGAGCTGCAGCTGGTGCTGTGAGGTTGCAGGCTGCAGTCAGAGCTGTGCCAAAAGCTACCTGCTTCACGAGGCATTGTGTGAGAAAACAAGGCATCCATCAGGAGAGGTCCTTCAGGAGTGCTTTTCCAGAATGTTTAAAACTGTCAGTAAGTGTATGGAAAAGCTGGATTGTGTTTCCAAACTGTAACACTCAAGTGAGGGAGTAATGCAAAATAATCTTGGAGATGTGTAGGTGGCAGTCCTCTTAGACAAAAGCTGTGACACATCCCATAACTAAGAATATCTAATTTCATGCCTGAGGATTCAGATGAAAAAGCTGCACAGCAGCACTCTCTGAAGAGCTGAGAGGAAGCTCACAATTGACCTACTTTATTCACTATTTTCTTTTCTAGGCAGAACTGCAAAGTTATCAGTCCTGGCATTCTCTTCTTGTGTCTTGGAGCTGGGCTCCTTCATGGAAGGGCTTCAAAAGCAAGGTGAGCAATTTTGCCCTGCAGTCTGTGCTAAAGCCTAGTGCCTGATAGCACTTGGTGCATTCTCTTGAGAGCTGCAGACTTGAATTCCAGCAAGTGTGTGGGATACAGGCCCTTCACCTCCTGAGCCACACAAATTTCTCCACTACAGAAATTAAGTCCAATTTTAAATTTAAAAAAAAAAATTAAAAAGTCATTGTAATGACATTTTTCTGGAGCCCTATCTGAACAATTTTGACAGGTCTCCCTTGAATCCAATGACTAGATGTTTTCCAGGAATTTACACCTTATCCTGCCTTGCTCCTGAATTTCAGCACAGGCAAAGCATCTCATTGCTGACATCAAGGCAGTTCAAAGCAAACAAATAAAAATGCTAGCTTCCAGAGAATTTTCAAAAGGAAAAATAAAATGCCTACAAGTTTTGGATAAGAGAAATTTTCTCTCACATGGGTTTTTGTATGTACAAGCTTAAAGCCAGACTAAGATATGTTTAGGAGAGACACACCATTATTTCAGTATGTCTTCTTTCTGAAACCATACATAATTCTGTGCATTAAACATGCTATTCACTGATTCTCCATTACACAAACAAAAAAAACCTCACAATTAGGAAGTGTGACTTCTGAATGTGGTTTTCATGAAGCCTGGGAATACTATGATGTAGTACCCAGTAGAAGTGATTATAACAGCACATAGAAAATGAGCATACTTTACCAAGAAAAAAATTCAAGGATTTACTAAGAGACAATTTTTAATAAATATGGAAATCTCATGCAGAATCCCTCTGATGAATATGTCACCTTAAACAAGCAAATTAGCAGTAATGTCTCCCAATCAGTCAGAAAGAAATTGGGTTTTTTTCCCCACTAACATGCCCAGGTAATGTCTAACTGTGATTAACATCATTTACACTGCACTTCACAAAACCTTTCCTTATTTTCCAAAGCACGGAGAGAGCCCTGTCTCTCAGATTTGCATCTCAGATTGTTAAGATTCAACATACAGCAGCATGGGAGAAAGAAAACACATTCCTTGGAAGTTCATTGCTACAGTATTCCACATCAGTAACTTCAATGGGATGCTTTAGATCATTTCCTTCCTATTCTTTGAGACTTTGAGATAAATAATTTTATTTATCCCCCTATAAAAGCCACCCTTCTTTAATATGTAAATAATTTACCATCTTTAGGAATACGTCGTTTTGTATCCTGTTCCTGCAGACACCATGCATACAAAATTCTCTTTGGAGTTATTTGAGAACTTAGGATGCACTTAGGGGATATTGTCCTGAGGGTGGTGGAGTCTCCATCTTTGGAGATATCCAAAAGCTTGGGCAACCAGCTGTAGATGGCCCTGCTTGTGCAGGGGAGGTGGACCAGATGATCTCCAGAGGTCCCTTCCCACCTTAACCCTATTGTCACCAGGAATACGCAGGAATACACAGGAATGCACATGGGTGCAGGAATATGTGAGCATATGTACACATCAGGGAAAAAAAATGTTATTCATATCCAGTGAGGTTAAGGTAAAACTTACTTCTATTCTGGATTCAGATCACAATTTACAATTCAAGGAGCCAAGTGGCAGAGCATCCGATTGAGAGGTTCTAAACAAAATTGGTTGCAGTGATTATTTTGAAGTACAAAATAGCTGTTATAAGGTTAAGAAAGTATTTGGGAAAAAAATACAATTTCTGCTTTTCATCCAGGTGTTCCTCACAATTTTAGAAAATGGCCCTGATTTTACGGTGAACAGAGTTTTCCAAAGAAAATGATAGTATTGGTAGGATTGTGTCTAATAAAGAATAAGAAAGGGTGGTTAGCCATGAACACCTCTGTGAGAGGCAGAGACCTCCTCACAATGGAAGCTCCTGTGCCAGCTGCTGCTATGGTGCCTTCCTCGTTGACTTCCACATATGCCTTATGGACAACGTTTGACAGCACCAGGGATTTTGCAAACGTCATTGCAGACAGGTCAACTTTTGATTCACTGAAGATGTCAGTCATCCCCATCTCTTGTAAAACCTCATTGAGGTTAAAGGTGCCTTCAAGCTTGAATCGGGGGAGGTAAACCTCCACTGTTGTCTCAAACATGTTCTCTGAAGAGGCCCACAACATTAAATTTTCATAGGTCATTGTGCTTTCAATCTATAAGTTGGGGGGGAAAAGAGATTAAAACAGGTGGGAAGATTTGAAAAATTTAGATCTTTACCCAGTGTTAATTCAGACAACTGACTTTCAGCCCTAGTTCATGACATGTGTGGCCTTACCTGCTCCAGCCCACTGATAGATCCATCAGCCACATCACCTGGCAGCAGGATGACCATGCTCAGCAACTTCTGAGCATAAGGGAGTTCAAGGATCTGAGCACCCACTTCCTCAATGTAGCCCAGTTTAAATTTGCCTTTCTGATACATCATCTGCACAGGTTTTGTTCTGTTCTATTGAAAAGAAAATTCTACAGTCAGTTAAGCAACACAGCTCTTACCAACACCTCTACCCAACAGAAGAAGCAAGTTAAGTTCCCAACACACCTGTACCTTACTCACAGGTCAGCTCAGCCCTGCACATTGTTGTGCTTGCTGCAATGCTCACAGTATCTAGGGTGAATAATGTTAAGATTTACAAAATGCAGAGGTACCTGATTCAGTTTAAAATCTCTCTGAACTGTTTTTTGTTCCTCAAACTTGTGTTCCCAGGATGCTTTGAAGTAGATTACATTCACCAGCACAAGCAATGCATGTCCATCAATCACACCAGGAGCAAAAAGTTCCTTGATTTTACCTAAGGGAATTTTGAAACATGTCAGTATTTGTTAGCTGTCATTAACACTGAGACTCAATTACTGGTCTGTGAACTTAGTTTTGGAAAAACTTCAAAACACAGTTCTTGGTTTATTCAAAGGACAGGAACAATATAAGTAAACAAATGGTAGATTCCTCTACCAGCCAGGGAGGATGGGGGAACTGGGGATCACCAAATTATCCCCTGATGTTCTGAATCTGCATTTGTGGTTGTTTGCAGAAGCAGTTTGTCTGGTCAAACCTTATAGGTATTACTGCTGTTATCACGGCTGGCATAAGGATGGAAATACAAAAGTATTTGACAACAAACACATCTTTAACTCAGAAATAATTTAGCTGGTAACTTACTCTAATATTTCAAGAGCAGATAGGAAGACAACCTATCTTTCAAAAGTGTAGGAGTGAACACACAGAAATGTGAACAGGTCTTTGCTCTTCATACCCTGGTATTTCATTTGTTGAACCAGTGTAAGAAGGCCGTGCAAGAATGGAAGTTTTGCTTTGCTTTACCTTGTGTCTCACTTTCAACCCAAGCATTAATTTTTCTTCTGGCAGCTTCAACAGCACCATGAAAGTCCACTGTTTCCAGCACTGCTCCATACAGCTCCTTGGTACACATTAGAAATTGCTGTAAAGCAAAATAAAGATTATGAATTGGTCAAATCTATTAAGCACTGATTGCCTTTTGAAAGAAATCATGGTTCAATAGTATTTTAGAAATGGTGAGGGACCTGTAGAATCCATAAGACAAAATTTCATTTTGGAAACAACTATCTGAAGTTTATTCAGAGAATCTTTGAAGAAGACATAATTATTCTATTGCATAGATCAAAAAAGTAAATAACTAAAAAGAAAGCCAGAAGAGTCTTCTCATGAAGAAGTCCATAACAGAGGTCCAGATAAGAAACTAAAGAAACAGAGAAATTTCAAGATGAGTTGTTTGATGCTTAAGTATCCATATAATTGACAGAAATAATTGACAGAAAGCAAAGATGTGACTAGCAAATTAGCCATACCAAGTAGTCTCAGGACCACTCTGTCATTCAGTAAGAAAGGAGCAAGAAGTTCAGCACAACAGCCCTGTACATGAACGTGTACAACATTCCAGGAGATAAGCACTCTCCAAGCTTAGTGTTGCCCCAGCTGTGCCACTTGCAAGGCCTGAAGTAGGTAGTTTACAGACAGCTGGATTAGGCCACTTTTGGCTGTAGGTTCACCTCTGGCTGAGTGTACACATATGCCAAAAGTGAACAGACCCCTGCTTTGTTTTTGCACTATAGCCATTTATATCCACAGGGTGAGTTGTTTCAGGTTTTTTAAATAAAATAACTGAAAGTTGATGATTTTATCTCTTTCTCACTAGCCTCAAGAGCTACAGCTCTAAGATGCACATCAGGTGCTCAAAAATGGGGGGGGAAGGGGTGAGGGGTGCGAAGAGTGAGGGGGTTCACAAGGGGGAAACAATGAGGGGGCTCACAGTTACAGGGAAGGTTGAGGTCAAGGCCACAGCAGTGAGCAGATACAGATGACTTACCTGCTGGAGTTCAAATCCTTGTTGTATAAAGAGATTGTTGGCCAGGGTTAAAACATATCTTTCACCAAGGTTTTGTAGTTGTAAAAGCAGTCCCTGGAATGCTTTATGGTTGAGGTGTCCATCCTTGTTACACTGGGAGTATTACAAATGCAATAATTAAAATAATTCCTTTGTATAGCTTTGATTGATAATTTGCATCTTAATTAAATTACACTTTAAGGCTAATTCCTGCAGTACTGATTTTTAAATCCAGCTAGTTCAAGTTTTGCAGCATGATCCTCTTACAGAATCACTAAAGGCTTTGGTACTGACTTACTGGAAGACTTTAAAAAACCACCACCTCTTATCAGGAATTTCCTAGAGGATTAGGCAGACTCTGAGCCTGTGATCTTGACTCCCTCCAGTGGCAAACCCTAGTGCTTTACCCCCACCAACCCACTGTGCAGTGAAGGCAGGGCTCAAGTGCTCCCCACCCAAGAACACACCTGAGAGAAGGAAGACTGTCTCTCGTGACTTCCTTCTGGCTCCATTTCTGGGGCTACACCCTCATGTTCATATCCAAGGCTCATTCTTCCTGCAGCTTTCCTGACATGGAGCACCTGCAGTTGAAGATGTTGAGTTATGGCAATTGTAACTGGGATAGAAGCATTTTCCTTGTTTAAAAGCTTTGCTGTGCTGTATTGGATAAGTGGTGCAGATTCATGGAAGATGTTTTTTTCAGCTTCACTCATCAGCTGAAATGACAGACTTGAAATTGTTCATATATTCATGTTCAGACTCACATTACTCTATTAACAAACCAAGAAGAACTTGCACTTAATCCCTCAAAATGTTATTCTTCATGACATCCAAATGTTTATATTTGATTTGTGTTTTCATTGCTAGTTGCCTTAAATTTCAAAACAAAAAGTTGCCCCGAGCAAAGAGATAAAAATAATTTTCTTTGAAAACATCAAAACTGTCATCTTGCAATAATTCTTAACATTTACATCAGCTTAGGAAATAGATCAAAACCACAGTGCTTTTAATGGAAACCAGTCCTTGTTTCTAACGTGCAAATATCTCACTGAAAAATTTTCAGCAGCTTCTCCATTATAATAATGTTACATCATACATAGACTTACTCTCTCTTTTTTGAGGATACTGATACTGAAGATATTGAGCAATCCCCACTGCTTTCCTAAAAGAAGCAGGAGTCCGTGTTTAAAGGGTTGACATGGCATGGTTATGGTAGCCAGGGGGCTGCAGTGGTGGTCTCTGTGCGAAGAGAACAGCTCTGTATGCCAAACAGGGCTGCTTCCAGCCTGCTCCAAAATGAGTCCAGTCGGTTCTCCGGGACAGTAATTGGTGAGTGATGTCCCCGTCCTCATCTCAACACACAGCTGGCTGGAGGAAAGCCAAAGCTTTCCACTGTGCTCCGTGAGCTGCCCTCATTCAGTGCTTGCTCCGTGCTCTTGCGTGTGGGCATGACGAGACCCAGGCCAGCAGAGGGCAGGGATCACAGTGCTCCAAGCACGACTGTGAAGGCAGCGTCTGTGCCCGCACTCGTGCACATCTCCTGTGAGACACTCGCACACGTGTCACGCTAGGATGCCCAGCATTCCCACTGAGGGAACAGCAATGTGGAAACATCTCCCTATGGTTCATTCATACTTACTTTTTCTATCTGAGCAGCAGTATTGTTTTTTGCACCAAGATGGATCAGGGCCAGGGCAACAGAGATGCTCATTGGAGAGAAGACAATATTTGTGTCCTCTGCATTTCTCTTGAGCTTTTTGTAGAGATCAAGGCAAAACTCAGTAACTGGTCTAGAAATGGAGTCCATCGTGAAGCAGCTGCTGGCTGGGAGCACAAAAGAATGAAGAAATTTAACACAGCTGGCCTAGCTAGACCACACTGTGAAGCATCTCGCTGCCCTGAGATTGTCCCATAGCTGGTTGCTGAAAATAATAGATGTTTTCTAAATTCTGAGAGTTTTAAACAGCCTTGCACACATCTGTCAGTCTATGATGCCCAGCAGGAGCAAGGACACAGAGGGTCTGCAAAAGGAACCCCACTCACAACAAACATAAATTCCTCAGAGAGGACCCTCTCTCTGCCTTATCCTACTCCACGTCATATTTCAGCTCATGGCATTCAAATCAGTAGCTACGGATTAACATTTTCCTTCTCCAAACTGTTTTGATGTATACTGTTGGATCAACTCTTCCCTCTTTTAACAACGTATGATTAGTGACAGACTTGGTGACTGAAACTACACCTGCGTATAACCAGTGCAGTAACCAGAGCTGTGGTAAGGGGGTTTCAAACAACAGGGTTATAAAAACAGAATCACTACTAATTAAATGTTTTCATACAGGACAAAGGTTCATTAGCAGCTATGGAGACTGAAATATATATGGAAACATGAACAGTTTTAAACACACTTTCTCATTTCTCATGAATTTTCCAGGAGTCACAGATTAAGGTAGGATACACAATTAAAAATTCCAAACAAAGTAATAGCTAAAGAGCCCTGAAAAGAAGTTTGTTAGTTCCTGCTCAATGACATGACAAGATCTGTGTCACTCTCTACTTTTGTACAAGAAACATTACAGTCTGATACCTCTCCCATGGGTCATAAATCCACTCCACTAAGAACCAGTTAGAACAAAGTACAGCTTGGTCCTTGCAAGGAGGAGGCCATCTGAAAGAAAAGGGGGTTAGAAACTCCTTTCCTGAATCTTAGAAGAATTGTAAAGGTGTTGTGTGGATATCAGTGGGATCACACAAACTTTTCTGGAATCATTACACCCAGGAAAAACAAAACAAAAACAAAACAACAACAACAACACAGTGTGAAACAAACAATATTTTGGACAAATAGCAGTGGTCTGTGCTGCAGAAAGACTATTTATTTAGGAGAAAATATGTGGCCACAGTATGGAGACAAGTCCTTCACAGTCAGGAGACAAGTCTCCTGTGGCACAAAGTCCAATGTCTCTACCTTTCAGCCTGCACTGGGACCAGCATGGATCAGGTCCAGAGAAAGCTACCAGAGCTCCTCTGTGTTGGAAAAAGGAGTAAGTGCACAGCTAAGTGGTTATCCCCAGTGCCCACAGCAGGCACTCTTCCCCAGCCCTGTCTGCCCTGCTGCTGCAGCCTGCAAGGTGCAGTTACATGAGGAGCTCCAGTCTGTGCCACCAGAGGTTGAAGGTGGGAAGAGGCTGGTACAAAGCTGAATTTCAGGGTATTTTATCAGCAGAACACTTGTACAGCCTGTCCCGGGCTGTCAGTGCTCCTTTGAGAGTTGTCTCGAGCCCTCTGGGGAAGGGGTTGCCTGGTGCTGGGGACTTCCAACCCCTTTCAGCCACTGCTCTCCTGCCACCCTGCTCTCCCAGTGAGGCCCCAGTTCTTCTACAACAGCCACAGCTCCCTTCCCTCACAGAGAGCCTGACCTTCACAGAGTTTTTTTTATTGAAAGAGCTACTCTAAACATCCTGCACTGTTCTCAAGATACAGAGTGCATATTACCTATTGCTCAGCCATGAGCCAGGCATGAACTTTGCACAGAAGCTGGGACTCAGGTGCCAGAAGCTACCAGGGAATTGTGATATGGCTCAGCCAAGGTGCAGCATTTGTCTGTGCAAACCATCCTAACCTGCAGCAAGTGCCAGACAATGGGAATTAACTCAGCCCACAGGAAAACAGACTGAACCTAAATCAGATTGCTGCAGAGGCTTGAAAGAGCGGAAAAGTAAAGACTCTGAATATATCAAGGTGAAACGTGGCAAATGCAGACATTTCTTGCCATTTGACTAGCTTGAAAAGCACAGCAACAACCAATGTGTCATCCTGTTTCTGAGTGATGCTCTATAGAAAGAACATGCAATGCTAGAGAAAAATTAATGTATGTTTCATACTGAGACTTTTGTTTTACCCCAAAGTCCAAAAGTACTTCACATAAAGACCTAATACAAATGAACTAAACAGATGAGAAATATCCAAAAGGTTCTTTGCACAGATAAATTGAAGATTATTTTTTTCTCATTAATTCTGAAAACAGCTGGTTTAGCTCTGCTGTTTGTCTTTGTATGTAATACGGTTTTCATTTTCCTTTTACTAATGCAGTCATCTTACCACAAGGCATTGCACTAAATAACTTCTGTTTTCTTCCACCTTCATATCCCACTATCCAGAACCTTCTGAAAACAAAGCTCAGTGCATCTTTAGTGCTGAAGTTTGTAGTGCTCTATTTCCACACCTCTTGAAATATCTGAAATGGAGCTGTGAAATCGGTCATGGTGAATGTAGGGCATGAGGTGTAAAGTAGGTGTGCCCCAACTTCAGAACGAGTCAAGGAGAAAAAAAAGAGTTAATAAACTTACTCAGTGGGAAGGAGGCACCTCCACCCCACCCCGCAGGGAAAGAACTGAGTGCCAAGAACAGAGGGAGAACCCAGGATCTGGGAACAGGTTTTAAAATCAAGTGTCTGGCATACTGAGGTGGCCACTCCTTCAGCAAAAGCAGCCGGCTGTCACCAGGAAGATATCCAGGTGCAAACACTACAGCCAACTCCATGGTTTTGTGAGTGGGAACTACTTAGAGAGCTACCCTAGAAATCCAAAAGAAGAGAGGGGAGGTATGGAGGCTGGTGGAGGAACTTTCTTACTGGAGAATGAAAGGATTTAGTGAACTTTCTTAATCTAAATTGGGGTAGGCACAAGGGTATGAATTATTCCACACCATAAAGCCTTCTGTGTAATCTGTGTAATAACTCAATCAGAGTTTTGTAGCCACTGCAAGGACTGTGGTGTTTGCAGAATGCCACATGGTGGACACATGGTGGACAACAAATGGTGATGTTACTTCTAAATAATCTTGGAGTGGTGAGGAGGGATGATACAGGATCCAAAGTGCCCCAGGAAGTTCCTAGCTGCTGTTCTGCACTAGCCAAAGCACCTACACTGAGCATTATCAGTAGTGCAGAGCCACTGATAACATTTGCATGATGGTTCAGCAGCCTTTAACATAGTCTGGCAGATGAAATTACTGGCACTGCAGTATGTGAGCAAGAAGCTACCCAGGAAAAACAACTTCCTTCAGAAGAAACCACTACATACCACAGACCTTGTAAAAATTACAAACTTCCTCCATGGCTGTGTGAAATGATGAACACTCATTTTCTATAAGTATTAATGATCTGTTCTCTCTTTATAGCTAAGGGTAGCTGAAATCAAAATAAAAACTAACAAAGAATAAAAGAACTGTGCTCAAAGCTGTCATAATTAATGTATGTATTAGAGTATATTAGTCAACAGGAGAAGACAGTAAATAGGGTAGAGAGGTTTAGAGAGCTGTAGCCTTGGTGTTAAGGTAATTCTGTATTTCATAGAGGTTAAGTAAGAAGGAACCTGTTTGCCCTGATGCCACATGATAATTCCCATTGCATATTTTATTTATTCAGTCTGCATCCCATTAAGGTGCTTTAATACATTCATTTCTCATACACAGAGGAAGACAGAAGTGGCAGAAATTTCATGTGTCTATCCCAGAAAAAGACAACATGACAGATAGTGTTGACTCCTCATGTGAAAATTGGTAGAAGTGACTTTCTTATTTTTCATGACTATTCATATGAAAAGACATTTCCAAGAGTTTCTGTGCTGATTTGGATTGAAAGGGACAACCAGCACATAAGAAAAATTACATTTCCTGTAACACAGAAATTCTAATCATCCCTAAGTGACATGAAACATTTCCAAAGTAACATGCTTTAAATGAAAAACCAATACATTTCAGTACAAAACAGTTTTTCAAGTGAAATGGTGCCAAGATCTTTTTCCAAGCAACCTACCCTCTCAGGATGCTATTTTTATGCCAGAAAGCTTTTTCCTGACTGCTTTTGTTAGTTTGCATCAGTCCCTCTGGTATCTTCTATCCCTCTTTCTAGGCCAGTTATTTCTGCATAAACAGACACGGATGTACGTTGGCCTGCCAAACCCAGGAGCTAATACATGGATAGCAAAAACTAGAACCCCCACTAACAAAACAAAATCTGAATATTACTCCACCCTTCCTATTTTATATTATCATTCTTTAAGAACATAAACAACTTCCCTGGCAGCTGGGATTGGAGTAAAGGGGAAATGTCTAAGAACCTAGTCAGAGAATCACATACCCTCTCTCTCTTCTAGTGAACATTTCTTGTGACATGGGAACGTGAGGAAAGAAGGACAATTACCTTGTGTCTCTCATTCTGAGGATCAGTTTGGCCAGGTGATCAGCACCATCACTTTATATGAAGTTTGTTTCTACCAGAGGTGGTCTGAAAGAGCCTGTCCTTCAGCCCTTCTGGAGATACAGGCAGAAAAGCATCTACTTTCCCATATAAGCCATTGAGCTCATCGGTACTGTTGCAGTCAGACCTCACTGCGTGGACAGAGAAGTTCTGGGGAGATTTCAGATTCAAAAGCCTGTGAAATGGAGGCAAGAATCTTTAGATGTGTTCCTAAAATCCTTATTCATATCCCACTGAAGACCAGCTCCCTTTGTGTGAGCCCTCGAGCCACCTGAATTTTAGCAGTGTGATTTGCTACCTGCAGCCTGTAAAGGTATCTCCTTCTCTGCCCAGTCTGTAAAAATGATGTTTACTTTACCAGCTTGTAGATTACTTTAAGTAAGGGGGAAAAAAAAATCACAGTTATTAAAAAAAACAACCAACAAAACAACATAGAATTTTTACCTTCTTGCCTGAAGAGGTTAAATGAAGTAGACAACAGCTGAGTTCTGGAGCACGTTCCTGTGAATACTGTATTACAAAAATCTCCC
This sequence comes from Climacteris rufus, assembly GCA_013398175.1. Classification (NCBI taxonomy): domain Eukaryota; kingdom Metazoa; phylum Chordata; class Aves; order Passeriformes; family Climacteridae; genus Climacteris; species Climacteris rufus. Next base: position 127,165 of record VZRZ01006467.1, read on the forward strand.
ACTCTCTTGTGGGAAAGTTCAGCCTCTAACCAATTATCACTGATAGCAGCACGTTGCTGTTCAATGCAAATGCCATCAACATGAAGTTTCCCCACAGAAGACTGGGAAACCTATATCTAGCAATATGCTATTAGCATTTCTCTCAGGGCTGCCCAACCAGTTTGGCAGGCAATATCTGCTGGCAACATCTCCTGATTGCAATGCCAAGTCACCCCCAGCTGGAAAACTGGTCATTAACCCTGGAGACCCATGGCTGCATTTCCATGTGTGGTCCTTTTCAAATTTGGTGGGGCCTGGCCTGGACACAGGTGTGTGTAGGGTTCATGCCAAGAATGTGCGGAGCTGAGCTTGCTTGCAGAGATAGAGAAAATTAATGGGACATGCATGAGTTTATGTTGCCTACAGCCATCTCTCCCTCTCAGGTGAGGAGTTGGCTTTAGGTGCATGGAAGGAGCTCATTTAGAGAAGGGAAGAAAGATTTGCTTGACCTGTAACAGGAATCCCCAGCTGGGGGGTATTCTTTTAAATCGCTGGAGCTAAGAATAAAAGAAATCCAGGAATGGTTGATCACATAGTGAAGTCTCCAGCTTAAAGTGAGAAGGAAGTAAAGAGAACGGAAGCATAGAGCTGCACCAGCACAGCATTTGATCTTCCCTAATCAGCAACATTAGGTTATGTCAAGCTGGACTCAGAGATCAAAGTTAATCTAGGGCTGTATGTAGGTTTGCAGCCCTGAAAATTTTATGTCTTTCCTTTCTCACCTCTTCTTTCTTCCTTACAAAAGCCTTAAACTGACTTTGGATTCCTAGGATATTTATGGGATCAAACATGGTATGCAGGAAAGAGGAAGAAGGTCCCCCCGCACCATCTTGCCCTTCACACACTTTCCTTCTAGTGCTGAAGCTGGATCACCCTCTTTTTTAGGCACAGCTCCCACCAGCTTTGCTGTTCCCTGCTCCTCTGCCAAGGTCTCAGCCCAGTTAGCCAAGCTCCAGTGCTCCAGTACTCATCTGAAAAGAGGAATTTGTAAGCAATGCAAGATACAAAGATAAAGTGACCATTCTTGTTACATCTATTCTTTTCCTCTCTTTTTTGCTTCCATCTGCCATTCACTTCCTTGTTTCTGTTTTTCCTTCCTGCATGTTTCTGTAGTTCTCCTCAGTCTCTCTACTCAATTCTTTCTTTCTGTATTTTTCAAATTTACATTGTCTTACCATGTATCTTCTGATGCTTTTCTGAGTCCAAACTCCTTTTCAGTGACAGTTTAAGTATTTTTTAGTATCTTGCAAGACTTTCCTTCTTCCAATCTGTGCTTTCTCTCTCCCTCCTATACTAACATCATTCCTCCACTGATTTATTTTGCTTGTTCTATCATATATTCCCTCAGAGCTTCCTTGACATCAGCTTAACTGCTTTGCCTCAGGAAATGTTAATGTACGTGCAAATTCTGTCTTTTTTAGGCCCTTAGGACAGTATATTCACAAAACTGTACTGCTTTTCCAGTGGGGCCAATTTGCCCTACGTTGCATTTTTCAAGTTTCAAAACTTCCCCACAAAAAACTTTTGCTACCACAAGACATTAAGATGTGTCCCTTCTCCTCAACCAAATGCTGGGAGCAGGGAGTGGGCAGTGACTGTGCAGATGAGCAAGTGATGAAGTGACTAGGCACACAGGACTGCAGTTTGCAAGTGCCTGCCAAAGCCAGTCACAGCTTGCTGTTTTCCACCAGGGACACCATCCGTCACTGGATAGTAATGCCCTGTTGAAAGGTGAGGTGGAGCACCTTATCGATCTGAGCAAGTCCTCAGCTATGCTCGCTCTCTCCATGGTAACCAACACCTTCCAGCACGTAAGTGTTCCTATACACAAACTCCCACACGCGTTTTCCCATGTCCTCCCATGCAGTTTCTTGCCCAAGGCCCAGAGGCCAGCATGGGTGGAAAGAAAACAGTAGACTGTAATGGTTTCTCACACCAGCAGGAGCCTCATGGGTGCTTCCCCCTCACATGCTGCAAAGTGGAAAGGCTTCACACTGGGACTGGCAGAGAGAAGAGGCAGAAGTGAAAAATGAACCTGAGATTTTCATGGGCAAACCATCCTGCTTATAAATGACCAATAAATGGATTTGCCTCATGTGGGCCAAGACAGCTTTGTATCTCCACCATCTGCTTGCCTTGCACAGGCTGGGATACCTTGGCATTAGTCAGGAGGTGGAGAAAGATGGGCCCCAACCTGAGGCAGTGTTTCTCTCTGCTTTCATGGGATAACCCTTCCTGGCAAATGTATTGGAAAGAGAAGACATTAATTTGTTTGGATATGCCAAATGCAGTGATCAGCATTTAAACAGACTGTGGCCTCTATTAAATGAAGACTGGCTCCTGAACTGGAATGTTTTCAGAACCTGAAAAAGCTGAGAAAGCAATGTCTGAGCTTTTCTCCTCTAGGAAATCTCATCCAGAAAGAAAAAAAGGGATGTGACAATCTGCCAGAGGTTTTCATCAGTCTAGCAGACCAGCACAGATGTAACAGTAAGTGTGAAATGGCCTGATGGACAACTGGAACTACCTGACAGAGTCAGTGCCCAAAGACAGACTGTACAGATCAGAGGCAACCAGTCCATCTCGTCGATGCATGGGCTGCCTGTGCAGCTGCTTAGTCACCAACCCCATGCACAGCACCCTGACCCACTCCTGCGGGAGAACCAGTAGAAGCCACAGTGACAACAGCCCTGGATATATCTGATCCCAGCCTCCAAAGCAGATCAGACAATGATAGGGTGTATCAATCAGTCCCAGTCAGTCAGGTATCACTGAAGTTGAGCCAGTAAAGATCTTTGCAGGTAAATCCTTCTCAGACAGAATGGGGTCACAGTAATTTTTATGTTTTTCATTCTTCTGACTAATATCCATGTATCAGGGCATCTGATGCACATCAGCAAAGACCCCCCAGAGGTCTGCAGGTTCCCACTTCCCACTGGTTTTGGTGGAAGTTAGTCTCCCCAGTACCCTCAGAGATATGGGCTGAAGATCCCAATTAACCCTCTGGAATTAAAATGCATTAGAGACCATTAAAGGTCCACTGAGGGAACTACTGAATCATTGCGACTAAAGCCTTCTCATGGGTAAGTTCAAGAATCAAAACAGAACTCTAAATTCATAATAACCACTGCACTGTTCTCTGATGTTGAAAGTATGCATATTAGGGGTTGTGTGTTCTCATTTAGAAATCCTTTTCCAGTTTATTTCAGACCTGGGGCACCAAGAGCATTTCTGAAGTAAAATGTTCCCATCTTTTGAGGATACATGCTTGAATTCTCTGTAAATCCTGACCAGCTACTAACATAGTCCTTACTGCTGTGGCTCAGGAGAGCAATCCAAACATTCACTGGGCTGGCTTTTTTTATTTTTTTTTTTTTTTACTTTGTGGCTTAAGTGAATCTGTTTATTTCCATTCCTATCATTTACTGGAAATCAGGAGTCAGTGTCAGTGGACACGCAGACTGACACTAGAGGTATTGTACATTTGACACAAGTTTTATAGTGCTTTATTCTGAACAATAATTAGGTAAAAGAGTACTGAACATATGCAGCAGGCCATCTTTAGATAGAAATGAAAGCTGATTACTATAATCTCATGTGGAATTTGAAGACTAGTAATTACAATGCTAATTTTATTCAAGTTGAAGTCTTTACTTCTTTCTCATGCTTCAGACATTAAGTAACTCTAAGGAGTTTCCTTAATGCTGAATCCAGAACTAGAAATGGCAGATAATCTGTGCATGAAAATTGTGGCACTTCCAGGATTAATCCAACTGTGCTCTATCCTTGAATTGTGTAATGTTCTTTTCCTTAGGATATGTACAACAGGGTTCCTCATAGCTGCAGTGAACTTATCCATCTTCCATATCTGAAGGGAACGAGTCAAAAAAAACCCAGCAGAGTCCAACCTCCCCAGTCTGGGAATTGACATAGCCCCCACTGAAGAGTCTTCTGGGGATAGTTTGCCACCATGATTTTTGCCTCTGGCGTCCACAGGCCTCTCAGCGTGGCTGCTGTTTCACAGATGCAAATTCTGATGCCAGCCTGCACTGTTGTAGCTACACTGTAGAACTTGGGTACTGCTTCACTGGGCATTGGCAGGGTCTGGTAGGGCACCCTGGACCACAAGGGTGTAGCCAGGCACAGGGGGAGAGCTATCACACCACATGTCCACATTTCCCCTTCCAGGCATTAGGAATCCAGGGAGTGTGAGTCACAAGGGAGAGAGGTTTCACCAGGGAGTAGGAATGCAGGTCTTCTCCCCAGAGCCCTTTCCAGCTCCTGCTCTAAGTCAGGCTCTCAGTTCACTTCATTTTGAGGAAAAGGTGTCACAGAGGAACAAAATGTTCTTATTACTGAAGCTAAGATACTTCTCAATAAAATATGATGTGTTCTTCACAGTGGAAATGATTCCGCTAAAGGGGATGACACTTGAATTAAACTAGTTCTGCTGCATATGTGGAGTACATTGTATTACTCAGCCAATACATGAACTTCTTAGATTTCCTTTCAAAGGTGATAGTCAGGATAACAAGCTTTACAGGAGTGTGCACCACCACAAATGTAATTGTGCTTTTTCATAATGAGCATGCCCTGCTTAAGGAGAACAGAATCGGCCTGAAAGAATCACATTGCGAGTTTTGTTGTGTCTAAACAAAAAGATAAATGGATGGTCAGCTTTAAATTCATCTTTGTGTTGCAGAATCCGATATCCTGGTACTTCTCTGGAGTCGCCACCTTGTTCATTTACTTCCAAGGAGACTTTATGGATGATCTTTGACAAAACCACACCTTTTGTCTCACACATCTCAGAGAAATCTGATGCACTTTCATTGAAGATATTTGTCATTCCCAGGCTTTCCAGAAGTGGCTGCAGGTCATAGTCACCTTCCACACTAAACTTTGGAAGAAACACATTCACTTTGGTGTTGGCCATCATGCTGGGATTGGTCCACTGCAATAATGTCTCAGGGGTCAGTGCCGTTTCCAGCTGAAAACATAGAAGAACAAAGGAAATTAATGAGCGGTCAAAGGAAAGAGAGAGGGGGAGAGAGAGAAAAAGAAAGACCATTCCTGAACTTCTCACTCCTATCAAGCCTCCAAAAAATAAAGCCCAAAAGGCATCTTTTGTTTTTGAATTATGACTGTAGCATTCAGGCTTAACATATTCTCAGTTTTATGGATGCAAATACAATTTAATTCATAGGACAGGACTCTGGAGCAACTCTACTGCATATGCATGCTCTGGCAAGCTTTTGAAAAGCAATCACATCAACAGCCATATGAAGGAACCTGAGGAAGACAGCCCCTACCCAGGTTACACCTGGCCAACTGGAAGAGATCCAGAAGTCTTTATTCCTGACCCTACAGAGTAATGAAATTTATGGTATTTGGGACAGGAAATACAAATCCAGAGACTGATCTCAATCAAACATGAAGTTGTTTGGGCAATTTTTTTAAAACTGGAAAGGGAGGAGGCAGAACACGGGGCCACAACAAATTGGTATCAGGAAAGGCCTCACTTGCATTTTCAGATACCTGTGTTCTGTAATTTACTCCAGCATATAAAAGTATCCTACAGCTCCAAAGAAAGATTCTTCCTGCCTTTAAAATTTGTGTCTAGTTGCAGCAAATTACAAAGGAGACTTGTGTGATCATCTGTCTTTTAATCCTTAAACACCTTTATTATTAACTACTTAGTCCTTAATAAACTTTAAAGAGGGGTGGAAATATGTTCTAAAGTTTTCATTGAGAAATTACATAAGAAATCGTTGTTCTTTAGGAAATGACATATTAATTTTCACATTTATGTACAATTGTAATAAAAAATGACTCATTTGCAGTCACCTCTGCTTAAAATTAAAACTTAGAGAAGTGTAAGGCCTTAGTAAAATAAATCATGGACACACTGTCTTCTGTGCACACTCTATCTAGAACAAAGTGTTGTTCACAACCTCACACTTGGACACAGTGAAAATGCTGATGCCATAAATATGAGATTAGGAGCAGAGAAGCAGCATAAGAAGTTAAATTCCCAGGAAACTTACTTTTTGTTCCCTTATGCATTGCTTCTCAATAACAAATACCATAAACATACGGCATTACAAATGGACTGTTTCCAAGGGAAGTATCCCAGCAATTCTATTTTTTTTTCTCACCTTCTCCAAGCCAGTGGTCTCATCTTCAATCTCTTTGGGCAGGAGAATGAGCATGCTTATATGTTTGTTAAGGCATGGAAGTTCAAGGATGGCAACATTTAAATCTTTTACATAGCCCAGGCAAAAAGTAGCTTCCAGATTCATCATCTGCACTGGTTTAGTTTCAGTCTGCAAAACACAGAGGAAAACAATCAATCATTCCTTTTAATTCACAGAAAAGATGGTGACAGAAGAAAGTTTTTAAGCTTGCATGGAAGTAATACACCAGAGAATTTGTTGGCTTTCATAGGAAATGAAAGCAGCAGTAAGCGACCCTGTTGGCTTTTTAGAATAGGCAGCTTTCCAAAGAAAAGTGGAACAGAATTCTACTTAATACAATAGCAACATATTTGGGATGTGCCTTAAAAGAGCAATTTAGCAAGTATTATGCCTTTTTCACTGAGTGCTACAAACTACACAGGGCATTGTAAGGGCAGTGAGTGTCAAGCACTGAGTACATCTCAACAGTGAAGGTTAAGCTTTTCATAACAATAATTGATATTTTGGTTCAGGAGCTGAAACAGAATAAGAAGAACTTTCAGGCTTACCTAGATCCTTATGCATTTGCTTTTTGTGAACAAAACAAAACAAAGCTCTTTGTTTCACAGGGCATATTTTAAAACTGTTCTGTTCACTGGAAACATTCAAGATTCAAATGAAAAACTTTAGGAAAAAACCTTGAGATGTTTCACTTAAAAATTTTAGTATTGGTTGTATAATTTTTAAAACTTTTTTAGCTGAAACTGTTGGCTGATGAGTTAACTTATTAATATTTTCAGTAAAGCTGAAACTCCAACTTTACTTATGCATATATATAAATATATATATGTATGTGCATATATATTTGGAATATAATATCTTTATCTCGCAACGTTGTGCAGCTTTGTATCTTGGTTTAAAGCTGTGTGATTACAATATTCATCACTGGTCAGAGATTCCTGAATGCACCAGCTATCGCTGCTGCACCCACTCGGACCTCATGGCCAAGCAGGACTGATATGCAGAGGGCTGCAGTCCTGAGCCTGAATGGAAAGTGGGAGATTGATGGGGTGCCAACTCTGAAGAGGAAGACACAGGGCCAGGCACCTAGGGGATGTACTCACAGAGGTGACACATCTGTAGACATTTCACCAGCTCTGTGACCATAAGAAATGATATATGCTTCACCTCTGCTGGTTTTTGGAAGCAGCCTCTGGTACCTGCAAGTTTTCACTCTCTTGGAAGCAGCTACCCGTGAGAATGTGCATCTCCTTGCAGACAATGGCTGCTTCTAACCACTTGTACTCAGCTCATGTTGTCAAACATACTCAGGGGACAGTCTGGGACCCTTGCAACACTGTATAAATTTAGATAGAGTCTAAGAATGCCATGGTAATAAACATTTCTCATTTTGTCTTGTTGGGTGGGATTTCCTTAGCTCAAAGTTTGCATTTTCATGAGAGGAAACTACTTTTTTTTGTTGGGTTTTTTTTTTCAGAACATACCTTGTTGACTTTAAAAGGACATTCTTTGATCTCTGCCTCTGGGAATTTCTTCATCCAGTTTGTGACAAAATAAGCTGCATTAACTAGAAGGATCTGAGTCTGGTCACTTACACTATCCTCATTCAAAACATTCTCCATTTTGCCTGTGAATAGGTTTAAGAGGGTTGTTAATACAAAAATACATTAGCAGTATATCAACTGCTTTAAGTGAATATGGTAACATTTCACTGAACTAAAAACATTTATGTCCTGCACCTCACATATAAAAGATTTTATTCCTAATAGAAGATTTCAAAAAGGAGAACTTACTTAAAATTGCGGCTTAATTTTTTATATGGGATTTGGGATCAAGGCAGATCTTCCAAATGACATGTTTTGTTGGTTTATATTGCATGGAATCAAAAATACATCTCGTGGTTTTGATCGGTACCTTATAGAAGGTGCTGAGTTTTCAGTGAAATTAAACAGGTGTAGGTGAAAAACATTTGTGATTTGGAGAGCAAGTCTTGAAGGGAAGTTTCAGATTAGCAGCTACTTGTTTCTAGACTGATACATGAGAATAAAATAACTGGGATAACAAAAAAAATGCTGCTCTGATTACAGTTAATAACCAAATACTGCAACAGACTTCAAAGATAGTATGTAAATGTCATGTACCACTCTCTCTGGTTTAGACTTGTTCGATGACCTGAATTCAGACCAGAGCACGAGGGAGGCAAGTCCTGCCCTCGGGTTGCACAGGCAGGGCGAGGTGCTTCCACATGGGCACCTGTGCCAGCCTGGGAAGGACCAGGCTTGTGCACGGTGGTTCCATATTTGCACCACACGAGGGCAACAAGTGGCAACCAACCCCAGGGCCACCCTGCCCAGGGCTCCGCAGGAAGGCAAGTAAGAGACCCACATCTGCTTGTGGCACCCTTGCTGGCAACAGCAGCTGAGATATTAATTAATGGCCTGAAATTCAGAGTCCAGCAAATACTTCCCATTACAATGAAGCTTTTAAACACATTAGGGCCTGGGTTCAATGTAGTGGTGTCAGATGTTTGTGACTCTCCAGAGCCAGGACCTGTCATTCTCCCAACCCATCCTGCTGCAATCAAATGTGAGCAGCTTTCCCCAAGGCTAATGCAAGGTCAGTCTCACATTCCCACCTTCAGGAGTGCTGCAGTGATGAAGCCAGTGATTTCAAAACAGGCTGACACTGCTAATCCTCATGAATCCAAATAGTAGGCCTAGTCTACTTTCACTGTGTATTTACTTCTAAAATCATTACTGAAGAGGTGTCACAAGGACAAAAGTTCTCTGACAGCAAACAGCATCCCCAAGGTTAAGCTGTACTCACCATCAGTTAGTTCTGAAAGAGATTTGTTGATCTTCTGTCTAGTTTCCTCAGTTTTTTCTTTGAATTCCACTAATTCCAGTTCAGATGGAAAAGGCCTCTTTGTGGAGTTAACAAAGTCCTGAAAGACACAAGGCACTACAGTCATATTTGGTTAAGTGCCATTGGGTAGTTGAGGAGTTTGTGATGATTTAAAACTATTAAATAACTGTGGGTCACAACCAAGATGCACAACTGCATCCAGCACATTGCTCCCAAGGTTGTCTTCAGTCCAATGGTGTTACATCAGCAGCTAAAGTAACTTTGATATTGCAGAGGTGACCATGTTGCCAGAGTTTGAAAGGATAAAACAACCTTCAGCCCAGGCCTGAGTAAGACTGAGATAAAGGCCACAGTCTGCTCCCATCACATCTGTCCTCACCAGGTGAGACATTTATTGCTCTGGATGGGTGTTGGCCTTTGCTGTAGCAGAGGCTGAATAGCAGGAGATCTGATGACAGCATCACTGAAGCATGTTGACTTTTCTGAAGCATCACTTTTAGGCTGATGTTATGATTGCTTGGGACTCTATTCAAAGACAAATTTTGGGAAAAAAAAAAAAACCCAAACAACATACACAGCATTCTTCTCAGTTTTTTGCCAGGTTCATGAATTATAAGGCCAAACACCACCTTCTTCACTTGTATTGCTTCAATAGTCAGGCTTCTGCCTCCTCAGACAGATTGAGAAAACTACACAGTAGTTACTTACACAGTAATTACTTGGGCGTGTGAACTGGACACACACTTGCACCACCAATTTTTTATACTCACTTTAGTTCATACTTGCCATGCAGAGACTTTGATGTGGCATAGAAATTATGCTGCATTCAAAAACAAGCTAGCTACTGACCTAAAGCATATTAATGAATGAATGAGAAGTGTTGTAATAGTTGCACAGCTTGGGGTCAAGCAGCAAACTCATCCACCCTCCTACAAACTTTTATGGCAGCAGAGAATATTACACTGTTCATCATCTGAGTCCAGTCAATCAACAGCCAAAAGTAAGAGAATTTATTTTAAATGACATTGCAGTTTGGGGCACTGTAATCCTCCAACATGATGGCCAAGCAATTCATAACACCAGGGTTTTCCTGCAGTACTTACTGTGGTAGGATTAAGAGACTTGTCTACAAAGAGCCGTTTGACCATTTTCAGTGCAAAGAAAGAGCTGAGTTTGGAAACATCTGAAGTTATTGTTTGAAAGCCAAAAGAAACATCTTTGACATCTTGTAAATGGAGCACCTGTTAAATACACATAATAAAACACTAAGCGTTACTATTGTTGTCGTTGTTATTGTTGTGGTGGTGGTGGTGGTTGTTGTTATTATTGTCTAAACATTCCTAAGAGCTTAGCAAAAAAATGCTAGTTTGTGACCAGAGCTCTGGCTTTTTGTATTCAAGCTAATGACAGAGCCTCTCACTGTTCTTACTCAAAAATCATTTATTTCTTTATTTGACATCCTCATATAAATCTAAAAACCTGCTCCTATCAGAACTTTAACCAAATGAATTTCTTTCCTATGAGCATTCCAAAGAAAACAATAGAGCTGTTCATGCTGATGATGTGGCTTTGTCAACTAAAACTCCACAGTATGGAGTCATAATGTTCTTGCCAAACTTACATTCCCATCCAAAATTCTGGAGCTTTTAAGCCAGGTAAGTGAGCGTTCCAGATAATCTCCTTTCTAGAAGTGGGCTACACCTCTAAAAATGCTTGACACATCATCAAGTTTTCTGACTCCTGTGACTCATACATGAGATCACATAACATTTCAGCAAAAACTGATCAGATAAAGATAACTGTGTCTGTTTGGGTAGACACAGTTTAACTGAGTAGGGCTGCTGACCCACACATGGCCACCTCCCAGCTCCTGGGAATGACAAGTCCAGTTCTAGGAAGTACTGGGGTGATACTGCCTTTGTTCAAAAATAACCCTATAAATACAAATTAAACTTTTAATGCCTACTTATTACAGGATGTTTGATGGTGGCTCTTTCATTAAAGGCAGTCTGTCCAGCCCTCCTTACCTGCCTAAAATTCCCTCATGAGGTATAGCAGGCACTTGTGACCTTCTTTTCCCTTTCTACATCACTCCTGCTCTTTCTCCCAGAACACATCACATCTTCACAGACACAACAAATTGCTGCTCTGCTTTAGTCACTCCTCCATGTTGTCCCCTCTCCTTGCTCAGTGGGAACAGAAGGAAATAAACTCCCAACACAGCACCACTACAGCTCTAATAGCCAAATCCATGGTCATTTCCTCAGAAACAACTTTCTCAACTTATTTCCTTTTCCTCCAACATCTTTATTTCTTTGCATGTTAAGTGCAGAAAGCTTCTGCACTGGGAACTAGGTTGGAGGAGAAAGTTACTGCAACTTCTCTACCTGTGAGATTTTTTGGCACAAGTTTGTTGACTGATGAGCACAGCTGCCAATCTGGCTGCTTTTGTATCTGGTATTTAAAACCCAAGCACAAACACAGGGGCAGGCAGAAGCTAGAATAGACATGGAAAATATGAGATATTACACTTAAAAGCATACCAAGCTCTCCTTATAATCTGTAGTCAGCACTTTTTAAATACCACTACAGAAATATGAAACATAAATGTGCTTGTGTAACAGAGTTCAGCTTGTGGATGTGCAGGTTAACTTGTTATTATGGAATGGTTCAAAGCAAATTGCAGACACAAGTGAAAACAAAATAAGGGCAGGTTAGTATGTAGTACATATATATACATATATATATATATATATATATATATAAATCTGAGTTGATTTAACATTTTTTAAAAAATGCTGTTTGGAAAAATTTGCAATGCTTACAAGATCCATCCCTGAAAGTGTTCAAAGCCAGGCTGGGTAGGGTCCTGAGCAACCTGGTCTAGTGGAAGATGTCCCTGCCTATGGCAAGGGGGTTTAAGGTGCGTTCCAACTCAAACCATTCTATAATTCCATGATTTTCATGGACATCTTGCTGTGCAGCTCTGTGAACAGCGCCAGACTCCCTGTAATCTGTGGCATAAGTAGGAGCACAGGAGGCTGTGCTCAGGGGTACTTTCACTGAATGAGAAAGTACACGGAGGAATTCCCAAGAGAGGGAAAATACATTCAATTATGTAGAAAGTCTTTCAGAGCCACATGCTAACCAGCATACAAATGCATACTGAATTTGCATTTCATTCACCTTTGGGTAACTGCAGGAACCGTGGGGACCCTCACTGGGATAAAAAGGAACCAGCTCAATCTCTGGTTACACAGAGGCAACAGAAGAGGCTGGAGGGCTGACTCTCTGCACCACAGAGTGAGCTTGATAAACTGATTGAATCATGACTGCCATGCTGGATCATGGTGGTGGAAACACCTTGAAAACCATGAGCTGCTTACAAGGAGAAACATGGCTGAAATTGTGCTTCTTCTACTGCATCCACTTCCTTTTAGCAGTATTGTGGGAGAAAGGGAAAAAGTCAGCGACTTTTAGCAAGCGTGCTACACACGCTTGCTGCTGATGGACAATGGCAAAATTATTTCCAGTTCTATAAAGCTTAAGCATTCTTGAATAATGCAAGAACAATTATCCAGAAAATGCAGTGATTTGGGCCGTGGCTTGCAGCCACAAACAACACTACCCTAAAAGGAGACAAGGCTCTAATGAACTGTTAAGGACTCTGCCGTGTCCCCTTCTGCTTTGTGCATGCTTGAAAAGCTTTTTCTTTATGATAGATTTTCAACCTCTTTTGTTGTGCAGGGCCATGGAGTGTGGAACCGTTCAGGAAATTCGGATGGATAGTTTGAAGTCTGTCTTACAAGGGAACCAGACAGCCAGGAGAACATTAACAAGAGTAAATAGGAAAGACACCTGTAACAGCCATATAATTTTGCAGCCACAGAACAGGTTGCTGACAGCTTACCTGTTTCATTTGGTCTGCAGTATCACCTTTTGTAGCTTTATATGCCAGAGCCAGAGATGTTGAAGTACACAGTGGGGAAAAAATAATATTGGCTGTTCTGTCCTTCTCACATAGTTTTTTGAACATATCAACTGCAAAGGCAGTGTTGGCTAGTTGCAGAGCATCCATTGTCATCCTGAAATGGAAAAGGGAAAAGTGAGATGACTCAGGTTGGAATTCTAGCTCCTGCTGTGGTGGTGCTGGGTCAGAGCATTGAGAGATGCTGGCACCAGTAGCTGGACTGGGCAGCGAGGCGAGGAGAGGAGAGGAGAGGAGAGGAGAGGAGAGGAGAGGAGAGGAGAGAGGTCTATGTAGGTCAGGGTGACCTATGCACAATGAGTCAAATTGGATCACATATGAATTTAATCTGTTCTTAATTGATACTCTTAAAATGTGCCAACTCAGAAGGTACTTTGCCTATGCTCTGGGCTCTCCTGGCTCTCAGACAGGCCTTTAATGGTCTCATAACCTCTTGCTTCATGGCTAATTGTCCGTTAAACCTTTAGCTTTGGTACATGTCCTTCCTCTAAGGGTTGATCTCCCATTTTCCCTGGCCTTGCTAGAAGTCTCTGGAAAGCTGTCTGGTCTTGTAGGTTGAGACTGTTCTAGAAACTTAAAGGAGGCTTTCTAAAATAATACTGGTTTGTGGCCGCCCATCATTTACACTGTTTTAACAGCAAATGTTTTCCTAGCCACTCTTAGTAACTGCAGTTGCCACAGGGCTGTTCCATGATCTCTGCAGTCAGGAATGGCAAGGGTGCCCAAGGGGCAATAGCTGCAGTCCATGGGAAAGCCCTGGGAAAGCCAAAGACTATTCCCATCCTTCAGGCTGCTTTCACATATCCAAAGTTGCACGTCAGTATAAGCACATTTGTGTTGATCCAAGCCAACAAGGGTGAACCACAGAATTTCAGTCAATAGCACAAAAGTGGCTTTAGATCAGCAATCAGACAGAAGATGACCCCTTTGGCATAGTGAATGTAATACTACTCTGCCCTCTATATCATGTTTACCTTAAAAAAATAAAGGGGGGGGGGGAACTGTTAAAGTTGGTGCTAAACAACTCCCTCAAAACTATTGATAGAGACAGAAAGGAAATGGAAATGACAAATACTGGGACAGACTTCAAAAATGCATAAGATTTCACACAGAACCTAAAAGGTATCTCCAATACTTACTCTCTCCAGGAAAAATAGTGGAATAAAAATGGTATAGAAGGGGGATTTTAAAAGGTGTGTTCTTATCCACATACATACATATCTACATTTGCATTTCAGACACTGACACTGATCTAGGGGTCCTATTCTACCCTATTATGCAAAGGAAAATCAGTTGTTTTTCTGTTGGCAGGATGTTTGCTAATCTCTCGAGAAACAGCTGAAGGATAAGGATTTTTCTCTAATAATTCACTACTTAAAAGTGCAGCCTCAAACATTTATTTATCTAGTTCATAACATTTGTGTCCTAGCCAGCAAGGATCTCACTAGGTGGGAGCAGAAAGGTATGAAAAGACAAAAAGGGGAAGAGGAGGCAGGGAACTGTATCCAGCAAGGTACCTTTCTTGACCATTCACTCTCACCTTGCTTTGGAAAGACATTTTGAATTGGTAGAATCTCCCCTTTGAGTGCACATCTCACACTGCCCAAACGTAGCTGAACCTCTGACACCACTGTACAGAGACACTGTTGAGCAGCTGTGGTACTTGGCAGCAGTGAATGGCTTCCAAATAATTTGTGGTATTTTATATACATTTTAATGGGAGTAACAGAATGGGTGCATAGTTTGCCAGCAACATGGTAGAGAAAACACTTTCATTTACTTGTAAGACCTGTTTGACTACAGAAGGCCTTTTACAAAATTAATGTCTTTATTTTTATTTTAATTAACTTATACATGTTCTTGGATCTATCTGGTAAGGCAATTGTTTTACTTGACAACTAGTTTGTTTCGGGCTAAAAGTTGGTGGGTGAAATGCACTGCACAGTTCAATCAAGTTAAAAAAGAACAAAAGATACTGGCATGAAACCAAGGCTTTTTAAGTTAGTGCTTGAAAAGCACACCTAACCAGCCCTGCACTCTTGCAAAATGTTCTGACTGTTGGTATTAGCAACAAACTGTTTGCTAACAAATCCCCTCCCACAGGGAAGGGAAAAAAAAAAAGAATTTGTCTTGAAGAGGACAAACATTAAATTAATTTCACTGGAGAAATTTATCCCCACATAAAAATACAGAGAAGTATGCTTTGCAACATCCAGAGGTTTTGCCAGACTCTGAATTCAGAATGGGTCTGGCTGGACTTGTCCACCTTCCAGTAGTCTGGCAGTGCCCAGCAGCTGCTTGGTAAAGAGAAATTTTCCATGAGAGATTCCATTTTACAGCGTCAGCAGGCATCAAGCTGGTGTCACAATGAGGTTCAGGAAACGTCTCAGAGATCTTATGGGTGTAAAGGGAGAACTAAGAGCCAGCCTAGCACTGCAACCATCCACCTCATTTATGTAGACACAATTTCTGAGGCATGAAAGCAACTAATTACCAGAAAAGTTGGGCTTGCCAGCAATCATGTGCTCAGCACACACCTCAAAGGAGGAGAGCTTTAGGCAGGACAGTGGCAAAAGACAGAACAAGTTTGAAGGACTCAGACTGCTGATGAGGGAGTAACTTGGAACAACAGGGGCAAAGAAGCAAACGTAAAATCATTCCTTAAAATGCCTCCCTGCAATTGCTCATCAGAGACATGCTCCTTTGTGCCTGTGCATGTCTTAAATAAACTGCCTGCATAGGCTACCTGCCTTATCTTTGCCATTAACTCCATCATTCCCACAGGAACACACAATACATTCATATACTTTGTCTGCTGCTCAGTCTCTCTCTCTGCCCCACCACACATCCCCCCAAGAACTGAAGATTTGGGGCAAGTACCAACTTCACAGGTATTTCTTACTGAAAAGTTCGTGGAAAATTACCCAGGGAACTAGGAATGTGTCATCCAGTAAACATCCACCACCCTCAAAAAGACAATACAAAGAATTTCACGAGAGAAATTCAGTGTACCTGAAAAAACCTTAATTTGTTAATGGAGTAAAGTATCATTATTTAGTGCTGGCTGGCATGATATTATTCTATTTAGATCACTGGATCTTCCTAATAGGTTAAAAATCAATTTGAAATCATAACCACTTAAAAATACCCCTTGTTCCTTTCTGGCTTAATGTTGACTCTAAGTTGTAGATGTATTTTTGACTTTCAGATGTAGATGTAATGTTGACTTCAAGACGTATTTCACTTCCTTGGGTTGCAAGAGATTCAGAGTAAGAAAATAAAATAGGAAATTGTAAATAATTTAATTAAGCTCTTCCTCTTTGTGCCAGTTAAAAGCTGTACCATGGCTTAAAAACTCCTCTGACCTCATTTGTAACTCTGATTCTATTCATGTAGGATCATTGTTTTATAAAGTTTCGATGTTTCTTTTCAGTGAGAAAAACAGGACATATTTGTTGGGAAACCTTTTATTTACCTTTGTTCATTCAGTAACTGCTGATACTCTCAAAGCTTTTTTCATGCAGAGTGAAACCATTTCTGGTAGTGGCAGAGCTCTCTATTCTAATTTCTTTCTTTTAGTGCTCCTATTGAAATAAGGACCATTCAGGGCATTCTGTTGGGAAAAAAAGCTCAGTTGCGCCCTTAACCTTGCATGATTGGCTGGATAGCAAAGAATAATCTCTATTCCACCATCATTTTCAACTGGTCAATTTTTATTCTCTATTAATTATTATTTTATATTATATTATTATATTGTATTATAATACTGTAGTATTATATTTAAGAGCTCATGAAATTTACATTACTGAAAAGAATTTAGGGTATTAAATATTAAAAAAATCTTAAATCTCTATAAAGCCTTGAGCATCCCAAGCCTTGCAAGTCCAGTAAAGCCAGTTCCAGACAAGTGAGAAGGGCTGAGGCTCCCAGTGAGAGGAAAGCCCATTAGCTGCCCATTAACAGTCTCAGAAATCAGACATAGTTCCTGAGTCAGTAATCACAGGGAACCCTTAAGCAGGGAGGAGTCAAAAAACTGAAAATGAAATTTTAAAAAGGCCTGCTGCATGGATTCTTGTTGGGTCCCTCCTTTCCCAGGAAAGCAGTATGTCAGCATTTCCAGAGAGGCCCGCGGCACTGGGGCATCTTCTGAGGACTAAGAGCTTGTGATCCACCCAGCTTTGCTTAAAACTGTGATTGTCACAGTGTGAAAGAAACATTTTCAGATACAGAAGGGAGGTGAAAGGCTACTGAACCAGTTCAGAAAAACCTGATTTAAACTTGTTTATTGGTATAAGACATCATTTTTGCTTAGTCACTCTTGGATGCAATAACAACAACAAACCCCTCCACAAAAAATCCAATGGAGGCTTTTTTTACTACTTGCTTACTAAGGGAAAATCTAAATATAGCTTATCATTTAAAAATATAATCACAAGAATAGCAACGTCTGTGTGGAAATGTCTGACAAGTCAAGTTAGCTGTATGGTAGAAATAAGCTGATAAAGCAGAACAAGTATTTATTTTATTCTTGTCTCAGTTAAGCAGCCCTTCCAGGAGAAGACACCTGTGGCGGATAAAGTGTAGACAATGCTGGTCATCCAGTGCTGGGGGGTATATTTGGTTTATATCTCAGGAGCTGTGAGTGCCAGTGCTGTAGTCTCTCCAGTCCAAACAAACTTCCAAGAGGATAAATTATATCAAACAACCCACATGCAAATTTCACAAGTGAGGCATTGATATTGAAACTAGATCAAGTGTTTAACATGACCCCACTTCAGCTCTGACTCAGCAAACACTAGATATAAAAGAAATAAAATATTTCTGTGAGTCTTTTCTTCTTCTACAGAAATGACAACTCTACACCTGGCAAACTACCTGGATAAAAAAGACAAGGATACAATTTCCTGTGAACAGACACTGAGGAACACAAGACATCAGACGATGTGGGACCAGAGCACCTCATATAGTTGAGGAAAAAGCACTGTCAGCAACGTAGCAGGGAAAGTCACTCCAGGAAGGCAAGAGAAACAAGCCACTGCAATATGCTTTGTTGTACTTCAATAGCCAATGAACTCTTCAAACTAAATGGTCACACTGAAAATAAATTTGTAATTACTAGGCCTAAGTTCCTGTCCTTCACTTTAACCAAGTGTGGATTACTCACTTGGTTAATAACTCAGAGCAAACAGAGTAGAGCGTACACACTTCTGCAGAACATTAAGGGAATATTCCTCTGTAACAGAAACTTACAAAAGAGTCTAAATCCTACTTTGGCACATGGAGGATTTTCACGGCATCACACACAACCTGTTCTTTCCGATATGGGGAAAGCCATTTTCAATAAACCACCATATCTTAATAATTCCTAATGCCTTTGTTGTCTCACCTGCCAGACCTTATTCACTCCTTCCAATGAATCTTTTCAGAGGGGAAGAAATCTAGCATAGCAAATTCAGCAATTTTGGAATGAAACCAAAACACTGTATTTTGGGCCGGCAAAAAAAGCTGCTTTAATTTCACATGGTATCTTCTTTGTACAAATTTCCTTATCCCACTCCCTCCATGCAATTATGTTTCATGGCCAAGATTTGTTAACTGTATCAGAGGAAGAAAAAAGCTCTACTTACTTTGCAGGGCTATAATCCTGGTAAACGAATCAATGAAATGAGCACAGCACGAAGAACCAGATGCCCGTGCTAAAACCTTGCTGAGCAGAAGACTCTGTTACTTGCCTACTCATTGACACCACTCCCACTTTCCCAACCCCAATTTGTGCACACACACACTCCCTCTCACTCTCGCTTTTTTTTTCCCCTCCCTTAATCATTCTTCATGGCAACTCCTACACTGGAGGAGCAAAATGATTCACACCAGAGCTGTCTTTGCCTGCCCAGCCACTGAAGACAACAACAAGCTCTGGCAGGAAAGAGCAGCCCTGTGTGTTGCCTTCAGCAAGCACAATACAAAAGGCACCAGACAAGAATGAACGAAGACTACGAAGGAAAGAATCCAGGAGCTGATGAGCAATGAAAAGATCTTCTCAGCAAAACCAGCGTTCCAAGTAACTCCAACTGGGATTACCGTTATTTGCAGAAAATTTGTAATCGTGAAAAAGAGACCCAGAAGACAACCAAAACATGTAGAAGTGTGTGGCTGGGCACTTTGCATCTGTACATGCATTAAGACAGTATCTTTACTCTGCCTAAGAGGCATAGGTGTGTGTTTGGCTGCCTAAAAAGCCTGAGGTCAAACTGGAGTTAATGTTCACAGGAAATCATCTGTCCTTCTTGTTGCTGTGAAGCAAAAGCTCCTTTCCATAAGCGTCCAGGTTCTCTGCAGGGGAGCAGCCTTCCCTGCTGCCAGCTGTCCCCAGAGGTGGTAGGCAAACAGAAAATCCCATCCCTTCACATCCAGAATGGGCACCGCTGGGTTCATGTAATACAGCCCATGTTAGTACCGATGAACATGGTAGGGTGGGAAAAGAAAGGTAGAAGGAGAGCTGATGGTGCAGCCCACCAGGTCTATTTTCTATATTTGAAAGATATATTCAGTCCTCACCAAGAAAGAGCCATCCTACCCCTGCTCCACACAATTCCCTGGGAGGGCAGCCGAACCACCCGCAGCAAACACTCTCTGGAAGGCCATGGCTGCCTCTCAGTCTCCATGAGGAAACACTGCACCACAGCACAGGCACAGCTCGGATTCACACCTCAGTAACCCCAGCTGGCCCTGCATACTTTTAGACTACAAAAGGCATAAGGAAGATTATTGAATTTGCTTTCAGGTTTGAAGTGCTGGTGTGCCCAGCTGCCCAAATGAAAGGGGTAAGACAACAAAGAATGCATTTTCACCAACACAGTACTTCCTTGGTGACAGTGGGAACTGGGGAGATGTTATCTCCTTCTGGAACAACATGTTTCTGTGTTGTTTTGAGCATAAATCAGGCCACACCACAGAATCCTGATCAGGTCCTACTCATGTTTCCTTCCAAAAGGCTCCTAAACTCTTATTACCCAAATGAATTTTTGTTTTCCTGCTGTGATGCAGGTGGAGTTCACCTTCCATCATTGCCAGACAGCAAATTTAAAATTTGTATCCTTTTCCATAACTGCATTCATAACAAAGACAGGGTGTGGATATGTTTAGGCAATTAAAATAAGATACAGGCCAGATGGCTAAACTGTGCCATCTGGGCCATCATTGTTATGTATCTAATTAAGCCTTCTGTAAGAAAAATGTTTATGAAAATACATAATAATGTTGGCTGCCAATCTCAGATGTCTGCGGGTAATCTAAAGCCAAACATTGCCATCTCTGCAGGAGCAAACCTTCCTTCAGACCCAGGTCTAACAAGTATGGTCCCTATAGAGTGGCTCAGGAGCTTCTGGACAAGCTGCAGAGAGGTGGACAACAGCCAGACTGCCTTCATAGAGACAGCACAACTCACCAGATCCATTTCCTTCCTAGCGATAGGTGGAAAATACAGATCTAAGTATGTGCCTCGAAAGGCTGGACAGTGGAAATGGGAAAGGGCTCTACATTGCCAAGCTGGATGTGTTTAAGTATCACTTATGCTTCACTAGATAACTGCTCTGATAACTGGCTGAGGCCTGGCACTATGTAGCAGTACAGAATCCTTCAGTCTGACCTACTTAGTGCTTAGAAATTAAGTAATTCTGATCATGGTGCCATGAAACTAATAATTACTGCTGCAATTGTGATGCTTCAAATGAAGGAGTCCACACTGGCACTGGCAACTGAGCGACTCAGAGGGCAGTCTTGCTTCCCCTAACAATGGACAGTTTGGGCTCGCTTGCTTGTGGAGGTAGTGTTAGAGTAACTGTGACTTCCTGCTAGCTACTTATCCAGGTTCATGGGAATTGCTGACACATAACTGGGTCTTACAGCCCAACAAGGAAGATGTGGAAAAGCAGAAGTCACTAACTTGAAAAGTAAGAAGATGCTTATCTCAGGTAGTTGAGGTTTGCGTGGGAAGAAGCAAAGCAGTTCTCCCCATGTCCAGAAACACTCAGTCCGACTGAAAAACAACTACTTGCACCAGCATCCCTGTCTCCTGCATTTACCTTTCACTACGTTAGTTCTGTCCAGTTTAATCTCAAAGTATTTTCAACACACAGCTATTATGACCTGTATTTCTATCACCACATTAAAAAAAAACAAAACCAATAATCCAATAGGATTTTTCCTTATCAAAAATCAAAACTATTTTTAAGCCCCCTGAGATTTGGACACCTCCTACTGTGATATTATCTCAGAAAATAAGGTAAAAGAATAAGGTAGAAACAATGGGGATGAGACACGGAACACTTTGAATCTAAAAGTGCAAAACTTCTTAATACAGACAAGTTACAGTCTACTGTCAAAGTAATTAATGAGCTACTGTCCTCACTCTTACAGGTCTTCAACAACTCAAGGAAAAATCCAAAGATGTTGCTGGATGCTAGGATCCAGCAGTTACATTTGTGTGTCTGCACCTCTGAACTGGCATGCCAGACACCCTTCACTGCAGAAGGGATGCAACCCCCCAGGTGACTCTCCTGTTACTCAGCCTGCTCTCAGTCCTCCCTCCCCTGGCTCTCCCTGCCACTCCCTCCTAGGAACGCTGTTCCTACATGCTGCTGGAAAAGGAAAAAAACAGCAGCTGCCTTCTCACCACTCTTCAAGCAAGCTTATATGGGGGGAGGGAATACTCTTGCTGCTCAACACAGCATGAAGAACTACTTCAGTTACTTCAGAGGCTCAAAATATCCACTGTGGTCTTTATTTTTCCTTTCCCCAAATCACTAATTCCTAGTGCATGTCTGATTGCAATTAATGCTGGCATATTTAGAAGACCACATGGGAAATCATCTACAAGTGGGACTGAAAAATTAATAAAACAAAACTGGTGCACTCTTTCTACACTGTCAGTCATGAAAGATCTTCTAATTGAGTTACGGTGTTCACAATAAGCTTTGGATCTTGCAAGGAAACCAGTGACAGGAGATCATTTGTAGACTTTTATTTTGATTTAGTGGCCTAAAACTTTAACACAGTTAGAAATATTCAAAGGGTAAGAGAAAGACTGCAGTGTCTGTAAGTAAGTATACACAGCAGAGCTTTTCATAGTTTTCACATACCATGTGTTTATATTACTATTTAATAACAGGTATAAGCCATAGCCAAAGTATTTTTCATTTCATAAGAAATGCTAGTAAAGATCACATCAACCACAAGCTAATTTGAAATTAAAATAACACAATAGCAAAGCATTATTCAATGGTTCCACTGAGAGAGACATAAACTGAACAGCAACAAGCTGCCTCTCCTTTTTTCTTCCCCCTCCCAAGGCATCTGCACCAATATGTGTGAAGGAAGCTGTCACATAGCAACACACTGACCCAACATGTGTGGTAGCAATACAGTTTTCTTCAGACATCTTTGCTGACGTAGAACTATTACTCACCAGTGATTACTTCTAATAACAGGCAGGAAATTAATTTCTCATACTTAAATGTGCTCACTTCTGTGTTGCTTTGTTTTCTTTTTTTAGTGAGGCTCTTCTGGACTTAGGTATATGTTTCATTAGGGAAACAGAAATTGAAATGGGCAACCAAACAGCTGACAGATTTCAGTGAGAACAAAGACTTTAATCTGGTGAATGGGAAATGAATTATCCCATATGCTGGGATAAGGTTGTTGAAGATTTGACTATTTTCCCTAAAGGTGTTGCTCCCAACACTTAGCACTGGGCATAATGCTCAGTGTAAATCAGCTTAATAAAGACATGGATTTGACTGACTACTTGGAATAACTTTGCAATATAACTAGGAATTCAAAATGCAAGGGGAAATTTATATATGTAAACCAAACAAAAAACTTTGACACCTTATTCTGAAACTCTACAAAGGCAAAGATCAACTTCTGTGAAACAAAAGCAGAGAGACAATGCTTTGGATTAAGAACTTCTCACTAAAGCACCTGTGATCCAGTTCCTCCATGAAGAAAACCCAACTTTGAACCCATCCCTGTGTGCACTGCTGGTTCAGGCTGCCATCTCATGGGGACACGGATAATAGTCATTTTCCTTTGTCACTGATACCCGTTGTTACTTCATCAGCTTCATTTGCCAGGCTGGAACTATGAATCAAAATCACCTGCCCTACATTTGTCCCAGAAAAAATGCAAACACACTCACATTTGTCATGTTTTCTCAGTATTTTCTTCCATTTAGTGATATTTTCAAATGTTTGAAGTGCCACTCTCTAATATTCTTTAGATGAATGGATTCATCTTATTGAAACCACTTTACCACAGGAGTGATGGTACTAAGGATGCTTTCCCTACATATCCACAATTTGCTGTACTTGATTATAGATTTGTGCAAGACCCCAGCCAGTGAATTATTGGCAGAATAATAATCCATAAGCAAATTCCAAACTCAGCATAGGAGCAATTTTAGAATTACCTGCCTTCAAATAGCAAAATAAAATTCGTATGGGGATAAGGCTGCTCCTGTGACTAGATGAATGTGGAAACTCTAAAGAGAGAGGAGATCGCACTGACAGAAGATAAATTAGCAGAAGTATCTTTCTCCAAAGGAATAAAGGGACCAAGCAGCTCCCTCCCTGGGACACTAAACTAGTTTTAACTCAGAGCTTCAGCAGATTCTGGAAGGGATTACATGACCTTCACATCTTACTGTAGCAGACCTGGACTCTGACACTCTGACACATAGCTTCTCTTCCAGCTCTGTGTTTGTATTACTCCCTTAAGTGTCTCCTTGTCAGTATAGAGGAAGGGGCTATGTGACTTAGGGAATTATTCCCCCTCTTTTTTTTTTAAATTCATTGTCATCCGTGGATGAGTCACTTTCTTCTCTAATCCAACTAGTTAAGTGTCTGTGTGATTAATGTGGGTGAAGGCACATATTTTCCCAGGCTTGCTTAGCGCAGATTCACAGCCTGAATATATGCACATTAAAGAAATAAAAGCTTAGAATTAATATTTGCTGAACATATCCCTGGAAATGGGTGTGCCTTCACAGGCTGAATTTGCTCCTCTTGTGTGTTTTCAGGGTAGGATGAGGGCCTTTGTTTATCCCTGCATGCAGCTAAGATGAGGGGTGGGCATGTTAATTCTTGCTTCTCCAGGTTAAAGGCAACCAAACCACGTGTGTATTCTTACACACTACAGGGAGGAACACACCCTGCACATTGTATTATCAGTAACTTACAGAAAGTGTTCCTGCAAACCTATCTTGACTTCCAGGTTTAAAATTTGCAAATAATGGTCCAAAACCCCAGCTAATGTGAAATGCAAACTTAGTGCCCAGGAAAGTGAGGTAGCTATTCCCATAGTCAGCAGTTGATTTAGCTCCTATCACCACTAACCCAGGACTGCAAGACTTGCATCACAAAACACATGGAAAAGAATATTATATTAGCCCATAATAAGGGAAGCATTAAAAAGTTGTCAATTTTAAAATATGTTTATATATTTTACAAAAGAAAGTTCTAGGAGTTGATAATAGAATTCTGCTTTCTTACTTTCCTAGTTACATTTACTCAGGCAACAGGTAGCCCACTGCAAAGCAGATTTCTTCAGTCCTTCTGAGCTCTAATGGTCCATTAAGCTCTATGGAGAAATTCCAGAGGATACTGCATGTCTATTACAAGCTAATAAACCTACTAGCACAATAACATTAACATTTATATAACAGGAGTAGGACATAAAAATGTAATAAAGTAAGATGTAATTACTTGTGGCAATGCAAATATTTACCTGTTTGTCTATCTAAGGTCTCAAAGCCCACTGCAAAGGTGGCTACTGATTTCAGTGGGTTTTAAGTAAAAGAGGGCAACAGACTTGTCATGGAGAATTGTATTTAAAGGTGTGGAGAAAGCATTGTACATGTAGAAGCATTATAGACAGGTTATGGTACAATAATAGCCTGGTTCAAAGAGCTTCCTGCTTAAAATGAAAATTATCCTGCTAAGAGTGGCTTGGATGAAGAGAACATTAAGTGACTTCTCTATCCAGTTTTTTTCTCCTTTCCACACAAGACTTAATTAAAAGGCTTAGGGATTAATAAAGAGGGATCCAGTAGAGAAATTCTAGCCCAGAAATCCAGACTACATTGCAGTAGCTGCACAGCTAGTCTAGTCCCAGACCTACTCTCTTCCCCTTTATCACCTTCATCATTCAGACTGCAAGACATTCAGTAATGTTGGAAACACTGCTCTCTACAGCCACACAGGCAAAAGCCACTTTGAATTCAGTATGATAATAAAGTCTGGAAGCATCAGAGGTAGCCCATCAGTTTTAAGACTTATACACGCAGATGACTCTCTGATTTGCAACAGCCAAGTTCAGTTATTCTGCTGTATATTGGAATGGCAAAAGTTATTCCCCTGTCATCTGTTTAGAGGAGTCTGGTAATACTTTAAAAAGTACCTACTGGAGCAGAACTACTTTTATGCTTCTCATTGCCTAACACAATTCAGATTTCAGGTACTCTGGCAACAGTAAACACTACAGGTTTTCTATTGCACAGGAGACTCACAGAAACAAAATCTGGGTCAGCTCACAGATTTGTGTCTTTTTTAAGACAGTGAGATACACACTGTGACAACCAGCTGGCTTGAACCCTTTCATAAAACAGGCTGTAGAACCTGATCTACCAATTTTATGAGACCCATGATTTCTCTTTGGATTACAGCATATATTTTTGAAAAATCTGGCAGTGATTAAAACAGACCCTCAGGTGATGAGAGCATCCACAATATCCTTAGGAGTTGTTCCAATGATTCTACAGGTCATCAAAATTTTAAATTAAGGCAGCATGAAGCAATCCAAAGTGCACAGTCCAAACCTGAACATTTCTAAACTCAAAGAAACATTGTCTGGGGAACACTTTTTAAACTTTTAACAATAAAATCTCTGGGGTGAATAGAGCTACATAAGATTGTTAAGTGCTGTAACTACAAAAACATTTCAAAGAGAAATGCTGCTGCACCAAACTCAACAATGCATAGCACGAAATCCCTGAACTCATATATGTGTAAAAGAGCTGGCAGTTTCCAGCTGGCAAAATTGTGTATTTTAAATGAAAACGAGTCAACTAATACAGCCCTGAGGCCACATCTGCTCAACTGTACAAAAAGTCATCATCGAAGAGATTTTATTCCATTCAATCTCGACAAGTTATCAAGACCTAACATATGAAATGCCACACAGAAAAGACAGAGGTGAAATGTTTGTCCTTGGTCTCTACACAGAATGAGTGTCCCTGTCTGGTGAGTTCAAGACGAGAAAAGCCTTAGAAATCTCCAGATTCATGCTGCTAGAGAGCAAATATTGCCCTTGAAGGCAACACCTGCAAAGTTAAGAAAATTACTGTTTCAGATTTCATTTTTATTCATGACAATTTCTGCTGGTGCTCATGTAACAGTAGGGAAAAAAGTCCTGAAATTCACTATGCTAAATGTTGTTGAAAAAACAGTAGTGGACTGTATATTTCACAATTTCAGAAAATAAGCCTCCTTTTGACTTCTGTGCTTTGACAAAAGATCAAGTGAACAGTTTCAAAATGTTTACTCATTTACACCTGCAATCATTTTCTTAGGCTATTTTCCTGTTGTGCCGAATTACTTTCACTATGAAGTACAGGAATATACATCTTGAGTCATTCCATTGCCTAGAATAAACTGACTTAGTCCAGAAGGCAACACATTTCATACATATGCACATCCCATTGGAAACCATAGTGTTCCTGCAAGCATTTACACGCTTTGAGGTTTTTTTAGTTTAAAAACTAAACCAGAAATAAGTGAAAAATAACATAACTAAGACATCAGAAGAGTTTAGCTTAGAAGTGACAACTTTAAGTTTTCTTTTCCAGGGAGGCACAACCAGACCCATTACTGTACTATGGCAGGAAATATACTGCAACCATCCACCTCAGACACATGGGAGGGGTAGAGGACCATATATGCCTCAAAATCCAGTGCTTCAAGTCTTGCCCCAAAGCTCACTCCTGTCTCTATTGTCACAGATGTAACATGGCTTTATTTTATTGTCAGTCCCTCTGGTGTGGCAGCGTGCGTGGCTAAAGCCACAGCAAGCAAGCCTTAACCCTGGTGGAAGAGAGCTCAGTACACTGCCCTCTGAGACAGCAGTTCTGGTTAGGGTGACACTGTTACCCAATCCATGATTCCTTTCGGTTGCCTTTTGCATACGTTGTTTCCATTGGTTTATTACCCAGTTATGTAATGTTCCATATATGGTTATGTTCTAGTAAGTTCTTGTATCCTCAGTCACCCATTGGTCATATTGTAATTTCTGTTCCCCCATTGGCTGCATCCCCTCTGCCTTTCCCTATATAAACCCCTGTCAGGCGGTGAGCTGGGTTCTTTGTTCTGGACCCTTCAGCTCGCCTGGCCCCTCATCCCTGCTCCTGCTCCCGGACCCTTCCCTGGACCCTCTCCTGCTGCCCTGCCCTGAATAAAGAGCTGAAATCACTGGACAAAGGCCCCTCCTTTGGTCTTTGTTCTTGTCGTCCCGCCAAAGACCACCGGGCTATGGGCAATCCTGCTCAACAGAGGAGCCGACACTGTCCAGCCAGGCACGGCTGGAACCCTGCTTGGGGGAGAATCGCTGCAGCTCGGCAGCCAGCTCCCGTACCACCAGGGAAAGCCAGCGCAGGACGCCGTGCGCCCTCGGGCCTGTCCCCAGCCCTCGGCAGAGTGCGGACTGCAGCGCGGCTACACTCTGGTCCTGAATGCAACTTTAATTCTTTCCCTTCTGGGCTCCATAGCTACACAACACCCTCTCTGTGCCCAGAGCCCCAGGTACATTAGCCATAAGAGCTTTTAGGACACAGCCCTACTCCATAAGGTTGGTGTGGTTTGAGTGCTATTAAAAGTGGTTATGTATGGCAGCCATCCACCTGGGAATACCACAGCAGCAGTACTCCCACAGGCACTGTGTTACAGGCAGAAATGTTCCCAGGGACAGCTGGTGGCTTGCAGTGCTCCTGCCTTTCGGCCCAGCATGTTTCCAGTGCTGAGATGAACCAGCTGCACCACAAGCCCCATCCAGGTCCCGTCCCAAGTGCATGAGCTCATTGTGTGTACATCAAACTGGACTGAGGTTTCATAGTGGGATTTGGACAATCAGATTTCTACTCACTAGTGTTGCTACTGACAGCTTTTGTTGCCTAGGTCAGATTCATCTTTTAGCATCCTTTCATCAGCTAGAAAAATATAGAAAAATAGAGGCTGTATTTTCCTACCTTCTCTGCCTTGTCCATCTGCACTGTGACTTCCCTTACCTGCATGGCTCTCGTGTCATCCAGTTAATACCAGCCTCACCCTGACAGGGACATCAGGAGTCATCTCTAGCTACCCCTCAGCTGCCACGGCAGAGGAGAATCATAGATACAACACCTGGCTCTGCTGTAGGCATGACATGTTTTATTGATGTATCCATCTACTCCTGGCCCAAGGTGCCCAGGCAACGTGCAGGGTGGGCCCCTTCCTTCCATACCAGGGTATGGTAGCGGGAAGCATTCTCCACGAGACCTGACTCAGCCTTAGGAACCACGGGAGATCGTCAGTGCCTGTGCCACATAACGCCACAGCAATGTGAGCAACAGTGCCCCAGGCAGCCATGAGATGGACTTAGGTATTAACACTTCTAATATTCTATTATTAACACTTCTAATATAATATTAACACTTCTAATGTTTTATTTTCATTACACTTAGTTGTACACAATCATTATGATATAATATCTTAGAATATGGTAACACAGGAACTTCAGCACTGGGAAGTATTAGATAATACAACTGTACTTGTCCCTCAAGTTGAAGTAATATCCTTAACATGACACTTCATTAGATCCTCAAGAAATAATCTTGATGTCATTACTCAGCATTCATCCAGTCTTTCCTCAGGCAAAATTAGCTGCAAAGTCAAATTATAGCAGGAATATTCTATGAGTAAGACTTAAGTAAGGAGTGCAAGATTTAGCCTGTTATCTGTAAATGACAGAGGCGCCTTTTCTGATTTACTTTTTTTAATCACATCTGAGGAAAGAGTTGTTTTTTCTGCAGTTTCAAGAACCAGTTCAGTGTGACTAGACAGGCATTTATTACTTACACTCTTATGATGTACTTATTGTTTTCGACACAGGTCTAAAAGCCAAATATAACATTACAGAATTAAAAATCATACATACAGATGACACAGACACAGAATTACTAGCATCAGGAACATATGCGAGAATACTCTGTCACACTAATCAGAATGAGAAAGTAAAGCCAAAAGGGAAATGATACCCCAAGGAAGTAGTCTGTTTTAAATAAAAAGGAGCTTAAAAGGAGCCCAAAAGCTCCACAATGGCATAATCAACAATGAAAGAGTAAAAGGGATAGTTTTGCCTCATGCTTTGAAGACGGAATTAGAAACAAAGGGATATATGTGATTTAGCCCACAGACTTTACGTGGGAAGTGCTCAGGTAAAGTCTGTGGGCCATACAGCTATGAGGTTCCTTTAGAAATCAACTCTCCCTTTGCTTTGCCCAATTTCAGTTGTCTTTTGTAGCAAATTCTCCTTACCATCTCATTTCCCAAAGCCTGATTACATGACTCAGTCTTTCCTACGTCTTGTCTTTACACATTTGCAGTCGAGCCAAGGAGAACAGCTGTTACTGACCATGTCTAAAAATCAAACAAAGCATCTGCTACACATGAAGACATTTATCAGAATAAACTCCCAACCAGGTGATTTAAGGAAGAGATTACCATGACCCTCCCTGGTACAGAGGCGACTGTGGATGTGCCTTTTTTTCCTCTGCCCAGAACATGCAGCCTACCAATGGTATCAAATAGATTCAATGAACTTTTATTACAAAATACAATCAAGAAAGTGACACTTGAATTATTAAGTCAAACATCCACTGTGTTTACTTGGAGGTAGATGGAAGAATGGGGTTTATTATAGTTAAGTTTCCCAGATACTCTTTTTTTTTTGCCCTAAAGGAATTAAAGTACCACAGGGGAGGGATATGGCACTTATTTAGCAGATGTCCCTCAGTCCATACAGCAAGTTGTCTTTCCAGAACCGGTTTGTAATTGGCTGCGTGTTGAGTCACTTCCTCCTCCATACTCTGTGAGCATCACACGTCACCTGAGCTTTATTACTAACCCACGAGTGAGTGACATTTGCTCATGACTGCGTCAGGATTGATTAAACTGCATTGGGCCTGTTTAGTCTGGAGAAGACAGGACTGAGAGGGGATCTCATCAACGCATGTAAATATATCTAAGGCGGGTGTCAAGAGGATGGTGCCAGCCTCTTTTCTGTGGTGCTCAGCAAAAGGACGAGGAGCAGTGGCCATAAACTAAAACACAAGTAGTCCCACCGCCATAGGAGGAAGAACTTCTTTACGTTCAGGGTGGCAGAGCACTGGGACAGGATGCCCCGGGAGGTCGTGGAGTCTCCCGCTCTGGAGACATTCCAAACCCCCGCTGGGCGCTCCTATGTCACCTGTTCTGGGTGACGCTGCCTTGGCAGGGGGGTTGGACTGACCGATCTCCAGCGGCCCCTTCCCTGCCCGGCCACCGTGTGCGTGAGCGCAGGCCCGGGGGAGCGGAGGCCCGGTTGGGGCTCAGGCCTGAGGGGCGCGCTCAGGCCCCGGTGGGGCCGCAGGCCCGGGGCAGGCCCGCGGCGCGGGGCGG
>VZRZ01006467.1:158197-188165 GCA_013398175.1 Climacteris rufus
GGTGCCAGGAAGGAGCGGGACTGGGGGTGTCCCGGGCCGGGGCTGCGGGCGGAGCCGGGGCAGAGGGAGCGCCATCGCCTCCTGCTCAGCGGGCCGGGGGCACCGCCGGGGGAGCCGCGGGCAGCCGCCGCCGAGGAGGGGTGGGGAGCACTGTGCTCGGGGCTCGGCGTGGCGGAGACCGCAGAGTCAGCGCTCATCGCGCCGGGCGCTGAGACCCTGCGGAGGGGGTCCTTGGGGAGGGGATCCCTGGAAAGGGGATCCCTGGAGGCACCAGCCTTGCGGGGCAGCGGGGCCTAATGTCCGCCCGGGAAGCGCTGTTGCCTCTTGTGGTTTGGCTTGCGTTGCCTGTAGGGCCGGTGCTGGCTGTAGGAATCCCTTGCCTGTTCTACTTTTCCGCTTGTGTTAACCATCCGCTGGGGGGATGTTGTCGGTTCTGTGGCTGGCCGGCGAAACAGATCCCGAAGTGAAACAAGTGTGTTCGGAACAGTCCTTTTTCTCTTCAGCTGTTTGGACCATGATAATTTCTGTATGCAGTGTTGACACTGGCAATGTGACGTTTATACTGGCAAAGCTAGAGGAGATGTTACAGGGTCTAGAAAGAGCAGGAGAAGAATGACACCTCTTTAAGCTGACATTCTTTGTCTGGGTGATGTTCATCAAACTATAAACCCATGGCCTGATAAAACACAGTTTGTGCCTCAGTGATAATTAGAGCTGGTCCTAGTTCATACAACCGTCTAATAATGATTTTCTGTTTGATAGTGGTAGTGTTCTTCACAGTAACAGGTTAAGATCCATCTGAAGTAATGAAGTATTAGAGCTGAGAATCTAATAGCCAGGTGATAGTCTTTGGCTGTTTACAAAAAGAGAGTATACCAAAAACAGGCAATACATGATGCAGACTTTCTTCTGTTTCAGAGGAGCAGGTCTGTGATGTGCTCTGTGTTCTCACGGTTCTGTTTTAGCAGGTGATCTTTGCTCTTTATTCTTTGGAATTAATGTCACATGTATCATTGTCTTTGTTGTACTGGATCTAGGAATCATTGTTCTGCCTTGTGATAATTTAAGTCACTGAAAGGACTTAAGAACTTTAAGATGAAAATAACTTCTTGGGAGGTTAAGTTTTGCTCTGTTGCTAGATTTGAATGGTGCACAGAGGTGCCTAAGGGAGTCAGCACAAAATGAGCAGCAAGGGGGTGGCTGCCCATTCATAACTACCTGGGAAACTTCTCATCAGCTCCTGGCTTCTCCAAAAAGGAAAAACTTCCGTTCTGTTCCAAAGAAACAGATGCTTACTGTGCTCCAACACTTGCCACAACAGAGCCATAGAGTCTGGTTTGTTGGTTCAGTGTTTTTAAATACCTTTGATTTTGGATAGATCTGTTGAGATGGTCTTTGCTCTCAAAATAGCAACATAAAGCCATAGAATACAAGATTTTGCTGTTTCTTTCATTGTTTACTAGCTTTGTTCTGCCTGAAAGATGGCAGTGTCTGGATAGTGGCAAGAATATCTGTGCTGCAATGTCTAATGGAAACTCCTTGCTCCAGTTCAAGCTCTCCACCTCACTCCCTGATATTACTGTAATCATCCTGAGCATACTAACAATGCTTAGAAAGAGGAATTGCATGTGAAAAATAGGTGAGGGACTACAGAAAACTTACTTATGTCGGTTAACTCTGGCTGACTGCCTGTTTTTAACTTATGTGAACCACTGGTGAAAATGACAGTTTTAATTGTCTGGAAGCGGTATTCCAAGGCATTCCAAGGAGGAAAGTGCAATAAAAAGCAATAAGCACTTAAGAGCAACGGAATAGCGGTGATATCAATAAATTTACAGGGCAGTGTGTGCAAAACAATGTCTTAGATCACAGTCAGATTTCTTTGAAACGAGCTGAACAAATAAATTAAAAATCCATAACTTCTCATAGAATTCTTTGATGCTGAAGATTTGGGTATGTTCTCTGTCTGGTTTTGGTTTTCTTTCTCCTCTCCCACTGGAGTGATAGAATTTCTCACTTGGATATAGAGAGCCTAAACCCTTTTAGAGAAGCCAAGCAACTGGGCTTTGAACATGTATCCCAGCATGAGGTTTGAAGAGTGATAGTGCTGGTTTCAGTGATTGTAATCAAGTACTTCCTGTATTGACATTGCTGTTTACAGGATTTACTGATGTCATCAGTTCATAGAATCATAGAATTGTTTAGGTTGGAAAAGACAGAGTCTAACTATTAACCCAGCACTGTCAAGTGCACCACTAAACCATGTCCCTAAACAGCACATCTATGTCATAGCTCAAAGTCTCTAGGCCTGTGATAAAAAAACCCCAAGCCTGATAATGGATTCCCAGATCTTTCCATAATAAATGCAAGAGATTGGTAGGAAAAACTGCATAGACAAAATAGTAGTAGTTCCAGTTTTAGTACACAGAAACTTGTTCTTCTGACTTGCACTTTTTTGTGTGATAGTAAATTCCAGCAGTTTGTTATCATGCTGTTCATAAAAGGATGGAAATATTGTGTCATGTTCAAAACACCACCTGTGACAATCAGTTGCCTTCATCTTTGGAGGGTAAATGTTGAAGCGCAAAAGAACTGGCCATCAAAAAACAGAGTAACAGCTTAAATGGTCCCTGATCATGGAAAATGCTCTTGCACAGCAATTAATTGTGTGTTTGTGTTACAGAAAGCAATAGAACTTGCTAGCAAGGCAGCACAAGAAGATAAAGCAGGAAACTATGAGGAAGCCTTCCGCTTGTACCAACACGCAGTGCAGTATTTTCTCCATGTTGTTAAATGTAAGTGTAACGTATTGGATGATGAAGTAGAGTTTAGTAGTCTGATTGCACAAGACTAAGCTCCGGTGTTGACATCAGTATTTAAATTTTTGCTCTCATCAACAGTTGATACTTGCTAATTGTAGTTTGACTGAGGTCAGATCTTCTGCAGCTTTTGCCTTTACTGTGTTGTGTGCTTGCTCCATTCTTGTAAGAAATCAGATTACTTTTTACTTGTGTTTTGTTTTAGGTTTTTTTAAGACAGGAGGCAGGTGTTTGCTGTCTCTCCTCTGGACTTTTGTAGCAGTGTTTCGAGCTGGCCACTGCACCAGGAAATATGACAATAAGTACAGGGATCCCTGTATTTCTGTTGTGCTGAAAACAGTGTTACACATGAAGTCTTTGCTGTATCTGCAGAGCGTTTTTTGCTCTTCTAATTCATGCTGCTTGCCTTTCTACAGCCTCTCTGCTGGCATTTTTTGCTTCTTAATGTCATAATCTTGCTGTTCATCTTAGCCAAGAAAATGTATGAGATGGACTTGTATGTAACAATTTTTCTTCAGTTTCCACATTCTCATTGTTTTATGCCTTTTCACACTTCTGTGTAGCTGTTGTGCCGTGTTCAGTGTTTGTATTCAAGGAATGCGCTTTCTTATTGTAGGTACAGCCCTAAACTAAGTGGGCTGGGGTTGCTTGCCTGATGAAAGTATGCTTACAGGCCTCCGTGATTTGAAAAAAAAAAAAAATTTTTTGATAACCATCATAATTTTATAGTCCTTTATTATTAGGATAATCTGTCCATTTATATCTTACAGAATTTCTCAGAATATAACTTTCTGTGCTTTTAACAATACTGATGTGCTTTCAGAAGCTTAACACATAAACATGACGTTAAATTTTGATTGTTGATTTCAAATACTGTAATAGTGACTATAATATAAGAACAGGGTGGCTGTTGAAACACATCTAATTCTTTCAGATGTTTTATGTCATTTTTTTTATCTTTTAAAATTAGCAGCCTATGGAAGAATCAAGTATGCTTCTAAATAAAAACTGGTTAACACAAGCAGTTCTTGATTAGCTATTTTAGAAAAGCAGTTAATAAGGCAATATCTGGCAGCTGGGAAGGCTGACAGAAAAGCTTCCAATGCTGTTGTCCTTAATCCTTTAGAGTCAAATTTTAAACCAAGGCAATGTTCAGGTGTGTATTTGATTTCTGTTACATGATGACATCCTTCCTGTCACTTCTTCCCTAGGTATAGTGGAAAAATAAGTAGTTGAGATGTTGGGTTATGTAGTGAGCCCTGAGATACATTTATTGATAAGATATAAAGAAGACAGAGATTTAGTCTTGTTTTTTTGATTGATGCACATGTGTTTTGTTGTTAACAAAGAATTGTTTCTCTTCAAACTCTTAGATGAAGCACAGGGTGATAAAACAAAACAAAGCATTAGACTGAAATGTGCAGAATACTTGGACAGAGCAGAAAAGCTGAAAGAATATCTGAAAAAGAGAGAAAAAACTGCACCAAAACCAGTAAAAGAGTCTGGTCCTGCTGATGGAAAAGGGTATGTTTTTGGAGAAGGTAAAGCAAAATACTTCCTGAACTCAGCTTATTCTAAACTTCAACTATGCAAAGACCATTTTAACTTGTGTTTTTGAAATGCTTCAGATGACTACTAATGCTGAAATACAGTGGGCTAATAAAATAACATTAATTACTGTCACAAGCATTTCTGTGCTTGTTTCATAAAATGTGTGAACATTTGCATAGGAACTTCACTGAAGAATCAAAGCTGTTTCAGACTAACATCTAAATCCAATGATTATTGGATTCAATGGCAGTGAGCCCAAGGACCTTTAAAGTTTTTCTGCGTTTAAATACTTGCTAACTAGAAAGTCATTGCAGGCCGATGTTTAGTGAGATTACTGAGTTTGAAGGGTAAAGTTCTGTAAGGTGCACTGAATCCCTCTAATGTGTTGCTGCTGCCTGGTCTCTGCTCCTTCCCTTTCATTGGATTTGTTTCTCCCTTTGCCTATCAGAGAGCTGAACAAGCAGAGCCACCCAAACAAAACCAGCCTCTTTTGCATTTGCTACTGCCTTTAGGGGGATAGGAGAGAGGGAGGGTTCAGGATGATACCTTCTGGTG
Source organism: Climacteris rufus (assembly GCA_013398175.1). Lineage (NCBI taxonomy): Eukaryota > Metazoa > Chordata > Aves > Passeriformes > Climacteridae > Climacteris > Climacteris rufus. The sequence continues at coordinate 163,123 of VZRZ01006467.1, forward strand.
AGACTGCCCTTTTAGCAGTCTTGAACAGCCAAAGTTGCTCAGTTGTCTCCTAAAACTTCACCTGATTTTCAGTCTTTTTCATTGTCTGCCTGTCTTAGCAGTTTTATTTTTTGAGCAGTACTGTGTTTTCTTATTTATAATAGAAGGAATTGGTAATACCACAGAGGCTCCATGTATTTTCATGACCTCTGCTTTGATTGTTCATGGTCTAGTCTCTTTTCCTACTTTAACTTCCAGTTTCCTTTGCTCTGATGAGAGTTTCATAGTACTAGATGGAATTGGCCAAGTCCTGTTGCAAGTTCAGATGGGACAAGTGCCAGTGTCTACAAACCAACCATTCTATGCTTCTCTGTTGCTGGATATAAGGGCTGTGTTTCCTAAAAGCTGGCTCAAAGCATGTATAAGTGTGCTAGGAGGGCTCAGAGCCATGCGAGGAAGTTGAAATGGTGAGAAGGGTGAATTAGAAATTGTAGGAAAAGTTTAGAAAAGTTACTCCTGCTTTTCTACAATCATGTAAACCTGTAGAGGTCTGAAAGCATCTCGACATTTCTTTCATTACTCAGCCTGGTGGGTTTTCTGCTTTTTGCATTCTGATTTTTATCCTAAGTCTCTCTTATTGTATTTCAACGATTTGTTTCCAAATCAGGAATGATAGTGATGGGGAAGGGGATTCAGAGGATCCAGAAAAAAAGAAGCTACAGAATCAACTTCAAGGTAATTTGAAGCATCCTTTTCTTTACGTAGGGGTGACTTCAGTCAAGCGAGTTCCTGTATTTTTACCATCTAAATGTTATGGATTAACTTAATGTCTGTAAGGGGCTCAACTAGTGTGTACTCTTCACATGCTAAAGCGTAGTCTTTATGGAAGTATGGGCTTGTGTGCCATAAACTTATACAGTGACTATATTGAAATGTATTTCCTGTACCCTGTGCTTCATGTTAAAATTGTATCATCTATCAAGATGGCATTTTCCAACAGAAGTTGCAAAATCCCAGGTAGCTATTGGCTAAACTGAATCAGTTTTTGTACTCTTAAGTACATTAGAGTATTGCCTAGAGGCCAAAGAAATGGACATCATAGAAATACTTAGTGTAATCAGGGCTGTTAAAAAAGCTGGTATTCAAGTTTAGGAGTAAAGAACATAGATTCTTACCCATTTATAACAGCAAGCATTTTCTCATATGCAGTGATGGTGCTCTCCCAGTTCAGTAGTATAATAGTTTGGAGTTTTGCACTCAAATGCAGAACACAGTCAGTGATGCAACATACAGCAGCTACCAGCTGTAGTGACGTTTTTTGTGCAGTAAAAAAGAGGCTTTTTTAATATTTATTTCCCTTTAATGGTGAGGAACTGTTCAGGGCTTCCCTACCAGAAGGTGCTTATGGATCTGAAGAAACCTCATTGTTCTCTTGTTTTTCAGTGTAACAAAGATCAAATGCATTTACCAGATCTCGCTGCCTGTGTAATTTCAGGAGCTGTTCTATTACATTTGGAAACTGTGCCATGCTTTTTCTAATTCTCTGCACATATATTTAATCCTATGCACAGTTATACAGGACAGTTTCCTGTTTTTTAAAAATGACAGAAAATTGATGAGCACTGGACTCTTGTCCTGTCTCTCATTATAAAGACTTTGTTTCTTCCCACATGAATCTGACCTCAGATAATGGATTGCAAGATCTAATACTCAATTACAAGCCAGGTTTCAAGTTTTCCCATCTAGAAGTAGTTGAGACAAAATTTTTGGCAAGTGAGATTAACCAGTCTGAAGAGAAGGCTAAATTACAGCTCATTTGGCTGAACTTATTAATTGAGGAAGATTAGACTTGGTGCTAAACTTTGAGAGAATGTGCCTTGACAAGAAAATACTTCTGCAACTAAGTAGAATCCATATAACCTTTCTGATGCTTTCAGCCCTAGCTCTCAAACCTTTTTTCCATTAGGTGAGCCATTTCTTTGCTGCGTGTCTGGAGATACCTAACAAGTTACTTCATCTGGTGGAGAGTCGTAAAAATCCTGAGTTAGTGCAGCTACATAATTTAAAATGAAATTTCAAATTTTTCGGGAGGTGCAGTGGTGGTTTAGTGAGAAGATGGTGCCTGCAGGGTTTCTACTAACTCACAAATGTTGTGGTTATCCATGGTTTATTGTGGTAAAACAGTGTGACAGATTTCTGTTAATATCACATCCATTTGACTAATGGAATTGAGTGTTTCTGTCATCTTAGAAATGCCTTGTTTTTATTCAATATAGCTATGGGCATAGGTTGTTTGTTTTGGTTTTTTTTTTTTTGCCAAATGGAATTTATTGTGATTGTGAAAAGATATGTGCATCACTCACTTTTACAATCTTTGCTTGCAGGAGCGATTGTTATGGAGCGACCAAATGTCAAATGGAGTGATGTTGCTGGCCTCGAAGGAGCCAAAGAAGCACTTAAAGAAGCAGTCATCCTGCCCATTAAATTTCCACACCTGTTTACAGGTCAGGATTACAGCTTTACTACTGTAGGATTACAGATTTACTACTGGCCAGTCAGGACTGACACTGGGGCCTATGAAGTGACTTAGGCCAATGTATCAGAGACTCAAGCCAAGCTCTTAACAAAGAGATTTTGAACCACGGCAGAAATTTCATGGGTAGATGCAGAAAACCTCCAAGTACATTGGAGAAGCATAATCAGAAAATATGTTCAGTCTTTCTACAGTATTTTGAAAACTGCTGGTTTCTCTCTTGCAGGCAAAAGAACACCCTGGAGAGGGATTCTCCTATTTGGACCACCAGGAACAGGAAAGTCTTACTTAGCAAAAGCTGTGGCAACAGAAGCAAACAACTCTACCTTCTTCTCAGTATCTTCGTCTGACCTTGTTTCAAAGTGGTTAGGTGAAAGTGAAAAGTAAGTTGGAGTTGCCAGAGATCCAGGAAAACATGGTCAAGAAGAAATTAATGTAGAGTGAGATAAGTTGCTGTAAAGAACTTGAATTTGAGGAAATGGTCTTGTCTTTTTGAAAACAAAGCATAGAAACAGGATGTTTTTATGCTTCACAATGCAGTGCCATGTAAAGATACCATTATGTGCTTCATTTTGAGAAACTCTTCTGTCCTCAAGATAGTTTTTAAAGTAGCTCAGAAAGATTTGGAGCTCATTTCCCTTCTGAATTCAGCTGTGATTGTACACTGTATCAGTCTGAAGTGCTGGGTTACTTTGCTTCTTGGCATCTCCCCACTCATCTGACCCATCTGCTATTTGGCATTTCTTTGTCCATATGGAGGTGGGTTTTTTCTTCATCCCAATTTCAAACAAAATCTGAAAGACACAAGAGACTTGCAAAAATAGGTTGAAGTAGAGGAGCAGCCATGAAAGGAAATTTTGTGGGTCCCTATGCTAACTCTTCATTTGTTACTCAGTGATATGTGAGGAAGACCAGGAAGTCTGAAGTGACGTGTTGGCTGCAGTCTGGAAGTACAGGAATTTGTCCATGTAGTCTTCTAAAATAGATTTCCTGAATTAATGGAAAGCTCTGGGTTTATACAGAAAGGATTTTCATATAATGATAAGCACACTTGTCACAACCATGTGTTAATAGTTTGAAGTGTGAGACAACCGAGCAACACTATTTAAAGTTGATAGAATGAGGAAAAAAAGGCTATTAAATAAAGTGTTTGAACTGAGTTATTTTTGCCCCAGAAAGCTGGAAGCCTTAAGCTGCTTTTCTTCTGTTGCAGAAGGAATACAGGACTGAAGACTAGCTTGGCATTAGATTTTATGTTTGACTTCATTTGAGACTATTGCCTGAGATTTAGTGCTGTAATATGAAGAATTTCCCAGCATGTTCCTATGTAGTTTTCTTTTTAACTTAGTAAAATATGTTACTGAGACATGGCTAGGATTAGGGATTTTGTTTTAGGTTGTTGGTTTGTTTGTCTGTTTATTTTGTAAACCAATGTTTCTTGTATAAAAATGATTTGTAAAGTTGTATAACGTAAAGGTATATGTTATTTCTTACAAAATCTCTAGAATTAATTTGATTAAGTTACAAATGTAAAATAAGACAAAGCTGTGTTCTTCTGAATCTATCTAGAGTGGTGGTTTTGTATAGTTCAGGCCATCACGTAGGAATATAAACAAAAAAGGGCTTCCTTTTGCAAAACCAAGCCTGGAGCACTCTAATTTCTTTATCACCTCTCTTAATGCTGGGATCTCTTGCTCAATATAATTTTGAGTCTTGGAGCTGGAAGAATGTTGTGTCTTTGAGTAGCTTTATGTTAATCCTTTTTTTTCTTGCTTTCCTTAAAGGGAATGACTGTATCACCATCTGAAGTTATGTGGTTTTGCTGTTGTAATTATTAATATAACTGAAGCTATTTCTTTCTCTAAGATTAGTGAAAAACTTGTTCCAGCTTGCCAGAGAAAACAAACCTTCTATCATCTTCATTGATGAGATCGATTCACTCTGCGGGTCAAGGAGTGAAAATGAAAGTGAGTCTGCTAGAAGGATAAAAACAGAATTTCTAGTCCAGATGCAAGGTAAGTTTATTTGGTTTTCAGAATCAGACAGAGAAATTTAGATATATTAAGTGTAGCTATTTAAGTGTAGCTTGCATGGGAACACTAAAGATATCTGCAGTTCTACCCTATTAAATTTTGATGACTTTTTAAAACAGACTCTGTTTATCATCTTAACGGTGCAATTCCTTCTGCCCTGATATAGGGGTTGGTGTTGACAATGAAGGAATCTTGGTCTTAGGAGCAACAAACATACCCTGGGTTTTGGATTCTGCTATCAGGAGAAGGTATGATGGCATCTTTTTCATGGTGTGAAATTCACAACTGGTGTGAGCCTTCAGCCAGAGACTACTGAAGGTGTTCATCCAGCTCATGTTTGTGGACACGGTTAATGTTCTGCACCTCAATTCCATGAATTGGACTGAGCCAAACTAATAGCCCCTTGCCCCTTTAGAGAGGTAGCTTGTTCATTCTTCTATTGGCTCTGTAGTTTATTTTATTCCCTGGTTAGATAATTATGCTTGAAGAAACAGAGGAGTTTTCTGCTTGCTTGTTGGTTTTCTGGTGGACTTGGGAGATAAGCTAGAAAAGGCACACTTTAGAAGGGCAAGAGGGGTAGAGCTTTCTTTTTTAGCTGTTAACAAATTGACGAGTAGCTTGAGCTTTTTTATGGAAATGTAACCTTACACAGAAAGACCATGTTTTTCTACTGGTCAGGCATAACTCATGAGTTTTAGCTGCTGTTTTGCAGACAAAGGGCTTCCGTGCCTGTATATGATTAGTTGGATCTTTCTCTGAGCTGCAGAGCAAGCAGAGGACAAATACAGTTATATGACAAAGAAGATTATGTTGTGCTGAGGACATAGCTTGCATAATGGCCATTTTTGTAGGTTGAAGAATCATTGCTTTTTTTGTGACTGACACTGACATTTATATACTTAATTCAAACTGGCCATACTTTGATTTGGGGTTGAACCAGATGGCCTTCAGATATCACTTTCCATCTGTATGGCTATAGTTCTGCATGAGCCAGATTTAGAGGAGAAGGTGTTGCTTAAAATTTCAAGTCATTCTTGAAATTCCAGCTTTGGTTGGGGTCCACAGTACAAGACAGACATGGACCTGATACAGCGGGTCCAGAAGGGGGCCATGAAAATCATCAGAACACCCTCCCTGTGAAGGCAGGCTGTAGGAATGGGAGCTGTTCAGCCTGGAAAAGAGAGGGATCTGGAGAGACCTTGTTGTGGCCTTTCAGTATATAAAGGGAGCTTATTAGAAAGGTGAAGGGATGTTCCTTGTGTTTTGTTCCCAGGCCTGTAGTGCCAGGATATGGGGCAGTTGTTCAAACCGAAAGAGGATTGGGCATAAGGAAGAAATTATTTTATGATGAGGGTGGTGAGACACTGGCAAGGGTTGCCTGGAGGAGTTGTGGATGTCCCATCATTGGAAGTGTTCAAAGCCAGGTTGGAAGGGGCTTTGAGTAAGCTGGCCTAGTGGAAGGTGTCCCTGCCTCTGGCATGGGGATTGGAACTAGATGATCTTTAAGGTCCCTTTCAACCCATACCATTTTTTCATTCTCAGCAGCATGAAAGAGTAGTTCTCTAGCTCTTGCCTACAAGCGTTAAAGGAACTTGTACAACAATGCCTGTCATAAAATTAATTTTTCATGGATTTGGGCCACTTTGTCATGTATATCAGGTTAATTCTGTTCAACAGAATTTGGAGTTGATCTTACTTTGTTGGTGGGAGGTAATCTCTATTCTGAGAACAGATGCTGCTTCAAAGGAGGAACTGCAGTTACCAATGTTTTCTTGAGAATGACTTCAAATTTACTTCCATCTATGGTGTTTTCTTAATTTAGTTGAAGACTGTAGAAAGTTGTTGCATCAACTTGTTACCAGGCAGTTGTTTCTTTGAGTGTGCAATCTGTTCAAATACACTTCAACACTTAAAGACTTCTTCCTCTCAGTTTTTTCTTTTAAGACTCAAACCTTGCTGGAAAAACGTCAGTCTGAAGAGAAGGTTTTTGTAATGCAAAGGAAGCAGTTGTTATATTCTGGATGTTAGCTTATACTAACTAAAACATTATTATGAGAGCAGATTTGCTGAATATTTTTTAAAGGTTTGTTGTATTGAAACTGCTTCTTTCTAATATTGTTAGGAGCAAACTATATACTCATTTGCATAAGCTCTTTCCACTGTGCAGCTGCATGAGCTGGCATCTTGCTCATGGCTTTTTCTTTTTTCAAGGTTTGAGAAGCGTATTTATATTCCTTTACCTGAAGACCATGCCAGGGCTGCAATGTTCAAACTTCACCTTGGGTCAACTCCAAATCTCCTATCAGAATCAGATTATCGAGAGCTTGGAAAAAAAACTGAAGGCTATTCTGGTGCAGATATAAGCATCATTGTCCGTGATGCACTGATGCAGCCTGTTAGAAAAGTGCAATCAGCTACTCACTTTAAAAAAGTAAGTAGGAATCAAAATTTTTCGAGTTATTTAATCTGTGAGAACTGTCTTAATTTGAAAATTCCTTGCAAATAAACTGAGTTTAGTTTTGGGTAACACTGCATGCTTATGAATGTCCAGTTTATTGACTGAGGAGAACTGTTCCTCCTTCTTCCATATCCCCTCTAGTCCTGCCATAAGTCTGGTGGAGCTGATTTCTGAATATTCATGCTCTGACTCTTAATGTCTCTAGAGAATGTTAAAAGCATTCAGATTGACGTTTGACTTAAATGGGAATATTACAGAAGTGCTCTTTGTCTGTTTCGAGTTAAGTGGTTCTTAACATGCTGGGGAAAGAAAATGTATCCCTTCATCCACTTGAGAACAGATGGATTCTACTTAAACACATTCTGTTTACTTGGTGTATTTTTCAAACTGAAAAATTAAGGTTCTTGTAAAGTTCTGGTAGAAACATGGAATCAGTGTTACTTTTGACAGTAGTAGTGATCAAGACAACTTGAGGTCTATGTTTCATTGTTTGGGCATCCTGGGGATGCTGCTGTAATGTAAAGTCTATTCTACTCTTACTTAGGTGCACACGAAGAGCCTATTCAAACCACATTGTTTGGCTTATCTTGCCTTTGCATGCTATGTACTGACTTAAGAAACATTTCTTCACAATATTTGGATCTCAGAAACTTTATCTGAACAAGAACCAATTGATGTTCTGTACCACAAGTCTAAATCTGTTAAATCTGGGAATGTCTTTCTCCTGGAGAATTTGCACATATTGACCTTGTTCAGTCAAATTAATTGTTCCCTGTAAACTATTAAACTCTTAAAAGGAAAGAAAACTGTGTGATAGTATCAAGGGTTATAAACAGAGGTCAAAATATCTACAATATGTGTATCAGTTAAATAAAATCTTACTTTTCCTGTGTAGTATATTTGAGAGTAGACCCAGACTAAAGGTACTTTTAACCTATTTTTTTCATTTTTGGTGCAAAGTTTGATTTTTACAGAAATTCATGTATCTTGGGGTGAAGGCAGGTCAGGATATTCTGCAGAGGTTCTTGTTGCTGTAAAGAGAAGCTTTAATTTGTTGCTCCTTAAAAGACCAGGTGTGGTAGGAAAAATTGTAGATCCTAAACTGTTGAGCACCATGTATATTGTGTTGGCAACAGTTCTTTGTCATCTCAGTTACAATTACAATTTTTTCACCAGTAACTGAACCTGACATCAAAGGGTTAAGGGCCCTGATCTGAACAGCTGCACTCACTTTGAAGACAGGCTCTTTTTTTTTATGTCATTTCTTCCAATGAACACATTCATCTTAAGATTCAAAGAGAGAGACACACTTAAATCCAGTATGGTCCAGAATATGAGAGGACAGTAAGTTTAATTTCTGGGGACAACTCACAGTAACAATGTGATGTAAGTTGTATTTGTTGATAAATAAACAGCTATTTTGATATATCAAGGATTTTCTAGATGCATCCTTCCCTTAAGCAGTGATGTCGGAAGTATTTATCTGTTGTTGACTTCAAGTGACAGTGGCATTTCTGGCTGAAGGGCTATTAGCTTTTAGCATTTTATTCAAATTTGAAACAATCTGAGGCATGTTTCAGCTTGCCATGGAGCAGTGAAAGAACTTCAGTTGTCACAGTTTGCAGCACAACCCAAAAGGAATTTTTGCATCTTACCTTTTTTTGCTAAAAAAAAAAAAAAGGAAATAAACCACAACTTCAGTACTTTGAGGGCTTTAATGTAAGCCAGGTTGATTCCGCTTGTATTGTTGATGCTTTAATTGGATGTGATTTCAAATTTTTGTAAGGAAAATCTTACTGTTGTTATCTGCATCGTAACAGCTGACTTGCCACAGTTGAACAGTGCTTTCCTCAGTTGTCAGTAATGAACTGTAAGCTGTTCCTTGCTCTGTGTGATAACGCAGGTTTGTCAGAGTGCGTTTTCAATATCCCAGTCTGCTCTCTAAAGGCAGTTTGGAATAGCAAATCCACTTCTGTCAAAAGTAGCCAGTTACTGTGTTGTCCTTCAGGCTGTGTTTATGCTTGGAGCTCCTGTGGGTGTGTGGTGCGTCAGGTCACGGCGAAGGAAAGCCCCATGGTTGGTACGGGGCAGTGTCCTGCAGGAGCCTGTTCGGCTCTGTCCGTCTGTCCGGCTGGGGGGAAGGCCGTTGCGTTCGCCGCTAGGTGGCGCTGTTTCCCGCGGAGCGCTGCTCAGGCCGTGCCGGGAAGGGCGCGGGGAGCTTTGGAACGCGGGATGTGCCAGCGGGGGGCTTTAGAGAGCTGTTCACTGGTGATGAATGCACTCCTGAAGTGACCAGGGACCGGGAAGGGTGGTCTTCACCCTTCAGTAGATCTCCTGGCACGTCAGTTTTCCACAGAAGTCCTCAGCCTTAAGAGAACGTGGCTTCTGGGATTTGACCTGATGTGAATTTAAGTATCTGGCTACAGCTGCGTGTTTTCAAGGTGAATAATATCAGTGCACTTAAACAATTTCTCTTTCACAGGACACGTCTTCCCAATGGGTAGGGCATCTGCATAAAATCAAGGAATGTTTTTGCTTAGGGTACTGTTCGGCTTCTGGTTTTTATCTTCAAAACTATGACTCCTATAAACTAAGTGTTTTCTTATTTTTAGGTAAAAGGACCATCAGTGTCTAATCCAAATATGATGGTAGATTTGTTCACCCCTTGCTCTCCAGGTGATCCCGAAGCCATAGAAATGACATGGATGGAGGTCCCAGGGGATAAATTACTGGAGCCTAAAGTTTCCATGGTAGGTATTCTTTGTAGCATTTCTTTCTTGCTTTGCAGAACTCTGAAAAGACTTTAAGGTAAAGAGGCTTTTTCAGGACAACTGGAGGAGTTGTTTGTTTTCAGAAATGCTGGGCATACCGCATAACGTTTGAGTTCTCTGCATACAGCACTACAGGAAGGCATGCTTATGAAAAAGCTGTCTGTCCCTGATATGCATTTCTTATTCTTGTCTTCTGGCATGCAGCTGCTGTCCTTTCATCCATAGACAGTATCTGGCTCTTCCACTGTTCTTTCACTTGGCTTGTATTCATTGAAAACCTCTGGGGTCCCTGCACCACATTACACTTTCTTTCCATCCCTGTGGCATTAATACTGGGAAATGGAATATTACATTCAGTCTAAATTGGGAAGTGATATGCTGTATATTAATATTGCCCATGAAATAGACACAAGCATAAAAAACAATATGTAAGAAGATTTTGGATGTAGTGATAGTTTGGGTTAAAATTCATCATAGGTGATACAGCTCTTGCTGCTGTTTTCTTTGTGTATATTAAAATGCTTCCTTTGGCCTAGGGAATGAAATATGTAAGACAGTTTTCAATTTTAGTTCATTGCTTAAGAAAAAAATAGTTGCTGGGCACTCATTCTCTCTTTTTCCCCAAAAGCATCAAAAGAAGATTCTGAATTTAAGTATAGAGTTTATGGGAAGCACTTAATAGCAAATCTGTGCCGCTGTCATTTCCTATGTGCAAACAGTCCTGTAATGAATGAAAGAAATTTCATGGAGATCAGAGGCACTGCTTTGTAAATAGAATTGTCAGTGTATTTCAGAAAATAATTTCCTGTACATATTTGCATACTGAGGAAGCAGAGAAGGATTTATGCAGGTCCAGGCCTGTCCTAAAGCTTCTACTTGCATGGTCTAAGTGGATTTTTAATCAGTCTTTCCTGGAATTAAATACAACAGTTCCTTGTGTGCTCCTAGTGGTACCTGGGTTCTGATGCACTATAGGCAGTTGTTTCAGTGTCCAAAATCAGTTCTTGTCCTTACAAAGATTAGGCTTTAATTCTTTTTAAGCAGGATACTTCTGGTCTGATGAGGAAAATATCAAGTGTAGAAAATCATGATACTAACTTTTGGATTTACCTGTCATTTTATAGTAATATGAGATGTTGGGCATCTACGTTTTTCAGTTGCCCTTGGCTAGGAATTGATTAGCTTTCTTTCCCGTTTTTATTCAAAGGGTGTTTTAACTGCTGTTTTCAACTTCATAGACATACAATTTTTTCTAAATTCCATTTGCTAGTATCTGAATATTATCTGGGAGATTGACTGAGCTGAAGAGACAGAAATTACCAGTCATGATCAGTAAAACTTTGCTAGAGATGAATCACAAACTGCTGTTCTACGTTGCTGGACTGTGAAGAGTACGTGGGAACGTCTGTTTATTTTCCACTCTAATCTGCTGTAGTTAAACATGGGTTGAAAATAGTAACTGACCAAAAAAAAGGAAGTTCAGTTCTTCTCAAAAAAGAGATTAATAAAACTTGAATGGATGAGTGGCTTAAACCTAAAGCTGAGGTTATGGTTTTATTACTGGAAAACTCACGGACTGTTGCCTGTCTTCAAAGGGTTAAAATGCTGCCTCTGTGCAGAAGTGTTCAGGCTTACTTAAAGTTTTGTGTAAATAGGGACTTTTTAGTGGGTGTTTTAATGCATGTTTGTCTTGGCAGCAAAATTGCTAGCAGTGGTGCTGTACTTGTTTCTGAAAACACTTGTTTGTTTTTTTTCTGACAGACCGATATGCTCAGGTCGCTTGCTAGCACAAAACCAACAGTAAATGAACAGGACCTGGAGAAGTTAAAGAAGTTTACAGAAGACTTTGGTCAGGAAGGCTAAACCAAAGATGATACGTGTGAAACATTAGAACTTTTTTTTTTCTTTTTAAAGTATTCTTGTGTCTTTAATGATGGCACTTCAAATAAATGCCAATAAAATCACTCCTTTCTTACTTTGCAGAAGGAATAGAAGATATCTTTGCAAAGACCCTTAAGCTTTTGTATTGTATTGTTTTCCTCAGATGTCTGTTAAACGTCTTCTATTGAAAAATAATACAAAAATGCAATTTTAGGGTGAGACAGCACAGTGATGTGGCAATGTCTAATAAATACTAGAAAGCTTTAAATTATTAGTTCCATTTTAGGTAGTATATTAGACCTGGATACAAGAGTTTTTAAACTCCCACGAGGCTTAAAAACGTTTTTGAGGGGTGGGAGAGAACATATTTGTCAGGTGTTTTCAGTGTCAATCAATCAGCATACATAATAATTGCTGTCATTTCATTTAGGAAAATGCAACAAAATTTTCTAGTCAAGCATACTGCAGGTGTGGGTTTGCTGTTACAGTAAGAAAGAAGACACTGTGAGAATAAGACTACATGGGCCAGTACTTTGATTAATATTGATGGACCTGTTATTTGGCTTCTTCTGCTATGCTGTGTTAAAATTTTGCCTTAAACAGCAAGCTTTTGTTTTTAACTCTTTACTAGCTGGTACACACTGTCACTATGCAATTTAACAGAAGTTTGTTAAATGCAAGTAACTCAGAAGGTGTTTTGCTGGCTGTTCTTGGGGGGTTGTTTGGATTTGTTTTATTTGTTGTTTTGGTTTTTTAAATCTGGATTCACTTTCTGCAGAGGTTTGACTAAAGTTAGAAAAAAGCGTCAGTAATACCCTGTAAGATCCCACATGTTGAGGCTGGCAAGGTATATGTAGTCTTTGGAGAATGTCTGGGAGGTATTTTGGGAAATAGCATACTTTCACATGCAAGGAAATTAGAACAGATGTTTTAGCCACAGACTTTCCCGTGAAAAATTAACCCAGAACCCCACTGGTAACTCTAGCATATAGGTTACATCAGTATAGTGCTTAAACTTTGAGAGAAGCCTGGCAGTTTAGTTTAGAAGTAGCACTTCCATTGCTCTTTTTCTGAAGAACTGCAAATGGAGATGTGCCTGAATGTAACTTACAACACTACAGCATCAGCATTGAGTTTGTGCCTTGTAAGTTTGCACTGGCTGTAGATATGAAACATCATTAGGATATCTAGAATTCTCTCTTCCATTATCCTTGTACAACTCTATCCTGCAAATGGTTTGTTTAACTTGCATTAAGAGAAATTTGCACATTTTAGGTGTGTATGTTCTATGTACATATGCACATATATGATCATCTTGGGATGGGGTTTGGTTTCTTTTATGTACATATATTGTGTACTTTATAAATCATAGGATGGGTGACATTTTCTGTACTTAAATGAAGTAAAATGTTATAGTACAACATCAGCTATGTTATTTGAGTATTTCTTCAATGTTATGTTCAAGTTCTTACTGCTTTGTTATTTTCTTTGACTTTTGTTTCTGTGTTTAACAGTCAAACAAAATAGTTAAAAAAACTTTGATCTGCAAGGTGCTGAGCTTTTTTTTTACTAACCTGATGAAACAGTCTTTCCAAAATCCTTCAGTTACACACAGCTTTACCTTTGTCTTACATCAGAATGTGTAAATGTCAATCAGAGGGCTGCAAACCTTTCTGTCAGCCTTTGTGGGGATGGCAGGAGAGAGGGAGTGGGTGAGGGCAGGAACTCGAGTGTAGGTGCAGGCAACTATGGTTAGTAAACTTCATCCTTGTTGCAGTGAGATCCTTGTTTGTAGTTTTGCCTTTTGAACACTTTAGAAGTGAGCCACGTACTAGCAGGGCTGTCATTCAGAGGTTTGGGGCTACTATCTGAAGTATTTGTCTCCTGACCTTTTTAAAAATGAGAGTCCTTACTGTAATCCTGCAGTCTTAAAATTCTCAGGAATGTTTTCCTTTGTTTGCTTTTTTTTTCTCCTTTTTTGTGGTAAGCTGATTTGTCCTATGGGTTTCCATATGCTTAACTGTGTAATCTCATCTTTAATGCAAAAGAAAAGTATCTTGTATGTTTTAAATTTACATCTTGCTGCTTGCTCAGATGACATCTGTAACAGAACCTTTAATATTTGATGTTGGAAGTTGTTTTTAGAAATATATTCCAAATAAACTTCGCTGCTTAGAGTTGCAGCTGCAAGGGCAACTTTTTGGTTTGCTGTCTTTATAAAATGATGATAAATTAATATATATCACAGAGCTTTTTAGCCAAGTTGTCCCACAGTAGATGACAGCCAAATGAGGGAGTGTGCAAAATCACTTTTTAGTTTCCAGTGTTAGTTGAAAATACTCAAATGAAAGAATTCATGAAAGATTGTTTCCTTTGAATAATCAAAGCCTCTGTAAATACTGAACAAATTAGTGGTACATTTTTAATGAGATCTGATATTTGGCTGGTTGGCTTACAAATTTTTTTCGTAACTTTTGGTGTTACTGCTTACTCTGACTGCATTATGAAAAAATGTCATTTTCCTTCCTGTGCGTAAAATAACTTTTCAATTAAATCACTTATATATGTGCTTGTGTTCTTCACATTCACATTAAATTTTGGATTTCTTGTCACTTTTGGTATATCTGTTGATGCATATCCTCAGAAGGTTAGAAAAACTCAGTAAATTAACTTCTGACATTTTTTCCTACATTGCCTGACTGACCTCAAGTTCTAAAGTCTTGTTTCCTCTCTGATTTATGTATTGCCTTCTTATCATTCTGCAGCATAGCAAAAACATACAAATTTTTTACGTTTTCCATAAATCTCTTAAATTTTTCATTTGGTTTTGTTTTTCAAGTCTGTTTATCTTTGAATATACTTATATGCCTTTGTTTTAATTAGTGGAACAGAATAAGTGTAGCTGAGGGAGAGACTCTGGAATCTGCTTTTTTCATGTTCCTGCCTGTCAGAATTTGTTCTTTTTGTCAGCTGAAGCAAAGAAGCTGCTGAGTACTCTCTGGTCAGGTGTTTTGATCTACTTTTTGTGTTTATTTAGTATTCTTAATGAGAATATTCCAAATTTTTTGGATGTTTTTCTGAGGATTATCGGGTCAGGAAGCTATTTAATAGTTCTGAATTTGTTGAAATATACAGGAACATCTTCATTTTGCTGTTTACTCTTTCCTTCCTCCAGAATGACAAGCTTGTTTCATGGTTGGCTTCCATACATGTTTTTGGTCTTAACCAGATTCACCCTAGTAATCATGGGTGACTTAAAGCCATTCCTGTAACTTATGTAAACTATTGCAAGAACTCAGTGGACTGTTTGTTTCACACTGGGCTATTCCAACAGATAATTAATTCTTACCAAAACGTTGTTCCTTTTATTCTTGAGCAGGCAGCTTTTGTTGTAGCTCTTGTGGCATAGCTTCAGTGCTTACTCCTTCAATTTTTCTTTAGCTTTTTATTAACACGTTAATCTAGGGATTTTACTCCACAAATCCTCTGTCATCATAATCAGCTGCGTAAAAACTTTTTTAATTGGTCGTTCATCCTCTGTCCTGGCGTTTGTGTAGTGACAGCCCAGGTATTAGATAAGATTGTCCTGTTTTTATCTTTTGGTCCCTGTGACCTAATTACAATTCTTCCTCTCCCTCCCTTCCTCTACATGCACACACACCCTTCTGATGGTAGCTTTTTGACTAGGTTGCTGTTTTGTGCCATTTTCTGTTTGTTAACCTTTGCATCCTTTCTACCCAAGAGGCTCCAGGTTGATCAATAAACACTCAAGGATACTTCCTTCCTCTGTTACATCAGCTCAGAGTTTGAGGACACTAGAGTCCCTCTGTCCATGTCACCTTGTGCAGGGTACCTGCCACGTGCACAGTCTGCTGGTCCTTTGCAGAAATGCTTGACATTTTGGGGCTCATTTATTTGAACTTCTCAACCATTAGTCATGGAAATACAATACAATGTCCTATCTGCATCATAGCAGGAGCTAAGTTCCCTTCTAAACAGGCTTTGGTTCTGTTCTGAGACATCTCCAGGAAGTCAGTCACCAATGCCTGATGCAGGCCTGATGTTGATAATGCAACCAGGGTTTCCTTTCCTGCTTGGTGACCTATTATCAGCCACTGTGACATGAATTGGCAAGACTTGCTTTTGTTTGCCCTCCCTCCTCCTCTGCTGCCTCAACTCATTTAAATCCAAGCTATTCAAGGCAGGGACTTTGCTTTCAAACATGCTCAGTGTCACATGCGTTCTGTCAACTATAAACAGTAATTTCCTGTGACTCACTCTGTTGTTGGCCCGATGACCGTCCACAGGTAATTTGTGTACAAAAATCTCAGCTGGAGTAGTTGCCTTCTGCTGCTTCTCTGTCCATGTCTCAGCAACAGTAAGTCAGCGAGGCAAGGGAGTGAGAAAGTCACTGTAAATACTGCCATCTCATACAGGAAATAAAATGGCAAATGGGAACTGTTACCTACAGCTGTGGTTTAGGCTCTGGCAGAGTCAGGTGAATTGTTTGCCCAAAAGAAAAAATTAAAATTCAAACTATGTGAATTCAAATTATCATTTCTCCTTCCTCTCCTCCTTGAAGCATGGGCCATAGCTGGGAAGCTCTGACCTATCAAGACCTTGCTTTATGTAAGATTGTAGAAAATCTGGAAAAATCAGCTGATTACTGTTTTCAAACGTCCCATTTAAATTGCCAGTTGAAATGCTCATGCTTTTGCCAGACTGAGCATGAGCTCACCTGAAGTTTTAATTACGTTTTAATTAATTAATGACAGTTATTAGTTGCTGCATAGACAACAGCAAAGAAATTATTGTTTTAGTCTTTATACCTGCTCTTGTTTTGGTGTGGACTGGTGCGTGTATGTCCTGCCTTGCTCTGCCACTGTAATTTAAAAATGTTTTACTTTTTTTTTTTGTTTGTTCTTACCTGCCCAAAAGCCTCCTGCCCATGATGCACGTGTCCACTGTCAGTGTGGGAACAAGCAGGCACTGTGCCTGCCTGACAGCAGAGCTGGTGTAGCTGCAGCATAGCAATGGTTTCCATGGGAGCCACAGGACCTGCTGACAGAGCCTAAGCCCTCCTGTCCACCCTTCATCTTCACTCTCCCTTCACCAGCTTCGAGGCAGAAAAGGGGTGTCCCTATAAACAGACACTGCCATGGCCCAAACTCACACAGAGGGTACACGTGCACACCCCTGTGTATGAACGCTGGTGACAAACACCTCAAAAACGCACAGGTATGATCCCCGCACCAGCGCACACCAGGAAGGCTCTGCAAAGTTACCTTCATCCACCACTTGTAGCACTGCAAGGTGCCTGCCCATTCCCAGTTTAGGTGGGCTCAGTCCACCTGGGAACAAATATGCTGGAGCACTTGCAGGGTCTCTTTGGGGTGGTGGGGCAGAGTGGTGGTGCTCTTCCTAGGCAGTCTGATGCTCTACATGGGGTAAATGAATCCACAGAAACATGTGCAGGGTCTGTGCTTCAGATCCCCTGGAGCTCGCACAGGGTGGAAGTTGACTGGTGAACAAGGGCAGTGATGCTGACACTGGGTTCCTATGGGGTTTTGTCCTAGTTGTCAGCTGTGTAAAATGGTTTTCCACGAGCTTTGAGGCTATTTGGCTTATTCTCTTGGGCCTTCTTTTGTGTAAAGCATGCTCGCTTCACTGCAGTAGCTACTGAAAACACATGATGCTTCTTAGAAGAAGAAAAAGGTTTTGATGAGAATTTTCCTTTGATGTGAATGTTAATTGGCAATTTATGCCTGCCTTTTTCCTGTTGCTTTTGACTAATTTTCTGGGTTTTTCTGTTCTCTCTAATTTTGGTTTCTTTCTTTTATTTTTGTCCAACTTACCCTCTGTCCTTCACACCATTTTTTTTTCTCAAGCAGAAGATAAGGCACTGATTTCTTTTAAAATCCTATTTCAAAGCTCTTTATGTTCCGATATTTCTCCAGTGTTTATAGCAAAGCAAGTTTATATCCAACAAAGCAGAAGCTGACAGAGTGTCTCTGATTTCTGTTTTTCCCTTCAAAGTGACAGGCCAGTCTGTACAGGCTGTCCTTTCCCAGGCTGACAGCAGGAAGGCAATGGGCTGTACTCATTAGAGGATGGAGATGGACTTGGAGGAGCAACTCTGATGTACTTGGTGGCAGTGCAAGGCAGAGGAATGGTTGAATTGCTTGTTCTCAGCGACCTATTTTGTACCTGTTACTTGTGTTAGAGAAGGAAAACTGCACTATGCACAAGACATCTTCTAAAGTTCCATTGCGTAGCAGCAGCTTCTCTGCAGTGCGTGCCAAAGATGATTTATCAGGGACTGATGGCAAGGACAGATGTTGCATAATTTCATTCAAGAAATAAACACCAGCCTCTTGCCAGTGCTGTCAATATCCTGTGAGTTACCTGGAACTGGAAACAGACCTAATTCCTGTTAAAAGATTGAGCAAACAAAGTTGTCTGAATTACTTTGACAGAGAACCTGGCATGAACCTGGAGGAGGTAATTTCAGTTCTTCAGTATTTTTAGGAGTGCAGCTGTAAAGCAAAGAGCAATGGGAGGGTATGATGCTGTCCCACGCAGCAACGTAGGGTAGGGCAAGCAGCTCTAGAAACCTAAGGAGTTGTCAGTGAGAGGCACAAAGAAGACCTGGAGAGAAATGTGGTGGTTTGCAAGCACAATAACTACATAAGATCACCTACAGAAGGTAAGATTTTGAGAAACCAGAGGCCTATCAAGACTTCAAATCATTCCTTTAGCCTTTTGTAACAAGATCGAGTTATATGAACGTGAGCATAACAGACATGGCTTGACTGGGCTGGTATAACTGGTAGCTTAACTTCACTTGGGGTGGTATAACTCATAGCTTAGCCTTGGAGCGGAGAAAACTCATGGAAGTTTAGGACCTGCCAATCTTTAAAGATTACCTAGAGATGTTTCCAAAGGCATGATACAAAGCACAAAATTATTCCTGTTTTTGTAAGATACAGTAGCATCTTGTTTGGGAGCAACTTCATCACCAAGTTGCTGAGTAGAAGTAGGCCAGAAGTTGCTGCAAGTCTAACTATAAAAATATTCCCTATCTGGCTAAAACGTGAAAGCATTCATGGAAATACATATCCAGGAAGGTAATAATGACAGTAATAGGTAAAATCTGTCTCTGAGGGAATGCAAAATGCGATACAAACATTGTGCAAGCAATGCAGTACCTTCAACGGTAATTCCTAAAGGACAGGGTGAAAACAGCCAGAAAAGGCTCCCTCCTTCAGCTGTCCACCTAGAGTTTCTACCTGAAGACCTAAAAAAGTATAGTGACCAAAGAGCTAATTTCTCCATGGATGAAATTCTGTATTAAAGCTCTCTCTGCCACAGTATCATGATATGACCTTAGAGACCAGCAGCTGTGGATTTTCTAGACAGGTAGGGGCCAAGGTCAGGTGAAGCCATGGTAATCCTCACATTACTCTTATCTGAGTCTGTTAAACAAAGGGGCAGGGAGGAGTTCTGAGGCCTATGAGACAATTCCCTTTCTCTCATCCAGTTTTCCAGCAGCAGCAGGTATGTGTCACCCCACAGTAAGCACAGCTCTGGCATCTTCTCTTCCAGCCCCCTGAAGCATAGATAGCTTCCCTGTCAATGCACACCTTTGATCCCTCTGGTCGGCAGGGGGACAACTGCACTCAGCAGTTCAGCTCTTCCTTAGGACACTGGGAAAAGGGGGCAGCTGCCACCAGATGGAGAACTGTGAGGCAGGATAGGAGTTGCAACTGATTTTGCTGGCAAAGGAGGAAAGGCTGTACTGCAGTGCTGACAAGTGAAGGGCTGCAGGGGGAAGCGTGGAAAGCCAGACCAGCTCCAGAAAAGGCTGACGTGTCACATCTTGAAATACTGTTATTTGTAAGAATGGCTCTACAGACCAATTCTAGGATGAAAATCTTAAAAGCACAAGAACTAAGCTTTCTCCAATAAAGAGAGCATATCTGCTTTTTAGAAAAACCATCACTTTTAATCAGGAATAAAAAAATCTGCTTATCCCGAACTCAAGGTAGAAGAAGGAGTGGAGAAAATCCTACTACATCTGAGAGGAAGGTGATCTTGGTGGAACTACATTTTCAAACTCACCAGTGTATCACTTCTACTCATATGGTGCATTTTCCTGTACGTGTTCAATGACTGTGGCTCAGGAGCAGGTTCCCAGGGGATGGGTGCAATAAGGTGGGATGGGCAGCAAGGCACTGGGAGTATTGTTACAGGGTCAGCTGAACACACACTTTGTGCTTCTGGACCTTCATCTAGGCAGACAACTGCTGTTATCTATAATGTCACCTGTGCCATCTTGTAACTTGAACGTCCATTGTAATCATCTGCTTAGATAAAATTTTTGAGGTGATAAGCTCAGTTGAGAATGGGTGCTTGTACATCAAGAGGCAAAGTGGCTGCCTCTGTGTGATAAGCCTGCATTCACTTCTTGCAGGTACTTACATACATTTTAGCACTGAGCCTTTCAATGCAAAGACCAGCCATAGCCTGTTCCCTCCGGTGCCTGTTCCTGCTCACTTTCAGCAGTACTTTTCCATGCCACCTGAGGAGAGGTTGTCTGCTCAGCTTTCTTTTCCAGCCCACAATCCACAGCATCCCTAGAAATATTTAGCAAGCTATAGGAGTCTCATGTCCAAGTGTGAACAGCAAATTGTTCCAGTGTGAAATCTGGTATAAGTAGGTGTACCAAATGAAAAGAAACACAGATACTAAATGAAGTTCACGATCATCTTGGTCCCAAGTTTTATTTATGTCTTTTTAAATTGGACAGTAAAGATTTGCTTTTACTACTGGGTTGTCATTAATCTTAGTTCAATAGATATATTGCTCAATATGCAAAATATCAATACGGTTACTTCTTCAGCATACTTTTTAAACTACAGCATATGATGGTTCATCATTTATAAGTTGTTAATTCTGGTTATTGTTTTCCTTTTTTTTTCTTTTTAACAACTATGGCAAACATGTTAAGCAGTTAAATAAGTTTTGAAGTACACTGTGAAGACAAAATTCTGATTTTAACAGTGCTTTCAGAATTTTTGTTTCCAGAGTGTTCATCCCAAAACAGCTGCAGCAGCCCTGGGGAATCAGGCTGGTGGCTGGGCTATATATGTACATGTCACCTGCTTTTGTAGCACACGACCAGTCACCAACACCTCCTCTGCTCCCAGCAGGCAGCCCCACTTCGATCTGAGCCTTGGCTGCCCACGAGCACCACCTGCCTGTGTGCACACAGCCCTGGGGAGTGATTCTGCAGCAGCCCCTGGGCCATCAGCTTCGCCCGTGTTCATCATGACAAGGGCTCTCCCGGAGGAGCTGGCAGCCGTCAGGCACTGGGATCCATCCCTGCTGCAAGCAAGCACCTCCTGGGTGATACACAGAGTGCAGCAGCACTGGACATCTCCTTCCAGGAAGACCCACAGGATCAGGCTGACATTTTTCCAGCAGAGAGGGTCCCTGGATAGGGTGTTGTGGCCTGAGTACCCTTCTGGGAGCTCTGTGGCCCTGCAATACAAAGACAATTCTGTGATCTCTGCCAGCCTGGCCACCAGCACACAAGTTGTTGTACAGCTACAGGGGAGCTGCTTTTCTGTTTGGGGAAGCACAGTCAAGCAGAAAACTGGGTGTGATACACATTTCAGTCACCCTATGTTTGTCACCACCATATAGTGGCCATCATTTCATTCCTCTTTTGCAAGTGTCCTCTATGGACAATGGTCAGGGACAGACTGTATTAGATCCTTTTCTGATCAGTACAGCAGCTCCTGTGTTCCTATTAACTACTCTTCCTCAAGAGATAAGGTTTCAAGAAAGTTGGTTGACGTGAAGCACCTATTTAGGCTGCCATTATTCTAAAACCTGGAGCTTGCCAGGACATCCAGTATTACTAACATGGCTCTAATCTCTTGTGACCATTAACGCCAATTTCGTAAGAGGGCTGTTAGAGGCCACATCTGTGCTTGCTACAAAAAAAAAAAACAAAACAAAAAAAAAAAAAAAAAGTAGTGGGTGGGGAAGGCTAGAAAATAAAGCAATTTGTTTTGGAAACATAAAAAAGTTCTTTTCCTTGGCCATGAAAGTTACTCTCTCACTGCTATTTCTTTTTCTAAAAGCGATAGTCCAGTCTGGATGAAAATCACACCAAGAAGTCTCCAGCTTTATCACAATGTAGCATTTGGATCCTGGTCTTCCCTCCCCCTTCCCAATATGCAGAAAACACAACCAGAAAATTCAGTAGATGAATAGTCAGGCACAATGCAAGTGACTCCAGAGGTGGGAGGTTGCAACCATGTTACCTGCTCTTCCAGAACTTCATCCCTTGTCCCAAAGACTTCTTAAAGCAACACGTTTCTTTTACGTGCACCTGACATGCTTGGGGATCATTTTTCTTTTAAGATCAAAAGGACATTTCTAATATCAGCCATTTGTCCTGCAGTATTACCAATTCACAAACTTGTTTCCACATTTAAACAATAACTTTGCTTCTGTAGTTGCCACACTTCAGCTCATACTGAATATTGCAAGCCACAACATTGTCACTGCAAAAGTCTGTTGAAAGATTTAAATTAACAAAACCAAGGAAGCAGAAAACCACAGCTGCAACAGCTCTTATAGTTTGCTTTCATCTACTTGCATTGTATTCCCTGTCCTTCCCTAAATATTTCACTGTTGTATTGAAGCTTCTTCTGCAGATTAATTAGCAAAGTAATGAGTATGTTTTATCTATTCGTTCTCCCTCCCCATCCTCAGGGTATATACAGACATTGGCCAGTTCGCTCTTGAAAAATACACACTTTGTGATGTTATTTATGAAGGTCAGATTAATTAAGAATTGCTTTACATATAACTGCAGTTTGGAGTGGTGTTATGATGTTTATGTTAGCGTTCATTTTCCACAGTCACTGAGAAAACAGTTCTATTGTAAACAATTGCCTTGTGCCAGGAATGCATTTCCTCCGTGAATGAGGTCATGTGAGATGAATACAAACCAGGTAACCTGGGGAGGGCAAACTTCAGTTTCCATTGGCATTCTTTAAAATAATCAAAAACGTTTGCTGGGGAATTCACTGGCAAATTGTATGCCGTTCATAAGGGTTTCACCTTTGAATATGTTTTTCCACACCAAAATACACAACACTTTACAATGCAGAGACCAAAACAAGAGCAAACATTATCACAGCTGCACTGTCAATCCCAAGGTTGTTAAAGCGGCCTTTTAGCCAAAAGAAAAAAGTAGTATGGATTTTTCCATGAAATCTTCTCTAAGGGAACTCCACATTAGTCTAGTAAGATGTGAACATTTAACTGTGACTGAAGAGGACCCTGCCATGAGTTCAAAGATTCTAAAGGTCCCCTACCAATATATTTGGCCTTCATTTTACTGGGAGCTTAGTGCAGATGATGTTTTGCACTCACGTCCTCACCTCACCTCAGTCCTGAGAGTTATATTGTGAAAGACAGATTTACCTGTCTGCTTTGCTTTATCTTCATACTGCTGACTTTTGAGCTTTGCAAGCATCAATGTCTTCTGTGGTGGAAGTCTATAAATAGTCTGTAGTCATTATCTGATTAATCTCCTCTTTTGTGTCAATTTGATATTGTTGGGAAGAAAACACGTGTAGACTGTCCTATATATGTAAAAGGGGAAATGAAAATATTTCATTGCTGCTTTTTCCTGACCATGTCTTATTTTGACTTCTGCTAACAATACAATTAACATACTTTTTTTAGATGGATCACTAATCAACTTCGTTGTTCTCACCCTAGCAGCCAGCATTTTATCATGCACAGTATCTTCCCCTCACTTCCTCCCACCTCCACCTCTGTAGCACTGGACTTAAAATGCCACCTAAGACATATTCCAGGTCAATCGCATTTCAAGACTAATCCTTGGTTTTCTCATCCTTTTACTGCATCAAATTCAGGTTCTTTGTTCTCACCCTGAAAACTGCATAATCCCTGCCCACAATTCTGTTTCCATTTCCACCTACTCACTACTTCTAATCTCCTCCCCAATATTATTTTCACGCCCTTCTGCACACCCTCTTGCCTAGGGGATTTTAGTTTTCCTTTTGTTTGGGTTTGGGTTTTTTGGGGGGAGGTGAAGGGGGGAACTGTTTTGTTAAAGCTAATGACTGCATATTAACTAGTGGGAAAAAGTAATCTGAGTCTCGAAGTTACAAATAATTATAACTTAAATTTAAAAAATACCAAATACAGGCATTTATACTAAATAAATATCTAAATATCTAAGTCAAATTATGAAAATATTTTATTCAGACTGCTCTGGAAGGGTTTTTTTTTTGTTTGTTTGTTTTAATACTTGTTCTAATATTATGCCTTAAAGCTGAAAACCATGCTTTTATCTACTTTTAATGTGAAAAACATGAAAAACCTGTAGTTTCACCCAGTAGGGAACACCACACTGAAAAGAATTTTGGATTTAGAAGAAGAGAGCAGCATGAATTCCAGCTGCAGCCAGCAGAACCCGGTGGAGCTCAACCACTCTGCAAACCAAGTCTCACAGAACCTGCATCTGTTTTTACTAGAGGTGATGATGTGAAACAGGCTTTAAAACACACCGTGATAAAGTCTGCTAATTATGTTGCGTGAAGGGTTTGTGCTTTCTACCTCACTGACACACGATATTTCCCATACAAGCTAGAGCTCTCTGCTCTCACCCCATTCCGAGTGCACGTTGCGGGAACGTCCCGGCACTTCCCCACCATTTTCGTCACGTCAATTGGTAACCTCAGGCAATGTATTAAAAAGTTTGTGTAAAACAGGTGCTTAACACTCAGTACGAGAAGTTTGTGTGGACACCTTGGAGCAACCTTGCCGTATCTGAAGGGAGCCTCCAGGAAAGACAAGAGAGAGACGTGTTTGGTTTTGGGGTTTTTTTGTGTTTTTTTTGATCAGGAAAGACAAAGGGGAATGGGTTCAAACTGAAAAAGGGGAAAAAAAGATTAGATGTACGGAAGAAATGCTTTACTGTGAGGGTGGGACAGGCTGCCCAGAGAAGCTGTGGATGACCCATGACTGGCAGAGTTCAGGCTGGACGGGGCTTTGAGCAACCCGGTCTAATGAAGGCGTCCCTGCCCACGGCAGGGAGGTTGCAACGAGACGATCTCTAAGGTCCTTTCCACCCCAAATCATTCTATGATTTTGCGATTAACCAACATCCGTTTTTGTCCCCTTTCCCCTCCCGAAGCCGGCGGTTCCCTCCCCACGGACGGGGCAATCAGGGCTACCCCCGCGCTCACGCCCCCGCGGCGACCCGGCGCGCACCGCCCATCACGGGGCGGGCGGCAGCGGCGAGCCCACGGGCCGGGGCCCGCCCCCGGGCAGCC
>VZRZ01006467.1:188667-219837 GCA_013398175.1 Climacteris rufus
TCCCGTTCCGCCGCGGGAGGAGGGAGCGGGCGGGCGCTGCCGCTCGGCCTCGGCGCCGGGGGAGGCAGCGGGGGGGCTCCCGAGCCGCCCGCCCTCCGCCGGGAAGGGGAAGGGGAAGGAGGCAGGGAAGGAAGCCGCTCCCCCCGAGCTGGGGGCGCAGCCTGCGGGCAGTGCCCCGCTGGCAGCCGGGGCTCTGGCTGCAGGAATCCCGCTGCGGGAATCCCGTTGCAGGAGCGGGGGAAGCCGCTCGGCAGGGAAGGGAGGTTTGGGGGCACCTGGAGCGGGGCCGGCGGCCTTGGAGCGGCAGCCTTAGGGTCGCCTGCGGGGAGTCGTGGAAAGCTGGCGGTGGCACCCCGAGCTACCAAAACACGGGAGCCACAAGTCCCGGGCGATAAGGAAATGACCTGTCCCGATGGCTCTGACAACCGCTGTGTGTCCCGGGTGGCTTAGGGCGATGACGGTCTGAGTCACCGTCTTTCAGTCCCTACGCTGACTTTTTGAGACATTGCTTTTGTGCTCTCCAAGTCACCGGTTACCTCGAGTCTTCTTTCCTTTCAGAATCTCCCAGGGTACTGAAGTGTTGTGTGTACACACTCCTAAACAAAGAACAAAATCTATGGTTTCCTTGGTCTAAAAAACCAAGTCAGGTATGAGGAAATGGAAAAACTAATACAAAGGAAGTGGTCAGATGACCCTTGGGCACCTATTCATCTTTAAGCACATAGATATGGACGTCTTTGAGCAATATTTTGTCGAGATGGTAGAAGAAGGTCTTTGGAAGAGCGTATTTTTGAAAGAGTCCGTGAGTGGTACACCACTGGAAGTTGTAGGACTGTGTGGCTTGGGGAAGAGGGGCATGGAAGAAAGGGGAATACTACCCAGGTGCTTTCAGAAGGATCAGGGTAGTGAATTTGCACACGTGAGAGCAGATGAGTTAAGCAGTTCAAAGATTCGGGGTCCTAGAATCAGCTTTCATTGTTTAGCTCCAAATCTCCAAGGTACATTCTGTGCAGAGAAGCTGTAGTTTGCTGTTTGTTTAAATTTACTGTAAGGGAGTAGTTTTGGTTTGGTTTTTTCATCATTCTTTTTGGAGTTCCTCTCTGGAGGATGGAGCTATCTCCAGAATGGTTTAGATGTTTCCAAGTTGCAACAGTATTCCCGAGTTGCTTTAAGCAGTAGGTGTTGCTTGGGTGCTGCAACTGGCTTTACAGCATCATCTTCTGTGTGAGGTGTGTTCGAGGTTGCATTAAGGTTCTCAGGTTATGGCTCTTTCACCACAAGAGTAATGACTGTTAAGGAGGAAACCTTCAGTTTTGTGCAAAAGCAAAGGTGAAGAATACTTAAGGGCTTTCTGTGACTTAGGAAGAAATAGAATAGCAACCATTGAAAGTTAAATGGACTTTATGTCAATTATTTTTCGTTTGTTTTTATTTATTTATATATGCAGTGATTACCCAGAGTTCTGTTCATTCTGTATAGTGATTAAACTCTTTAAAAGGTGCTGTGCTGGTTCTTCTATTCAGAATGGTGCATTTTAAAAAGTTCATATTGAAAATTATGAGGCTATTCTTGTTCTTCTGGGAGAAGCCTCCCTGTAACCACTGCTGCTAATCAGCAGTTTAAGCTCAATTTGGTACAAGTGGAAGTCTAAAAAACAGTATTCCTGCGAATTCTAAAGAAACTAGTTCAGCTGGAAAAGTATCTGAATATATTGATGAATAAACAGGCTGTAAGATATATCTAACTTGATGATAGAAACAAAAATCTGCGGAAAACCAGTTTTATTGATGTAACCACTTGTAGAATTACTTGTTTTATTTTGACTTCAGTTATACTTTTGAAGTGTTGATGCACACTAACGAAATATGGAACAGTTGGAGGTCACTAGTTCTTAGATTTGTAGATGCTGTTAATAATGCTGGACACCTGACCATTTGGATTTCAGATTTCCTAATGTCATGCATAAGGGAAAATATTGGATAATGGTAATGTAAACCAGAAATATTATTCAAGAAGACTTTCCATGTCTTCCATGTAAAGTGAATTCTTTCATCATATGCTGGGAGGAAATCTCCTCTGCTACTGAAATGACTGGGAGACTTCATGAAAACATTTAAGAACCATAACATTATCTAAGGGCTTCTCTGAAATCTTCTCACCAAAAGATATCAATCTGTGTAAGTATCAGGCCTTAGTTAAACCCACTCTTGAAATCAATGAGTAAAGACCTGCAAATTGTGCATTTATCTGGTTGAGTCCTTTTAAGAGAGCAAGTGATGGTCATTTTACACTAGATGTAATTTTTGAAGCTGTACTCTAATAAATTGCTTTACTGAAGCAGAAAAAGTCAGTCTTACCTAGAAACTTTTCTTTCCAGTGGCCTGTTGAAAGTATAATGAAAATATATGTCTTACATTTCTGAAGGAAGGTCATTGGGCAACTTCAGAGGCTGTTACGTACTCGTTATTGAATTTCCAACTTAAATCAGCATTCTTTTCACTTTTAATCCTTCAGAAAAATTATTTCTCTTCACTCCTAACAGTTATGGTTTATAGATGTTTGAGTTATGGCTGAGTAACTGACTCTGGCTGCCATTTGGGATAGGAATTTGAAGCAGAAAACTTGTGGGGTTTTTTCTTCTCTCGTCTCCCAGAGTCACTTGCATGATGAAAGCCCTTGCTGTGTTAGGCCAGACATGGTTTCTGAAGAAATCACAGAATGATAAGTCTCCTTTTCTTAGACAAGAATAGGACTGCTATTCAGAGTGAGAGTCTACAGAACTCCAAATTACTCATCGTCTAATCTTGTGGGTTCCCCCCCCACCCCGCCCTTATCTGCTGTGTATTTTCCTTACCCCAGCTAGCACCATTAAATGATAAGGACTTCTCTGCTCTTAAACTGGCTCAGGCATTAGGTTTAGCTTATTTTAAACAAAATGTTTTTTAGGTGTTTAGTACTTTTTATTTCTAGCGTGACTAGGAAAATGTTCTCAGATAAAGGGTATAAAAATTATTTTTGCTGTTCTAGGGCTGCTACTTCATGTGCTGAACTCTGTGCTTTGAGATTTGGAAGACTGTTTTATACATTTTTTTATTTTGCCATTGGCTTTAACTCTCTCCTTTGGTCTCAGGCTGTAGTACATGCCACCGATTCCATGAGAATTATTATTTTGGTAGCTGGTTATAACAGCAGACAGGACTATGAAAATAGGATAAGGCAGTCACCACTGTTTGATGTGCATTGAGCTCACTTGGACCCCATTTACCTGCCCTTTGTCAGGGATGTTATACCTGCTCTATACACCTTCTCTCTTCCCTTTCTTTCCATTCTTCTACAAAAGTACTTTGCTTGATGGTGAAGAATGCAACAAAAACTTAAGATGTGAGTGCCAAAGCAGCTTTCTGTAAGTTTCCTGAGTGATGTTTAAAAACTCTGCTGAAATATTTACACCAATCCCTTCCCCTTGTTTCAGCCTTAATCTTTCTAAAACCAAGCTAAAATTTCTGAAAAAAAAGCCCAAACCCTCACGGTCTCAATGTTATGAATGAAGTTTATCAAAGTTTAGATTAGCAATGGCAGGAAATGAAATGCTGTTGCCTGCTTGGGACTGTCTCCCATTCAGATTGACAAGGGCCCTTTCATGTGGACATAGCTGAGGATGATTGTGCCAACCCCCCTGCACATGGGTGATCTCTAGTGCAGAAGCAGTTCCTCCCTTCTGTGCAGAACCCGACCTGGTAAGTGGGGCCAGCTTTAAGGATGGCCCGTCCTGGCACCTCAGCACTGTCGCCCCTGTGTTGGGCTGATACCATCTGGGGGTTGGACACGTCCCAGTGGTTTGATGAGAGATCATTTTGAGCCTAGTCAGGCGTGCTACCCACTTAGGGCAGATTAAAGGGGTGTTCTGTCTCAGAAGAACCTTCTATCAGAGCACTGTCTGAAAGCATGAAGACAGCTTGCATCCAGTTCTAAGTGAAAGTTATTAAGTTCTATTGGAGATACCATATCAAGTCTTGATTTTGATCATTCCTGATGACAGTTCTGTTAATTTGGATTTGGACTGTCTCACCAATTGAAGCAGATTTCCAGTATCTCAAATTTGAAGCTCTAATAGAACAATTCTCTAATAGAGCAATTGCTCTAACAGAGCAATTCTCACCTCACCCCACCATTTCCATTTATAAAGGGGAAATAAACCCTATGATTCTTAAAAATTGATCTCTGTTATCAAGGATCATAACTTGAGAATCTGGAGCCAGATGCTTTTTGGAATACCTAGTTTAGTACCTGTTATTTTTAAACAGAGACAGCTCAGTAACACTGCTCAAGGGCTGATAGTACTGCACGCTGAACATCTGAATTAATATTATGTTTTAATTGTTCCTTCTTGTCAAAAGATGAATGTGTGATTTGAGTTGCAGGGGCCAGATTTTTATTTTTGCTAACTCCTCTAAGGCTGAGTTACACTAAAATTTGAAAATGGGATCAGTGGCAATTCAAATATCTGGAACTAATGAAATGCAGTAGCAGTGTAGAACCACTGGCCACAAGGACAAGTCACTGTAATAATGTTGTCTTTAATGGAGTAGGTGTGTGCTCTCCTGTTAGTTCTAAGTATCTGTGTTAGGAACTTGCCTACCTGACAGACTTCATAGTTTTGCTTAGGCTAACTTCATTACAGCACAAAGTAAACTTTTCACTACTGTTGGGGATTATTTTTTTTTTTTTTGCTATTATATTAGCATTCGTGGTGAATGTTCCTGGAAGATGAGTATATTAGTAACAACCTCCCACATGCTTGTAACGGTTTCCCACCTAAATGCTAAAGTTCCCAGCTAATTGATATTACATTTTATCATTGACCAATCTGACATGAGCCCTATCCAGTGTTCTTGGGTGTGACTGCAAATAAAAACTTCCTTTTTCCATTTCTTGCATGACTTCAAACATTGTCTTTCTGAAAGGAATGTTAGCATTGTTTGACAAGCTGGAGGCTTGGTGCCAGTACCTTTACCTGCAGAGAATTCCTCAAGCACTGGTGTAGTTGACCCTTTCATGATTCTTACCATTTTGTGCTGATAGTAATCACCAAAAATGGGAATGAGAGGAGAGCTGTCTTCCATGCCCATTGATTAGTGCTGGTGTACCTGCTGCTGATCTGTAGAAGCATCTCACAAAGTGCTGTGGATCTGCCTGAATGTATCAAACTGTTTTAATATTTTCAGCTATGTATTGAAATCTTGCAATCTGTTTTAAGAATTGTAGTGCATTTGTGACTTCCTTCCATCATGAAGCATTAAATTAATTCTGTGGTTCTGCTGAAGTCCCAAATCATTAATTAACACTCGCACTCTTACAGAATTCATTTACTCTGAAAGCAGGCATCCTTGGTTCACAATACAACATGTGCACATCTTGGAGTTATCCTCAAAGGTTAGAGCAGTGTGAAGCTAATCTTGCAGAGTCAGTTAGTTAGAAGTTAATCTGAAGCAGTTCTCTCTAATAACAGAGGAAGCCTAAAGAGCTGAAAGTAGTTTTTGTGAGTGTTACACCCATTCTTGGCCCATTTGTAGCTGAAGATGAACCAGTCAGAAACCGTGGATGGTGTTATAAATCTTTGCTGGGATTAACTGATTTGCACTAAGCTGTTTTTGAAAGTTAGTGGTAAAATACTCAAATGAAAGAAGAGTTTAGTGACTCATGGGAATGTACTTCTGACTCTACTGACTTTACTGCCTCCAGGAGTGGAAAGAATTTTGAGGATAATGCATCTCTGAAAACAAAACTGAGGCATTGCCTAATGAGGCGACAACACAAGGCTTTAGATAGGGTGTGTAGTTAGAGATTGAGATCTTTACTCTTACACTAATTAGCTCAACACCTTCATTTTCTTAAAATGGAGGAGATACCTTTCATTAGAGTCTTAGGAAGTGTTTTGATGAAGAGCAAAATGTGATGATTTCCAGAGAAATATGAGTTTCGTCTTCTTCCTGTTCTTCTGAACTGATTTCATTAACATATTTTTCTTTACAGTAACTGCTTCTAGGTATTTTGTTCCAATATTTTCTCAATGTGACCCTTAATGTGCTGCTAAAGGAAAATTCAAATAACTTGGGTATATAAGGGAGATGCCAGTGTCTGAGAACCGAAGACTGAGACTGATCCAAGTCATCTAAAACTGTCAGGCAGACATCTTTATTTTAGTCAAAAAGAGAGGTCAGGATTCTCATCCACCTCTAGTTCCACTTGCAGTTCATAAGTAGGTTTATTGGGGGTAGTGGGAGAGGTGGTAAGGTGACCTTCACCTGTATGTTGGTATCATTTGGCAGGGCACCCTCCTGCAGCATATGATGCAGGACTGTAGCCATCACCCTGTATTTGTCTACTATTAATGAAATATTAACCTACTGTTTGCATATAAGATTATTTAGGGGTTACAGTTTGGAGGAAGAAGGACAGGTTATGGAAATTTAGGTGCTGGCATCTCCCCTACACTGGAATTTGCCCATTGTTGGACTAACAGAATTTTTTGTTTTAATAAGAAAGAAGGTATTTTATGTTTATGTGATGATATTTTCAGAAGGCAATCTGCAGTTGCTGATTTTACAAATAATTTCTACTGTGGCCAGGTATGAAGGGGCAGTATGTAGTGGCACTATTATGACATTAATAGTGATTTCAGACTTTTAACAACATGCTTTTAGAAACAGCTTATGCAACATGTGACACCACCCGTGAAGGAGTGGGCCCGAGTGTGCCTGACTAAAGAAATGAGCAAAATTGTCACTGAGGTAAAACTGGTTTTGGGGTAGAAACAAATGCTCATCAGTCTATTCAGATCTTATTTTTCATTCATACTCAAGAACTAAGCTAACTTTAGTCTATCTTGTGTATTTGTAATCTCATTGGGTGATATTTTAACCTCAGTATGTTTTTAGAATTTTCATGTGATTTGACTCGAATGTATGGGAGAAGGGATGAGAACAGTGGACTAACACTGCCATTTTCAAATAATTTGTAGGTAACTGGAGGCTCCAGTGGAATTGGAAAATGTATTGCTATTGAATGCTATAAGCAAGGTGCTTTCATAACACTGATTGCAAGGGATGAGGTAAGTGTATGTGTAATTTTACTGGCTAAACTGTTCACAAAATCTGTCTAGGTGGGGAATCATTTTGGAAAGGATGATTATTCATACTTCTTCAGTGTATATTTTAAGGGGACCCTAAGCATTCCAAATTAATGCATTTGAATAGCAGAGGTGGCTGCCTTTTATAAAGCATAGCCCAACGTGGAATTTGTGATTAGCTTGCCTTAAGACCTTGCCAGTGCTCTTGCTTCTGTTAATGGTATTTGTTATATCATTGTCTAGATCTGCACCAGAGCACAAAACCAGGAAAACCCCTATATTTGTTACAGCCGTAGATTTTCCCTACAGTAATTGACAACTGGGAGATTAATGACAATTCCTAAAATACCCAGAATATATTGGTGTCTCTAATCAGCATTATATCATACTTTTTCTAATGAAAAACTCTTCATCAAGACAGCTTTGGAGAAAAAAGCATTGATTTATTGGGTTGTTGTTTTTGAACTGAGGTATTCAGAATTTAGTTGGAATTACTCTGTTTTCATAACAGGCTGTTATTTTATTTATTGAGAAAAAACAAAATCCATTATTCTGGAAATAAAAGCACTTAAGTTTTGGGTGGTACTCAGTCCCAGCTGATTTGATCATTTACTTACCCTTGAAAACTTACTTTACATAACCTTGAATGTAGTCAGAATTAACAGAATTTTTCTTGAAAGGATTATAACAATTTGAATTTACCTAATTTTAGGGGTTTAGGGCGATTTCATGGCAGTGACTGTTCTTCAGTAAAGTTTATGTAATATCACGCAAGTATAAAGTAGAGCCAAAATAAAGGAGAATTTATGCCTACAGCGTCAGGTGCTTTCTGTAGTTTGAAACAAAAGCATTAAATCTGTATAAGTCATTACTGTCTTTAGAACACAAAGTGGAAAACAGATGAGTTCTGATAGCTTGAAAAATTTCATGTTTTTAGCATATATTCCCAAGTCTTTTAAAATTATAGTAGTAAAATGCTGTCATTAATTGAGAATAACTTTGGAGCACTTTAGGGATGTTTTTAAGCCTTACTGAAGTACTGAAGATGAATGTTGCTCTCGTAACTACAATTTAGCTGTTTTTGTATCCATTTCAGAACAAGCTGTTGCAGACAAAGAAGGAAATAGAAAAGTATTCTGTTAATGACAAGCAGGTAAGATCACTCTAAGAGGGGCTGTTGTGTGTTTAGTTTGAGATAGTCACTATGACTAGTCCTGTCTTTAAAACAAAGTTCTTTGGCAAAAATAAGTGAGGACTCAGTATTTGGATTCAGGGATCCCAGTCTGTTTACATGAGATGTCTGAGCTCATGCTATATTTGATGTTGCCTAGCTAGTGCATTAGCCTGCTTTTCTTAGAAAAAGATGTCTTCAGCTGTAGGTGTAGAATGCTTTTTTGGATAGCTGCAAACTACTGTGACTTGATAAGCATTTTATTTCTTCAGATGCAGTGGAAGAACCAATTTCTTTTTGTCCCCAAATATCTTGGTTTTTGCAATTCAGAAATACAGCATTTGTCTTCGGAAAGAAGTTTAGTTGCTTGCTCCCAGATTTATTTCACTAGATGATACTTAGTTCCTTTTCCTCGCAAAGTACTGTACCAGTTACACAAGTCAAATTTGTGAAGTTCTGAGACTTCTAAACGTAGAAGGTGGTTTGCTGAATAGATAATGCCCTTGTGCACACAGGCCATGGTTTAGAGCTTGCAAAGGTACTAGCTTAGAATGGGTAAGCTTTCTGTGTTCAAAAAATGCAACCTCGAGGTGAAATGCTAAAATGATTTTTTTTCAGTACTAATAGTGAAGGGGAGAGGGGAAATAATATTGAAACTATTAGCATCTTTGACTTCTTTTCTTGTGTTCCAGAACTTTGTTGATCATTAAAGTAATTTAGCAACTAAGTTACTTTCATGATCACAAATAGAAGCATTTTATTTGTCCATGAAAAGGGATTTGAATTGATAAATTAGATATTCCGTTGAAAAGAAACAATGAAAAAAGCTAAATATTTGCAGGCAATAATGTTAGTACTAGCTGAAATAAAACTTTCTTAATCCTTCCATTTATAAGATACGATTCTGTCTTTGCTTCCTTCTGCTTTTGTCAAATGGCTCAAGATTATTTTTTTTTCTGTGCATGCTGCCTTACTCAGATCAACTTTGTTTGAAAATCTAAGCCATTTGAGGTGAGGAGAAACTGTATTTTGCCCATTAAAAAAAAAAAAGAATCCTCATAACCATTTTCTTTTAGCTGCTCTAGCAGTTTCCCAGGCATAGTGTTACTGTTAATCCCTTGTCAAACACTGTGTCAGGATGTTCTTGTTAAAATCTGTCCTAGCTTGATAAAGGCAGAGTTTTTAAAAGAGAATGACTCGGTGCATGTTCACAGGAGTTTCAGTGAAAATCTCCAGAAGCACTCAAGGTTGAACAAGCTCCAGGGTGTCCTGATCAGGACTGTTTTTGCAGAAGCAGTTTTGACCTTGCAGCCAGGTTAAGCAGTAAGCAGCAGAGGTGATGGGCAGGCTGGCTCTTCTGTAGCTGTTGTTGGGTTGTGGACGTAGTCTCGGGGAAGCCTGTCTGATCTGAATGCAAGGAACAGAACTGGAGAAAGCAGGGACTCTGGGGCAGAGCTTGCACTGGAACAGCAGATCAAAGGGTGGAAAGTGACAGCAGCTGAGCAGAGAGAAGCTGTACACAAGGATTACTTGAATGAGTGAAGAGGAGGGTGATGTCTGGTATGGGTGACATGCACAGACTGTTACCCTTACTAGATCACAGAATCACAGCGTGCTTTGGGCTGGAAGAGACCTTAAAGATCACCTAGTTCCAACCCCCCTGCTGTGGGCAGGGACACTTTGCATTAGACCAGGTTGCTCGGAGCCCCATCCAACCTTGTCTTGAACACTGCCAGGGGTGGAC
The DNA here is from genome assembly GCA_013398175.1 of Climacteris rufus. NCBI lineage: Eukaryota > Metazoa > Chordata > Aves > Passeriformes > Climacteridae > Climacteris > Climacteris rufus. The sequence continues at coordinate 198,712 of VZRZ01006467.1, forward strand.
CATCCACAACCTCTCTGGGCAACCTTTTCCAGTGCTTCACAGTAAAAAATTTCTCCCTAATATCTAATCCAAAACTATTCTCCTTCAGTTTGAAGCCATTTTCCCTTGTTTCCCTGTCATTAAATATCCCTCTTCAGCTTTCTTGTAGGCCCCCTGTAGATATTGAAAGGCATCTAGTAAGGTTGCCTGGAGCCTTTTCCATGCTACACAACCCCAACTCTCTCAGCCTGTCCTCGTAACAGGCTCCATCCCTCTGGTCATCTTGGTGGCCTCCTCTGGACCTGCTCCAAGAGGTCCATGTCCTTCCTGTGCTGGGGAACCCAGAGCTGGATGCAGTGTTCCAGGTAAGGTCTCACCAGAGCAGAGAGGCACAATCTCTTCCCTTGCCCTGCTGGCCACGTTGCTTTGGATGCAGCCAAAGATAAAATTGGCTTTCTGGGCTGTGAGTACACATTGCTGGGTGCACATGTCCAGCCTCTCATCCACCAGCACCCCCAATTCCTTCTATCAGGGCTCCTCTCAATCATTTCATCCCTTAGCCTGCATCAATACGGGGAGTTGCCCCAATCCAGACGCAGCACCTTGTACCTGGTTTTGTTAATCCTCATGAGATTCCCATGGGTCCACTTCTTGAGCTTATCCAGGTCCCTCTGGGTGGCATCCTGTCCTTCAGGTGTGTCAATCACACCACCAAGCTTGATGTCGTCTGCAAAATTCCTGCAGATCTCTTTGTCTGTGTCATTGAAGACATTGAATGGTTGCATGTCAAGCTAAGAGGCAGAGTCTCAGGAAAGATTACTTTTTTTCCTTGGGTATGTGTTCTCCCAGTTCAGCTCTTGAAATATATATCTTGAATATATACTTGAAACCAAGTTGCATTGACAACCAGGGTCTGACATATAGGTACATTTTAATGTTTGACATTTGCATGTGATTTCGTTAGAGTGCTGATCATGCAGCCTCTATGGATGTAGGTGTGCAGTGGAACAAAATCCTTGCACTTAAGGTTTTATTTTAAATATTTTTAAAATCCTTTTTTCTAATATAGAATATTCCCAGTTACTTCACTGGGAGTTGAATTGATCTTTTATCGGTAAAGCTTTACTAATGATCCAACATGACACAGTATTTGGAACAAAATGCAAGGAGCAGGGCTGGGCACATAAGACTAATTCTGATAGCATATTCTGTGTCCTAGGTGTGGATCTATAGTCCATGCTTTGGAATGAAGGTAATTTGTATATTGTAGCAGAAAGAATATATGATAATAGGAGCAAGGAGGTGAATTGTATTATGTGATAGTAGTCAATAAAAGCTGTGGTGGTTCCTGAATGTGTTGTTCACAATATAACTAACCTATGCAATCTGTGCAATTTTGATACAGAACTGTGATTTATTTCATCTCCTCACTGATCTTGCAAAGAAGGCCAATAATAATTCAATGCAATTTTCATTCAACTGCTGTTTTGTTCTTAAACTTACAGAAAAGATAAATGTTTCCAAAATGTAACGAATGCCTTCAGGGGAGATGCATGCATTCCTGCCCATAACTTGTGCCACAAGTTTCCTCTGATGTCCAACTACACACAATGCTGGGAGGCAGGAATAGCCAACCTGCTGTACAGGAATGGCAGGCAGATTCTGTTTATGCAGCTGAGAAGTGTCGCAGTCTGGCCAGGGGCAGGACTCACAAATCACTGGCTGCCAAAGCAGTTAGTTACACTGTGGTAAACCTTGTCGTGTGGTGTGTGTGTGTGTGTGTGTGTGTGTGTGTGTGTGTGTGTGCCCACGTGCCCCATGACAAGTGGTCATGAAGATACTTGTTACAAACTACTGATGACTTTGTTTCATTTCACCTCTGAGACCAAAGTAACAGAAAGGACAGAAGTTGGAACCCGAATACAAGAATCCCTCCTTTTATTGCAAGAGGACATTGCTTTTCTTTTCAAGATGAGGAATTGCCCCCAAGCTCTTTTAATGGCTTAGCAGAGATGGGAGCTTATTAGTCAGCACATGGCATTTGCAGCAGTCTTACAGTTTGGAAGTGGTAACCCAAAAGAAGCAGTTCTTTCTTTGGCCAGAAGTTGATTTGCAGATGGTTCAAAACATAGATTCTAAGACCATCTTGCTGAAAGTAGTCAGCATCTTTCAAGGAAAACAGGGCCAAACTTTTAGGTGCAAGAAAATCATACCACTGTCATCTGTTTTCTGTCATCCTTCCTGCCCACCTCTTCCCTCTGTTTTTCTTCCTTGGTTATTTTAATTTTTTTTTAATCTTTCAAATGAAACCCCTTAATGTCTGATTTCCAGACAAGGAGTAAATATATATACATTACTTCACTTTTTTTAGATATTTATGATACTGTGCAATGAGTCGGTTTCTCACAGAATTTTTATTTTAGTTTTGTCCTTGAGGTGTCCCAATTAAATATTATGCGACTAGATTTACTACTATTCTTAAGAAAATGAAATAAGGAGGTAGTGTGCATTGCAAGTACCAAAATTAGCAAGTTTTTAACACTTTCTAAATTTTGGAACAGATTTTTATTGCAGTGCTGGTGCTGCAGTTTCAGGGTAACACTGCAGCCATGCCTTGCTCTGAGGTGGAAAAATTTTTTTTTTTTTTTGAGATGAGCCTAAGCCAGACAAATGGTTTGACTCGTGTTTAGCTGATGAAAGTTAAATATATCGTTGTGGAATTTTGACTGCCTTAGTTAAATAGCTTTTACTAAACTTCATATAAATAACTCAGTCGATAATGTATCTTAGTACAGTAAATTAGAAATTACACTTTGCACATGAGTAGCTGCTTTGAAGATCATGAAGTGCTTATTTGTTCTTAATGTAATCTTTATTATTCTAGAGTGTGTATATGAGGGGGAGGAGCTTGGAGGGAGCAGGGATTGCTTTCTCAAGTGTGGAAGAAGTGCAGACTGTCCTGTCAAAAAGACTTTTTTTTGTGGAAAAGATAATGACATTGGGCTTGTTACATTTTGAAAGGCTTGGAATTAACAGTTACTGGACTTAGTGTGTTGTGATAATGTGCTTTACTTTTCTTTTCTAGGTTGTACTTTGCATTTCTGTTGATGTGTCTAAAGACTATGAACAGGTGGAAAATGTTCTAAAACAGGTGAGGAAATAGGTGATTCACCTATGTATCTTAAGAAGCCAATCTGTGTGCATTTCTATTGGAAATAGTTCCTTTCATGGTATGGTGATACAGGAAGGTTTTTTCCTCATAAAGAGTATCTTAACTTCTGTCCCCTCTTCCAGGCTCAGGAGAAGCTGGGACCAGTTGACATGCTGGTAAACTGTGCAGGAACATCAGTTACAGGAAAATTTGAGGACATTGAAGTGAATTCTTTTGAAGTGAGTGAGCATACTTTTTTATTTCATCATATGATAATTTCTTATTTAACCGTTCTAACAATTAGATTGCATTCCTGTTTCTTTGCAGACTTGAATAGGGTTACACTTGATTTGTGCCAGCTGTCAGAATATCTTTAGATTTGCAAGGCTTGCCTCTAACTTCTCACCTAACAATTTAAATTTTTTTCTGTTGAACTTTTTAAAAAATATTTTTAACCTGTTAAAGAAAAATTCAGCTGTTACCAGTGTTCAGTTCTGAGGTGCAAAAACCGTTTCAGCTTGAGAAGCTGCTGCTCTGATGAAAAGACAAAAAGCAGCCCTGAAACACCTGTATTTTGCTTACTTTATTCCTGCAGCCCTGAAACCTCCATTCATCTACAGATCATGGTTAATCCTCTGAAAATACAAAATGGGCTAATTTTATAATAAATTTGAACCATCCATTTCATTACTTGTATAGCCTATCAGTTGTGGTTTAGGTCTTCTACAGAGTGAAATTAAAGACTTCCCCTTATCCTGGCAAAGATTAAAATCTCTGAAATTCATAACTACATAGCATTTTTCCTGTTTCCTGTTTTAGAAAGCTCTTTAAACTTTCAGCATGTTTTCATGCATCATGCATAAATGGATTGCTTCCTGGACACTGTTCAGGTTAGATTTTCCCCCATATTCTTCTTTTTTCCTGTAAGACCATATGGTTCACAGTATTATCAGTATCCTGGCTGCTAATAAGACTTACAGGATTTCTTTTGGCTTGAAGTGAGATTTTTAGCTATAAAACAGTTTATGAAGCTGTAGAATCGAAAACAGTTGTTTCTTTTGCCAGCTGGTAGAACTACAGATCTGGTGAACTTGATTGTTAAAGCAGACTGAAATAACAGTTTTTTGACAACTAAGACCAAACAGCTGAAGGATTCAGGATCTGTGGCTCAAATACTCCAATATTAATGTTGTTTGTACAGAGATTAATGGCAGTCAACTACCTGGGCAGTGTCTACCCGAGTCGAGCTGTAATTGCCACCATGAAGGAACGAAGGATGGGAAGGATTGTGTTTGTATCATCTCAGGCTGGGCAATTGGGCCTCTTTGGTTATACAGCTTATTCTCCAACAAAATTTGCTCTTCGAGGGTTGGCTGAAGCCCTGCAAATGGAGGTATGTGTGCAATAATTTTAAGTAATTTTGATTATAAACAATCTTGTTTTAACTGTTAGCACAGGACATTTTCATTTTAATCGTTGGGGTTTTTTGTGTTGTGCAGCACTGCTAATACCTGTGTGCTCTTGGCCCTTTTTTGGCAGCAATAATATCCTATTGCTCTGGGATGCAGAACCTAACCTGATTTCAGTTGCATAAGAGGGAATAGATTAAAGCTGTTCCTAGAACTGAATATGACCACATGTGCAGATATTTTTCTAATCTTTTAACTAAAAGGACTAGATTTTTAAGACTTTTGAGTAAAAGCCTTCTTCAAGGTTCTGAGTGCAGAATGACATTGAAGATCACATGGATGGATGCATGAGGGCCAGGCCAATATTTCCCAGTTTGTTTCTGAGCCTAGGGTAAGTGGTATGCAAACTATATGAAAGAGTAAAACTCCTAAGCTAGAATTTGAGTATTGTCCACAAAAGCCCATTGTGTTGACAATGGCCCACCCTTCCACATTTTGATACATATGAGCTTTTTATACTGCAGTGATCTAAGCTTGTGGTTGTGTTTAAGACCCAAACCAAACAAACACCATTTTCATTATTCAATGGAACAAGGTTGGTGAGTATATTGTAGTAAGACAGATAAAACTGAGTTGAAAATTACTTTTGTTATTTTTCTGTTAAGAATGTATATTTGAGTTTCTAAGTGTTCATATATAAAATGCCTGTTTGGTTTTAGACCTTTGCAATAGTCCCTGTTGTATGCCTTGATCAGGATAAGAATGTAGGGTAAAACTGCCTCTAATCACATCTGGTCTGCCAAATAGAACAATGTGAGTGCAGGGTCTTTCTTCAGACTGGTGACAGCTACTGAATTATTCAAGACTAGAAATACAGTGTTTATGGGCCTGTGATGTGGTATTTCAGTAAGTGTTTTCAATATAGAGTATTTCCTAATATAAATAAAAATGCTTAGTGTTCTACAACACTTTGCTTTATTGTAGCCTTCTGAATATTTTCATTAAAAGCCTTTTAATTTGTATGGGAGTACAGATTTGCATTGTAGCACTTTCTGAATAGTAGTGCAGTAAATGATGTAATTCTATGCCACGTACATACAAATACATAACTAAATACAATCCTTGATGTAAGACTTTCCATTTTTCCTCACATTTTCTACTTATTTTTGTCTCCTTAGACTTTGACCTCTTGCAAGTTTATGCCATGGGTTGAAAAGCCTTGTGACTTGAGTATACCTCTTAAAGATAACAAATTTGAATTTTACATTTTTGTTGGTTTTTTTTTTTCCTCAGTAAAAGCCTTTTTGGCCTTGTGTTTATAAATGTTGGGTACTGGTGTTTGTCAATGGTTTTGTTTTCCTATTGAAATTGGTAAAATGATAGACCTAAACTACTTAAATATTCTTCTTAAATGTCTTGAAAGCCACTTGGATTCATCAAATAATTTGTAAAGTTTTTAGAGACTTTTATTAGATAAAGCACCACAACCACCTTTTTAAAATCTTGCCTGTTTCATTTCTCAGTTGACAAAGCTGCAAGTCTTGCAAGTGCTGAATACTTAACACTAGAAGCAATTTGAATTCATGCTTGCTGAATTTCTTAATTACAAGAGAATTTAGTGAAATTATAAGGGACATGTAAAGGCTGTCAGTATTAAGATAACACTTCATGCTTTTGTAAAACACAGGTGAAACCTTATAATGTGTACGTAACGGTGGCCTATCCTCCAGATACTGACACACCTGGCTTTGCAGAAGAAAGTAAAACAAAGGTAAATTGTCCCTCAATTTTTGAAATCAGTATTTTTGAAGCATATAAAGATTTTAACAAGTACTGTTAAACACTTCTATTTTATCAGTTTTTAATTACTCAGCTATATAGCTTGTAGTTTATTATTGTTCTGGCTTGAAATGGAAGAACTACTTACCTTTAATATCTGAAACATTGCACAGTATTCCTACATACAATCAGAATATTGGTGTGGAATGGTAAACTGTAAAACCACCATTTGTTTTGATAGTAAAGCTTAACGAACCAAAAATAATATTCCTGTTTTGCATCTTTGATAATATGCAGTTGTTGTGATATGTGTGACAGATCAAAATAAACCTCAGTTCCTTCAGTGGAGTCTGCAACCTAATCACATTTTATGAATGTATGTAGTGACCCAGTTAATAATGGCTGTTCTCTAGTATTAAAGTAGAAAGGAAACTCTCTTGCCCTGTGTTCACAGTGGAAATGGCAGTATCAGTTTTCAGAAGGATGTGTCACCAGTAGGCCTTTTTCATTTGGATTACCTTAGAAGTGAAAGTTTTGACCTTTAGTCACCTCTTGTCATTTGCCATGTCCATACATGTGAAGTATAATTCTAAAGATCACATTCAGGCCCCCTGTTCAGACCAAAGCATCAGGTAACTAGAAGAAAATCTATTTTATTTTTTATTTGCATACTGTGAACAAGAAATCCGAGATCTAAGGATATCATCTTTTCAACATGCACCATCATGTATAATTGGAAATTGAGTTTGAATTCCATTTTGTCTTTCACCCTTTGAATGGGAATCAGTAGGGATTGTATAACACAATTCTTACTTCATCATTTCTTGATACAGATTTTCTGTATTAAATGTATACGCCCACACATCCGCATAAAGTGCCAGAATTAGACATCTGCAGATACTTGTATAGCTTGCATATTCTCTAGGATTTTTTTCTTCATAATAGCCTATTTCAGAGAAGTACAGGCACCAGCAGAATGCACTATGCATCTAAGATTTCTCTTTAAAAGAGATTCAGAGATATTTATCTTCTTTGTCCAAAAAAGTTTTGTCTTTTAGGAGAGAATTATGCTTTGTTTTAGCCTACATGAACTCTTTGGATGACTTGCTCCTAGCACGATAGTGTACCTTAAATCTCTGCAATATTGCGTTGCTCTGACATTTCAGATGCTCATTTATTATTGCATTTATTTAATACTGCTGAATTTACTACTCAGAACATATGTCTGTACTTTGCATCTCCTTAGGACTGGGCTATTTTTCTCTGTGATAATTGGAGATAGTAAGAGAAAATGTCAGGAGCTAGGGTACAGCTTTCCTGTCTTTAATCAGGAAGCGCTTTTTTTTTGCCTTTTTTTTCCCCTGAGGTAGCTGGTTCACAAATGAGACAGCCTTGCTTTGGCCAGTTCAGTAGCCAGATCAAGTATTGAATGGCTGATTTCTGCCTGCCTTATTCTCAATGTGTCAGTAACTTTAGCTGCTGTTCCTGAACAGCTGTTGTTATTTTCCCAGATTTAGAGTATTTGAATTACTGTTGATGTCCTTCTATCTCATTCAAATTTGTTTGATACAGGCCAGTAAGCTCAAAAGTCCATAGGGGCTATGAAATAGAGATCTGATGACATAAGCCGTATCACTTTAGGACAGCATGTGAAAGGTGTTTGTATGTGATTTCTGCTGGCAAAGACACTGATGTCCTCCGGCCCCCCTCATAAATACATACACAAAAAAAAAAAAAGAGGGAGTTTGGTTGGGGAAATCAGAACTCATAGTTCTGCAGATAATCAGAAATAGGTCTCTTTCTGTGAAATTTAATAACTGTAAAACTTTGAATTAATAATGAGAAAGCTGTAGTTGCATAACTTTTCCTTAGAAGTGCTTTTTTCAAAGTAATAATTTCAGAATTAAATTAGTCCCAGTATTGGAGTAGACCTGGAAAAAAAAAGGCAAGTGGTTTTATAGGCTCTTAAAATATTTCAGGCATATCTTTTACTTCATTTCTGGAAAAAAACATAAATGAACTATTATAGGTGTTGAGGAGAAATAGTTTATGCATTTTGATAACTTCTACTGAAAATTAAATACTTGGGGGAAAAAAACACTTTTTCATAGTAGTAATTAACTATATCCAAAAAAGTACTACTCAAGGAAAAGTTGTCATGTTCCTTTGTAAAACGAGGCCATTATTTATGAACATGCTTATACCTTTGTTTAAGTGGATGTTTTGAGTTACAAGATGATACCAGTTGCTAGCAGTGATGTCATCCATGACAAAAGACCCAAACCCAAAATTTGACATTCATATTTTTCTCTCCTGTGTGTTGTTAGTCAAACTTACGTTGGTGTTTTTCTATTAAAGCCCTTAGAGACGAAGCTGATTTCTGAAACCTCATCTGTTTGCCAAGCAGAACAAGTTGCCAGAGTTATAGTGAAAGATGCCATAGTAAGTAAATTAAGGGTTTAGAGCATGTTTTGTGTTGAAGAGACTAAGATCACATGTCATGCTTGCCTAAGACTCTTAAGATAATGGCTAAGCTAAATGCAAAATCAGTTAACACAAAACAGTTCTTTGGTTAGTTTGAACATGAACTGCTTTCTTTATTCTTCTTTTGCCACTGTGCCCACAAATTATTTTATACAATGTCTCAGAAATGAAAGTATCTGAAGTTGTACATAAACAGAATAAAATGATGCATCAGTATTATGCAATGTCTCAAAGATGGATTATGACTGACTTGAAAGCACTAAACTCTATTGACTTTTAATGTATCAAATACCATTTGGCTAACCTCAAAAGCTTGTTGTACTATCTTAGTTTTCTTAAAGATGAATTAATATAAAAATAATTTTATAATAAAGGAAGGCAGTCAACCTTTTTTGGCTTTTAATGCCTAGAGTATGTGATTTATGAGTGATTAAAAAACATAAAATGCTGTCTTGGTGATTAAAGGTGTATTGCCTTTCTGATGATTTTTCAGTGGTTTGTGCTAGAAAATGCTTGCATGCTTGATAAAGCACCTCAGAATAGAAACAAACATGAAATTTTTTGATCATAAAGCACACCAGTTGAATCCTAAAATCTGCAATTACTTTGCAGTTTTAAATAGTCTTGATCTTCAACATGATCTACATCTACAGCAGGTATTCAATTGTGAAATTTTTGCAGTATTTTCACAAATACAGCACATAAACACAAAATTATGTTTGATTTTTTTTTTAAAGCAAATACTACCTCAACACTAATCTCTGAATAAGGAAAACTAATCTCCTGTCTTATCTTAAGCACCTGGTATTTCTATACCATACTTTTTAGCACTTTGGATCATATATTGGTTCAGCCATGGTCTTTATGCACTCTAGCCATCATCAGCTGAGAGACTGAAATAGAAACGAGAAGGTGTCTGTGTACTCACAGGCCTCTCAGGTGTGTGTTGGGAAATAACCAGATCTAATAACCTATAGTACTTTGCATAGATTCACCCTTAACCCTGATTCAGGAACACCACCTTTTCCTTTCACTTCCACATTCCGTAGATTTAGTCCCACAGGGTTTCAGAAAGTGTATTTACTGGAGTAAAGTCAAATGGAAACAAATGAGAGAAGCCTGGGAGTAAGAGCTATGGAACTAATAGTTCTAGACAGTTAAAGTTGTTTGGTTGTTTCGGGTTTTTTCCTGGTGTCTGAGCCCCTCTTTTCTGCCAGCTGAATTGCTTAGCAGGCTGTGTCTCACAGTTAAAAATCCTTGATATAGGGGAAGGAGGACATGTTACCTAGCACTTGAAATACATCCCCTTGCCAGATCTCATGTGATAAGCTAGCTAATTTTAACAAAAGGCAAGCTGCATTTTGTCATACAGTTATAAGTAGTGATTGGTGATCTGGTAGAGTTAGGGCATCATTCTGTTTCTGAAATAGGCTTACAGCTGTGAAGACCAGCATGCCTCAAGAAGACATTCAGAGTTTTTATATCTTATAAAAATCTGCAGTAATTTAGCACACCTCTCTCTAAAGAGAGTTTAAATTTTTTTTCCATTTTTAAGTGAATGCCTTGTGGAATGTTGCTGTATAGCCCAAAATATTTTGTTTCTGAATTGTGGTAATATTTTTTTACATAAAAATATTTGTCGTTAGTGATAGCAGTCATTTGTGTTCATCAAGGGTAGCTGTTGAAATAAGACACATCATGATTTGTCACAACTGAATAAGTTACTTTTTGTTTTCTTAATCCTTCCATCCAGCAAGGGAACTTCAACAGCTCAGTTGGATCAGATGGTTACATGCTGTCAATATTGACAAGTGGAATGTCACCAGTCACTTCTATTACTGAAGGTCTTCAGCAGGTAAGATTTGGAAAGGCCCTGTTAGTTTAAAATAGTTTTAAAATGTAGAACATTAGGCAAACATGGATTATTTTGGCATCAAATGGCTGTTGATACTGTGGCACTTGGGTTTAGGAAACTGCAGTAGTATTCTCAAGCTGAAGCAGCAGCTGAAGTTGGTGAGTGAGCTAAGAGTGCTGAACTGTGACATAGTTAGCTTGGTTTTGATAAGTTTGTTTTCTGAAGATTATATAACATGCCTGCCTAGAAGATTTGGGTTTTTTTTTTTAATGTCATGACTAAATAATATGCTGCAATCCAGGATCCTAAATGAATTGAAAGCTGTTTCTCTCTGTTTCCAGGTTGTTTGCATGGGCATTTTTCGCATCATTGGCCTATTTTACCTAGGAAGTTTTGACAGCATAGTTCGTCGCTGCATGATGCAAAGGGAAAAATCTGAAAGTGCAGATAAAACTGAGTAATCTTTACTTTGAGTGGAAAGAAGAATGTCAAGCAGTCCTGGACAGCTTGCTGCTTAAGTGGGACTCAGTTTTGCTCCTGAAGGATTTAGACTGGAAGTACTTGCATGTGTGACAGAGGAGTCCCCTCAAAAGCTATGAAAGAAAAAACAAAAGTACAACTCCAGAAAATGCCAAACTATGCAAAAGTGTGAATGAGGATTAGATATGGTTTTTTTCCTGGTGATTTGAGTTGGAGAGAATTTGGAGAGCTTGTAAGTGATCTGCAGAGTAGAATTTGAGAATGGACTATGTGTGGTAATTCTGGACAAATACTGAACGTTTTCTCACTTTGGTGCTTATGGACAAAATAAGTACCAAGACAGACCGGGCTGAAGTTGATTGAAGTCCCCTGAACAAGTTGGTACCTTTTGCTAACGTTTTGGGACTGCTTTTAATTTAGAATGTTAACTTTTTCTTTGGCCAATCTACAGATCCTCTGTCAATGATAGCTTTCCTTATTCTGTCCAACATATGACTGTGGAAACCTTAAGATGGCAAATACACTTGTATGATCCAAGCTTTCTCAGCGTGGGAGTAATTAAAAAGTATGGTTTAATATATGCATACTTTCTAAAGGGAGATGAAGAACCCGTTCCCACAGAGAAATGCTAGGAGATGTGATCGGGTCTGTAGCTCTTCTGGCCTTTGAAGTATGTTGTGAACAAACAAAAAAAAATCAAACCAGTATCAAGTGTGTCCATTATGACTCAGCATTTTAAGCCATTGAAACAATGTTCAATTTTTAGAGATACTTAATCTGCCAGTTTTTGCTCTGGAAAGTGGCTTAATGCTACTGTTATGCACATTAATTTCAAAGCTGCAAATGATGAGCCGAACCAGTAGTTGATGATAGAATCAATTGTAATTAAAATGCCAGGCTCTTCCAGTAGCAGGAATGTAGCTTTTTAGGGCAGAGAGGTCAGGAGCGGGGAGAGGTGTGTGTCAGAATGGCCTTCCACACTTCATTTTATCACTACACAGAAAAGCTTTCACATGAGAAATCACGTAAAATGCTCTCCTTATATGACCCACTTCTAATTTGTTTCATTTACATTCTATGAAACAAGGCTGCTCAATAACTGCTTCAGAATACACAGAACCCAGTGGTTGTTCCTAATAAATCTCGTTTAACACGGAAAAAGTTTGATGCATAACAATGATGTGGTAAGGGCGCACTGTATATACAGTTTATTTAATGGACCACTATAGTAAGTGCCTTGTGAGCTGCTTTTTTTTTCAAAAGCTGCATATTTTGTATTTGTTAGCACTGCGGTGTTTTCAATGTCATATTTCCATTTTCATTCAGTATTCTGAATATAAAATTATGTGTAAAACTGGGCACTTTCACTTCTCTGAAAGTCATATTTAGCAACCAAAATAGGCAAAATCGATTGCTTTTGTTAAGAGAGTCTCTATATCTATTTAAGAAGAGGTATTCAATTAAACTGAGATGAAAAATGATAGGTGGTTAACTGGAAAATCTTAGAATATAATTTATTGAGGCTATTTATTTTCCTTTCTGAATTAGGTTGATCACTTCTCAAATTTTCTTCACACAGACTAAACTTGCTTTAAAACCTTGTTACAAACATATGTTTTGGAGAGAGTCACATTGGCATTCTCATTTTAAGTGGTGAAAATTCATTAGATTTCAAATGTTGAGCCACTGTTGAATTCTTCACAAAGCCTATGTTTTAGGTCCTGCCTCCTGATTTTGTTTAGATATGTGAAATTGTGCATGCCTATAGTATAATACAAATTTTAAGAATATAGTGTATTCCCGCATTTTTAAACAGCTTGGCTTCAGTGCAAAGAAATCTAGTGTGCATATGTATTTCCTGTGCTGCTTAATGTGAACGACATAAAGAAGCATTTATCATACATCCATTGTCAACATTGCTGTGTTTCTTAAAACATAACAATGCTATTCATAGAATCATGGAATGGTCTGGATTGGAAGGGACCTTAAAGATCCTGTCGTTCCAACTCCCTGCCATGAGCAGGGACACCTTCCACTAGACCAGGTTGCTCAAAGCTCCATCCAGCCTGGCCTTGAACATTTCTTCAGACCCTATGATCTATGTTATTCTTGTTTTGATGCAAATCAAATACTCTTTTGACCACCTGCAAAAGATACCAAAAATGGATGAATTGGTTGTGTTGTAGTTTGGAAGAAATGCTTATGTAACTTGATAACAGCACAAGCTTGAAGGTCAGGACTTAAAACCAGTAAGCCTTTGGATACTTGAATTTTTGGATCTTCAGCTTGGAATGTTAAAGGGTTTGCGTTTAAGAAACATAATCCAGAAGGTCAGAGTACACACAACACTATGGCAGCTGGGCCTCTCAAGCTTTTAGGTTGAACATTTTAGATCACCACTCACTGCTTCTTGACTGAACAGCCTTCCCAATAATGACTGATAGAATTCAGTGCAAGTGTCTGTGAAGGATAAGTAAGACTACCAGATGAAAGTTTTGGCCCTGATCTACAGAGACTTCAGTTTTGCAGACCTAGTTTGGCATAGTGTAGGTGACTGTCTTGACAGTGAAACTGTAGGTTGAACCTCATAGCAATTGTGGAAATTGGAACAAGGCATGTTTTTTGAAGCAAGAAGAATAATCTTTTTCAGTGTTCTGGTTTCTGTTGTTGCAAGTTAATGACGTTAATTTAAACTGATAAACTTCTCAACTGTTTTACTGTCAAAACAAGGTAAATTGTCAACTGCAGCAACCTTTGGTGTAAATTTCATTTTCTTATGCACATTATCTACCGATATACTCATTTTAAGGTCCAATATAAAGTGAAGGAGATGCCTTGTAATCTTGTGGAAAAATGTTTAGCAGTTGAAAAACTCTTGCCAGTTTAAACGTTACAAAACCTCCGCATCGAAATGTTTTAGCAGTGTATTAGATCCGTGAAGATCTTCAAATAGACTTTATTACTTTTTGTCAAACTGTCAATAATTTAATCACTTGTGCCATATCAGTTGGTATCTTGTCTCTTTGTTTTCTTGGTCAATCTTTAAGATTCAATTTAGGCTTTGATAGTCTTTTTTCCATTCCATGTAATTTCTAATGACTGTCTGCTTCATATACAGCCTAATTATAACTTTACTTCTAGTTTACTTCACCAAGATGTTCACGTGCAATTTAAATAGATTTAATATTTTACTAAGGAAAAAATATATAGGTGAATAAACTTTATTTGCTGTGAAAAACTCTAGGCACTTTTAAATGGTAAAGATATATAGCGTTATTTGTAAAAAGAAACTTTGTGCTTATTGCGTCATCATTTTTTGTGCCAGAACTGTAAACTAGTTTTCATATTTTATATTTCTCAAAATAAATGGAGAATCAACAAAGCCTGTAACTTTTAAGTTCTTTGAGAGGATGAAGAGCAGTGGAGAATTTCAGTTGCAGGTCTTGGTGTGGTGGGATTTGTTGGTTTTGTTTTGTTTGTTTGTTTGTTTTAATCTGAGGTCATCTCAGCGGGTTTCTCTTAATATTTAGGACAGCAGCAGAGGGGGTAGAGCAGCTTAGCTACCATTGTAGCACCTTAGGGCAGAGCTAAAAAAGGATGCAAAAAATTTGCCTGAGTATTGTCAGCAGACCCAGTATCCTCAAATTATAATGAAAGTGAAATTTAGTTGACAAAACCTGCCTTTGTTGCTGGAGGTACTGCCAGTATATAACTAGTGCTTGTGCTCTCTGGAAATGCTTGTGAATCCTGAGGAGCCAGGCAATGCTCATTTTTCCTAGTGGGAAACAATAGAAGTAATAGTTAGGGCAGATGTCTTTCTGTACCAGCACTGAGCATGCAGCTGTATGGAAAATCACTGTATTATGTTGGAGCTCTGTGGTAGGAAGGCTGGAGCGTGTAGCTTGCCCCTACATAATAGTGAGGGAGAATTACTGCCAAGATACTTATTTTCAAAGTAAATTCAAAATCTCAAATGTTCAATCTTTTAAAGAGACATTTATATTAAATTACCAGAGAGCCAACATCAAGGATGGATTGAGGAAAGCGTATGCTATCTAAAATATGTTGCTGATGTTAATCTTTTAATTCTCCAACATTTCTAAGTTTTGAATGAGAAGGCCATGTTCCAACTGGAACTCCTGATTTTTCCACTTCAGTAAAAGTAGCAGGCCAAAGTAGATTTCTTCTCAATCCTTTTCATCTCATTTCACCTACAAGGCTAAATTATCTTGTAGTTCCATTTAATTGGGTTTTTTCCCTGCCCAGCCAATACCGGGCACATTGAAGAGCAGGTGTGTGTGTGATTGTCTGTCAAAGCTGGTAGTAGAAACCTCATTAAGTAATTTCCTTTCTTCTGTCACTGGGGGGAGACTAAATGAGGTGTCTGTCTTGCCATACCTCTCATCCTCTTTCTCTTATTACTTTCAACCTAAGTTGCTCTAAATTGGTGAGAAAGTTGACCGTGTTAATCTTCCATTGGTGGGGGGGAAATAATGCTGTGACACTTTTGGATGAAACTTGCACTGAAGAAAGTGGAAAGTGCAAATACTTTTTTTTTTTTTTAAACCCAAAAGATGCATATCTAATTTTTTGGAGGGGAGGTGAGGGTAAGGCAGCATCTAATTTGATGTGGGGGATGCATTTCATAGAGTTGAGTGGGAAGGTTTGCTGTTTGGGGAAACCTTGATGAATGTAACACTAAGTGTCTTCTGTGGTAGAATTCCACCAATCCAGTCTGAAATTTTATTTTTTTAAATTGAAAACAAGTTTGTTTTCAGCTTGGAGGGGAATCCCCATGTTAATTTTAAACCTCTCCAGTTCTAACTCTGAAGATGGTTCTGTACTAGTGCTGCTTGAGCAACATAAATAAACACAAGGGGCGAAAGCAAAACATATGTGACAAGCACAATTGTGCTACCAAGCACTGAGAATCAACTCCCTGGATCAAAATAAGGTGTTAAGTCTATAAAGATACCAACTGTGTATACTGTATATAATATGAAGTCCAAAACCAAATTTTTAATGACCTAGGTAACTTGCAACTGAGGGGAATAGCCTTTTCAAAGCCAACAGGTGCTTCAAAAAAAGTGGTTAAAATGAAGTGTGTTGGTCTTTACTTCAGAGCATTTACTTTGAAAAAAAGTGCTTTTCCCCTTTTTACATTGAGAAATTTTAACAGGTGTAATAAAACCTTATGAATCAGAGATGGATGTTCCTGTTTGTCCAGCAGAATGTTTCTGTGTCCTATTCCCCTCTGTGGAAGCTGCCTTCTTTGCTTTTCTCCAGTCTCTGCTGGGAAGTTGGTCTCCAGTCCTTTCCAATGCAGCAGAAAGAAAGGGCACGGGCAGCATTGCCTCAGTCACGAGCACAGGGTGGCACCTTGCGAAAGGTGGCGAGACAGCTCAGCTCCTGTAAAGGTAAGAGTCTATTGCCACATAGTGAAATAGAGATGTCAAAGAAAAAGATATCCAGAGCTCGATGCAGCTGTTTGCCTCCTTCCAATCCAAACCATGGGGCCTATGGATCTTGATAAGCAGTGTAGATGGCTGAGGGATGAACACAGTAAAAGGCATCTGAAAGCCAGAAGCTGTTTGTTATGTTGGACCCTAAGGATATTATCCAAGTATCTCATCCAACTGCCTTTCCTGATGAGCACAATTAAACCCCATGCAATAAACCATAATTGCAGGTTGGGTGTGCTTGAAGTGTTTTACAGTAGCATTATCTGCTCTGTAAGCGCTTCCAGCCAAAAAGGATCCACTCCACACCTGTAACGTTTGCGACATGGGCAGGATGAAAGGCAATCTCCCATTTTAGGAATGCACTCTGAAGAAGTGACACAGTTTCTTCAGGTTAGCCTGCCACCTTCCTGGTTAAAAATGAGGCAAACATGCATCCAGGCTTCATGGGCACTAGCTTTCCCTATACTTTTGACATGCAGAAAACTGTTTTTTAAAGCATTCCATATGACAGACACTATCTGCTGCCTAAGCAGCAATGTTGGGCCACACGTTGAGCAAACCAGATGAGACAGTCTAAGCAATAAATGGTGGCATGCACCTGATAGCAGAGAATTATGTGCACACATGCAAGTCTCTACAAGAATGTTGCTTTCAAGGCATTTCATCTCACTCGGCAAAGATACCATAGAGCCGTGGATATTGTGGTCTCATGGACACAAACAAACACGTAACGTCACGTGGGTGGTGGTTAGTTTTAGTCAGGGTGAGTTAAAAAGCTCTTGCAGGAACAAAGGCATGCAGAGTAAATGAATGCTGGCACAGGAAGGAGCAGCTCTGAATGCCTGGAACAGAGGGAAGCACGGCCATGGTGGGTGGCACAGACAGATGCCTCACTGGACATGGCACCAAAAGGCATTTACAGAGCCATGGGCTGTGTGAGGAGCGGCTTGCTGATTTGCATATGTGCAAATTCCCCATCTGTGGGCACAGTCTTACTGTACTATTTCAATAAAACCAGTATTTAAGCTGTACTACAACATCTTAAGGCAATGGACCTTTTAGATGTCATAATTGTATTTGCATATACTGCTCTAAATGCTTCTTTTGGTTACTCAGATTTAGTTTACTGTTGTTGGGTTTTTGGTTGTTGGTGATGGTGGTTTTGATTTTTTTTTTTTTCTAGAACAGAAAACCTCTGCAGATTTTCAGAAAAAAAATGTGGCAATGTCCTTGCTCACTGAGTGCAAACACACACCCTCCATGTTTCATGCCTGCTCAGGCAGGGCTTTAAACAATCATTTGCTTCTCTCCAACTTGCCTGCGTGTGAACCAAGGACATAAAAGGGTGGGCAGGTCATCAGGAACCAGGATCGCTGCTGAAAGCCTGTTGATGTTAACACAAAGGTACAGGGAAAAGGTGTCCACTTGCAGGTTGTTGGGAAGCTCGGTGTTGCCAGGCATTACAAACTTTCCTAGATCATTTGTTAATAATGTTTGCTGTACAGTGGGCATCTGGGAAGCCACTGAAGAAGGAGCAGGCTTTGTGGAATCCTGGCTGGTCAGTTTTCCAAGCACGGATAAGAAAGCCATTTCAAAAAAATCATCTGTCCCTTATGCTGCCAGACCTGACTGATGCCTGTTGTCGATGCTTTTGCCTCTGTAATTGTCAAAGGAGCTTTTTGCAGATGAACTGTTTGTATTCGTAATCAAGCTCCAATTCTTTGCACAGTTAATTCTTCTTATTAGTCTGATTAACTTCAGTGGGCTGACTCACATAAAGGTAAATGTGTGTGTGGAAGGATTTGCAGGATCAGATCTTGAGCAGTCAGCATGTTATTCTGCTACCTAAAAGCACCATAATGATTTCTTAGCTGACTTTATGATTTCATGTTTCTTAAAACCTGTTTCATAAATCCTGAGCCTCTCTTGCAATTTCTTCCATTTGCCTCCAAAACCGTATTGCCTTTATTTTGGATGTCTTTTTGACTGATGTTCTATCCTGCTGAGCTCAGACAAACAAGCAAGTTGAAAAGCAGTACTGTGATGCAAACTTGTGACACTGTAATAGATGTTCATCACCCACTCAGGTAGCATGATAATTGCTTTTAAGACGCCGCTCCCTTCAATTAGAGCCACACAGGTCAGATGCAATGCTTTTGACACTTAATGTTAAGAATAAGGCTTTAAATGCACATAATTTTGTTTTGCTTCTAAACAGAGTCTCAATTTGTCATTCTTCAAGGCACAGTTTTTGTTTCCCATGACTCATCCCTAATACCCTTGCTTAAAGCAAACAGTTCCTAGGATTTTCGCTGGAGTTTTTCGTATTTTTTTGGTACAGTCTCAGCTGTCTTTGGTATTAGCAAGCTTTCTGGTGAACCATGACCACTATTTTCCCATTAAACTTTTTAAAAAGCTGGGATCTATCATTCCTATAGCAAAGTGCTAAATGTAGAGCTGGTGAGGAAAAAGCACAATTACTAAATCCCTTCTAAACAGAGTGTCTCACAAAGTCTTGTTTCACCTGTTTCAGAAATCAGTTATGAATTATGAAACTCTTTCATTTTAATGATTATGTGTCCTCGGTACACTCTGTTCATTTAATTGGTCTTACTTGCATTTCTACATGAAAACTACCTTTAAACACAATAAGCAAAGCAAGTGGTATTTTCAATTCCTTCTTACAAAAGCCCATTGATTTTGTATGCATCTTTTGCATCAGTCCCACACTGATTTATCCTCTGGGCTTTAAAGCTGACCTTGCTATGACATTGTTGTGCAGCCTACCTAGACAGTGTCTCTGCGTTACTCAACATCTCTGATGTATTTTTAGTTGTGGCACCAACTGCATGAGATTCAGTCACCAGCACAGTGACAGACGAAATCAGCAGCCTTGTTGGTTATGGCTGTTCTGATTTCCTGTATCATTTGTTCCATTTAAACCATAGCATGCTACATGGAAATGGCAGGTTAATTTCTGTGTTCAGAGGAGACCCTTTGTTCTCTCCTGGTGAAAGAATATTGATAGACCCCTTGTCTACATTCCTGCCATCAGAAGCCATCTCTCAGCTCACTGAGAGATGAGAGATGAGAAAAGCACTTTACTTTTGGGAATCTTTCATACGGAGACGAGGTGTTTTTGTGCTCCAACATTAAACCATGCCGTGAGTTACACACATGCCCTGGTGAGGCACAGCGTTTAATCCGTGATTGCACAGAGCATCATCAATCTTCTTTTGAACTCCTTTCGCTTGCTGTCCTGTCAACCTTAGTCCCTCTTAACCCGCGAGAACTCAACCAGCCGCAAGTAGCCCCGTTTCACACACCAGCAGGAGAGACTGCACACAGGACAGGTGAGAGGGCACCGCCTCGCTCCCTCAGTTTCCCGGGAGGGTATGAGGCGAGCGAGCTCTTCGCTCCCGCAGGGATGGAGGGTCCCGGCTGTGGCGGCCGAGCCCGGGGCGAGCGGCGGCCGCTGGGTGGCAACAGCCGCCCGCCGGAGCGGAGAGAGAGGCGAGAGCAGAGGGACAGCAGACAGGAAGAGAGGGAGAGAGCAGCGAGGAGAAAGGAGAGGACAGGATGCTGGCACTAAGCATCGTGCCGAGTGCCTCCCCGAGCTCCCACTAAACAACAGACGCCAGAACGATTAAAGACCCTCAGCGTCTCCTCAGGTACCTGGAAAGGCGCTGTTTTGTACGTGTCAGAAACAAATTCCTCGGTGCGGCCTCGAAACAAATCCCTGGATCACCGAGAGCACAGGTGAGGTCCATTTAGCGCATGGGGAAGTTTGGATGCCGAGACTTCCTCTTCTGGATGGAGGGACAGCTGATCTCCTTCCCCGCACCAATACCATTTCCTGAAGCCGGGGAGCTGCCAGCCTGTGAACTACGCGTGACAGGTCCGTGCGTGAAGGAACCATCGCTGAAAACAGTCTTGGAGGGCAGGGTCCATTCATTCCCAGTGTCTCCTGTCCAAGCAAACTCCCGGTCACAGCTTCAGTTAAGCGGTTTATTCCTTTTCGGTTCCTGGTAGTTTATAGATGATATTATCTTCCCAGTCACCCTTATATCGACAAAAATTCGCAGAACTTATCAAACATATCGTTTCCTCTTCTGTATTAAGCAGAGAAAGGTGCCGGGAGTGTCCTGGTCCCGTTCGGCTTGGCATTTCCCCGGGATGGCTCCCCATTTCAGCTGGGGCAGTCCCAGCATCACTCATCCCTGCCCCCGATGTCTCTGGTCGGGGTGGCAGCGGGGCTGAGCCATGGCTATTTCCCAGCTCTGTGGGTTTAACCAACTTTGAAGGCTAACTCTGCGTTTTTGGTAAACTCCAGGCCGACCTCGTCTCCAAACAGCTCAGGTAGCCCCTTTTCAATGTAAAAAAATTCTTCAGGCCGGCAGGGACAAACCTGAGCCCTGTATTTTACAAAAAGTCCTAAAACCCAACTCCCAGCCTGTCCCGCGGCCTGCGTGGAGCAGGTGTGCGGGCCCCGCACACGCCGGGGCCGCGCCGGGAGTGGGGCAGCCG
>VZRZ01006467.1:229558-338508 GCA_013398175.1 Climacteris rufus
TTTTTTTTTTTTTTTTGGCTATTTTTTTTCTTTTGGCTCCTGAAAGACTATGAAGCCAGAAAACTTTTCCAAATGTATCTAAAAGTCTGGAATTTATTTTCTGTTATTTTATCTTAATGTTACTTTGCTGTCATAATTATTGTATATTGATAGACTTTGCAGAATTCCCCCTTCGTGGGGAGTTCCTGCCGGTTTGCTGGATTTTACAGTTCATGAGTAAGAAAACAAATCTGATGTTAGAAAGTGTTGCCATTGACTTCAATAGGAACAGGAAGAGGCACTTAATTGGACAATTGTAGTTATGTTTACTTTGTATATGCGGCAAGAAAACTAAGATCAAATGAAAAAGCCACAGGTTTTCAGCTAACAGAGAAATACAGCCTTTTCTGCAACACATGATTAACCTTTGGAAGCTGTTTTCATGGGAAAGCTGTGAGTGGAAGCACCAAGTTGCATTCAGGAAAGGTTTAGGTATTTATGAGGGTAAGGAAAACACCTATGCTTGTGTTTGAATCAAATTGCTTGAAAGGGCAGTCATACACCTTGGGGTAAATTCAGCATCTGCTACTGAAATTAGATCACCATATGCTGAGGGTAGATCTTTCTCCAGGTAATGCTATTTCAAATTTATCTATTCCATTGCTTGTCTCTCAGAGCACCTGGTGACTGGGGATACTGGGATGGATGCACTGCTGGTCTCATCCATCCAGGGAAAACTTCTTACTCCTGCATGTGTTTTTTAAAGGTAATTGTAAATGTGTTTGCTATGTTCCTAAGAGCACCCACTTCACTGAATTTACTCCTCTGCTGATTGGAGCTCTGTTATGAATTGCCACATGAGTACGTAACTTCGCATTTAAAGTTGCAAGCCCATTCTCCTTGTATTTGTCATTAAAGTTCTGTGAAAAGAACCAGGTGCTGAGTTAGTGATTGCACTCAATGATCTTAAAGGTCTTTTCCAACCTAAATGATTCTATGATTCTATGATTTTGAGTTAGTTGAAAGAAACAGTCAGCATCCTTCAGTGCATACATCATTTTATTGCTATTGTATTTAGGAAGCGTAAAAAGAATTATTCCATTTTGTTGATTGAAAAGGCAACTCCGTTGGTTTCAGGGTACTTCAGTGACTAATTTATGAATGTGGGCCGGTACAAACAAAAAGAAAAGGCCCCATTTTTCCCACTTAGTGACTGAAAAAGGCTGTTGCGCAGTTGTTCGAGAAAGCAACTAAGAGTCAAAACTTAACTTCCTCTTCTTGGCTCTGGTACCGAGTACGCGATAGGATATGGGGCAAATCACTAATATCTCTCTTTTTCAGTTAACCCAGATATGAAATAGGTATTCTTTCTAGCTATAAAGCACACCAGGTCTGGGAAATTTCTTGTTGCCCAGCATGCTATCATGAGTTGGGCTGGTGTTCTATAATTTAAAAAAAAAGAGGAGCGATACAAGGTACAGTATTAGGCAAAATGTCCATTGTAGTAATTTGGGGCTTAGAATAAAGCTCAAATCTGCAGCATTACATTTTGTCATTGCTGGAGCTTGCTAGCCTGGGAAAGAGCAAAGTGAGTCAGATTGTAAAACTATCTTGGGGTGAGATTTGAGTGGAGAGGAGATAAAAGAAAGAAAATAAAAAGTTAAATGGAAAGTAGGCTCAAATTTTTTCAGCTCCACTATTTGGATGTGTTTAACACTGCTTGTGATGGAAACAGATTAAAGAGATCAGTTTCAGTGTTGATTTCTAGTTTTTATTTAGGGGAAGGGTGAGCAGTGTGAGAAACAGCAAGTGACAGTATTTGTGTTTTCATTTAGCTATCAGCACAGTTCATTGGGTGTTTCAAGAAGGAATTTGTCTTTCCTTTTCTATTCCCACCATATATAAAAGCTGTCTGTGGCACTGCAGGGAAGGAATAGTATAGGTGCATCACATGCACTTGTAAGAAGTATCTTCATACACTTGTATTCTTTTGTTTTCATTCACCGGCTTCATTAAGTGTTCAGATGCAAGCAGAAGAAGCAATTTTAAAACATTTTTTTTAAAAAAGCAAGTAGTAATCAAACCTTTTGGTTTAACCATGAGCTTGAAGTTACTCTTAACTATCTTGCTGAACTGAGGCTTAGGAGACAAAATTCTTGTTGTGTGGTTTGGAGAGACTTGTGTGAGTCACTAGAAAATTGGGGTAAGACCACGAACAACAGGTCAATGAAATCTATGGGACAGTTCCTGTAGCCTGTCTTTGTGATGGAATAACTATTGCCAGCTTTGTCTCTAAAGGAAAGAATTCCTTTCTTAAGAATATTCTTCTACTTGTTCAGACTGTGTATTATAAAACATAGTAGGTAGCCTATTTCTAATCTCTCATTTTTAATAGAGAAAAAAGAATTAGAACTAAATCAAATACAAATACAGTAGTAAATGACTTGGCATTTCCATTAGCAGAATAAGGTGGTCAGTGCTGTAGGTAAATAAAACCTGTTGAAATTCTGAGGAATGAACTCGCAGCTTCAGTAAAAAGCAGACATTAAAAAAACCTGAAATAATGGCTCCCTCGTTCAGAAGGGAGTTCTGACAGAAGCAAATCCTACATTGTGTTCCAAGTGTCTGCAAGTTTTTGCTCAAGTTAGACATCTCCAAAGCCCCTCTCCTGAAGACATTTGGCACGTCACAGTAAATCACGCTGTCTACATATCTAATCCTCAGTCTGCTGCTGGATGCGAAAGGTCCCGGATATAACTGAGAAGGAATCCTAATGGCCATGTTATTTCCAGGTTCCAGCTTGACCTGTTCCTTTCTCCGTTTTCCAGCTCTGCAGTAATCAGCAGCACTGCCATGGAGCTTGGCTGCAGGAAGGGCTTTGCTCCTCACAGGGCCAGAGTGCCGCAGCAGGGCATCCCGATGAGGGAGAAAATAAACCAGTCTCTTGAAATGTCAGGTGGCAATCAAGGCTGCAAGTAAATGAGCCAGCCTGGAGTCTGTTCAGGCTTCTGCAGTAGCTCACAGCTGTCTGCAAAAAATTCCTGCAGTAGAAAATTCACATATTTGGCTCTTGACTGAATGTGTGGAATCCTTGCCCGTTTGGAGTCAATAGCTATTTTTTTCATTGCAGGTGCTAGAACCATTGGTATCCGGCCTTGCATAGCAGTGAGCATGTGGGCAGACCCAGGGTGGGATCTATAACATGTTGTACAAAGCCTTGGTTATAGTGGATGGTTTCCAGAGGTGGAAAACTGGAGCGAGGCTGCCTCAGGTTTTGCCTTGAGAGTGCTTCTCAGCCGCCCCAGGCACCCTCGCTGTAAGGGGAGCCCAGGATGCTACACACATCCTTCTGACCATGCCTATGTGGGCCAGGTCCACATCAGGACTACCACAGTTTTCTAGAAATTGGTCCTGTTCAGATTCAGGCAGTAAAGCTGTGCCTCAGCCCCTGGGGCGAGCTGGGGAGCCTCCCTGGTGCTTTAGGACAATGCGAGGGAGGGCTCCCCACTCTGCTCTCCAGCCTGGGTGGCACAAGTGGGGGGAAGCCTGCCAAGGCGTACCTTTGTACCTTCTTTGCATCTATTGTTTCACAAGGGAATAGTGTATTTATTCTGCAAGCAACTGGATTTGTCCTGCCTTTTTAAAAAAATTATTTTCCCCAACTCAGCTAGAAGGATGTTTGTGACATGGTAGTACATCCTGCAGGCTGGGACTTCTGTAGGAGTTTAATGGACCGAAGGAAGAGGCAGCACTGGCACAATGTTAGGCTGTGTAAACTGGCCTAGGGTTTGTTTTAGAAAACTTGCTTTCTTTTTTTTCCCTCTCTCTGTTCCCTTCTCTTCCCCCCTGCAGACACAAATACATCATTCTTGCAAATGCAACTGTTTAATTTTAATAACTGGCCTAGAGCTAAAACTGACAGTGGGAGAGGAGCTGTTTGGTTTGCAGTTGCTGACAGCTGGAATAAACTACCTGTTCTTTTGGAAGGGATGGACAGGCAGCTTGTTTGGTTTTTAGGACACTTTGATCCCTAAAGAAACTCCTCTCAACAAAAGAAATAATGACTGGAACTGTGGCAGCTCAGTGTTACTGACTGCTCTTTATATGTAAGGCTTTATATGGGGAAATGCTGTGTGCAGACGTCCCTTGTCTCTGTAGTTCAGACCTTTCTGCTGAGAGCAACTCCTCATCCTGAAAGGTCACTGTCACTAGGGCCTTGGGAGAGACCCAGAGTCCTTCTAAAATCAGTTTCCTATGATCAAGGTCCCTGTCAGGCTGGTTTGACAGGAGCTCCTCAGAATAGCTAAATAGCTTGGGTGCTCAAAACCCTGCCTCGAAGCAATGAAGGCTGGATGATGAAGTTAGATATTAAATAATTTTGCAGTGAATGGTTTTACCTCTGGCTCCTCAAGAAACTCAGCGTTCTTATTTTGCCAGTTCTCAGAAGAAAATGGCAGCAGTCCCATTTCCTCTTCTCCTCCCTCAGGGCCTGCCACCCTTTTTATTTTTTTCCTCCCAGGGCCATTAGACAACATGCAAATTATTGTTAATAGGGCCAGAACAATACTGCATTCCCAGTGGGATTGTTGGGGTCAGAGCCATCGTGTGCCAGCCCTCAGTGTGATACTGATTTTGGCTGTTTGCCCCAGGGTTTGGAGGTCAAGCAGAAAGGGGCTGTGAAGCACGGACCCAAGCAGGACCTGTCCCTGCAGGCCCCTGCCCACAGCGGGCTCGGGCTGGGCTGTGCCTGGGTGTTCCCCTGGATCCCCGGCAAGGCTTCACCTCTCCTACAGCCTCTTCAGAGGTGCATCAGAGGAAAGAAGTCCTTTCCTGCACAGGGACCTTGCCAGCCTCTTTCCTTCCTCCCTTTGCTTGCTGCTCCACAGGGGCATCTTTGTGCTTGAGCAATAAGAAAGCACCGCATGGCTCATTTTGGTGTGGGCTTCTGCTTGAAATATGGTGATGTCTGGCAGCAAAAGGGTGGCCATGGAGCTGGGGCTCACCAAAGGGGAGCCTGCAGCCCACATCCTCCCTGAGCTTTGGTGCAGAGTTTCCAGAGGAGAGGGACAGGTTGGCGGAGCTGAGGAGAGGATGCTCTACCTCCATATCTCCCTCCTCTGCCCCAGTTCTTTCCTTCCAGGAACCTGAGAGTCCTCCCATGGAGAGACATGTTGGCAATGAATCTTTTAACATTGGCTTTGGAAACTACGTGGACTGTGTGCCACAGTTCAGAGGAAAAGAAAGGTTATCTGCCTTCAGGCCTTAGCCTTGGGCTAGTGTCTGTCTCTTGCCCTTGCTTTAAAGTCATGGGATTTTGTCACTGGAGCTGTTGGGAGGGGTATGAGGGCATTTGCAAGACTCCTTTAGTAACGCGTTGCACGGGGTAGTGGTTGTAACTATATTTGAATGTTAATTTAGAGGACAAAAGAGAAATGTATGTCTGACATCACTGACTGAAGTAAAAGTAGAGTACATTGGGTGACTGTCAAGACTGGGATTTCAAGTTCCCTTTCTCCTACAAGACTTGCTGAGGGGTGCTTATGCCTGCTGCAGGTCAGGGACTGAAATTGCCACCCCGGTTGCACTTTTTGAAATGGCAAGACCTAGACATCATGTCTTCAACCTGGGTTTTGATGGATGAACAGAATAAAAAAAGAATACATTTTATTTTATTAAGTACTTCAAATAGTAGTTTGGCTGGGCTTTTTTTCTCCTCCACTCTCTTTTTGACCTTGCCAGGGATTCTGTGCACTCCCTGATGCTATGAACTCACACGGGCTTACCTTTAAATGGTAGCAATAGGCTCACTGAAGTCTCTGACTTCCAGGGAAGCAGAGTAAGAGGGCTCAAGCAGAAAGTGAAACTCTTTAAAAACACAAAGGCAACAGAGCAGCCTTCTTTCATTTTCCCAACTGAGCATAATGCAGAAAGTAAACAGTTGGCACAAATTACTAATACAGGTTTGCCAGGAGGCTGATCAAAAACATGCCGAATTCAGCAGTATGTTTTGCACAAAGTTCAACAGGTTTTTTGCATCAGACTCTTTGCAAGGTAGGCAACAATATTTTTGAAAGAAAAATGCCATTTGAAAAAATGTGGAAAATTCTCCTGCTCTACCTCCTACATGTTTCTATTGTCAAACAGTCACTGATCTTATTTTAGACTTGACCTTCGTGTTCTTTCCACAGCACACAGGCTGAATGACATGTTATTCAAGTTCTCAGACAATATTATGATATATCTGCTTTTATATTTAGCTGTAACTTTTATTCTCCTTATAAACAAACCCACCTAATGCAACCACCACCTATCCAGGGAAAGTATTTCCATTCCCCTCGGCTTAATTTGGACAAATTTGGCATGAAAACATTCAATAGTTCCATAATAACCTTTGCAACAGGATGCCTGCTGTGCTGACATGCAGGTCTAGAGTGACTTGTACCATGTGCCAGGAAATTGCATTCTTAAGAAAAATCTAGACATAAATTCTGAACAATCAACACTTAAATTTTGAGAAGTCTGGCAGCAAGCTGTTATCTGCCTCATGGGTTTTCGCTTTACTGACTTTTTACTTTCTGAGCTCTACCTCTCTGTCCTTTCTGCAGACCGTATGCCTCTGGCCCAACTAAGCTGAGCTCTGGAGAGGGGAGAGAGCGGGCAGTTAATTCTTTCTCTCTTGTTGTTCTTGTGCCCCGTGTGCTCCAGCACTTCACCTTGACATGGCAGGATGTCTTTTCTTACCAAAAGAAAGCAGAGCTTAGCTGGAAGTTACACAAACGGGCATTCACACAACTGCTGGGCTGCAGTGCAGTTCAGCCTTGCCTTCCAGCCTGGTGAGCTGGAAAGATGATGGGAAGAGATGGAAGTACCACCAGATCCATCTGTCCTAAATCAGCTAGGGGCATCCTTACCCTGGGACAGGCCAGTTTGCTGAAGTGTGGGGGGATTTAAAGACTAGGCTGACTTCAGAAGGAGAAAAAGTTTTCCCTGCCTTGAGGTCTCTGAACGCTTCATTCGTGCTGCTCATCTCACTGAAACTGGAGCAAGAAAATGGCATCATATGGATGCTTGTTTTCCAGAACTGCTGCTGGCTTGGACAAAGGCTCCATGATTCTCAAACTTACCCCAAACCTCCACGGTTCCTACTTAAGGGAGCAATAGCATGGCTGGAAGACCTTTATGTGCCCCTCTGCCAAGACCTCCTAGGTGTGCATCAAATGTTACATCATGAAGAAAAGGGTGGTTTTAGACGGAAACAACTGGATCCCCAAGATTTGCCACTAGGAGATTTCAAGAAAAATTGTCAAAACACAGACAGCTCCTTAGGAAAGAAAAAACCCTCTGGTTTTTGTGATGAGTTCAGTAAAGCAATGGGCCAATTTAACTGGCAAAACATTAAATGGGATTCTAGGAGGAGGCAGGACCAGGGAGGGGTGTTCTGTGGATATGAACTTGAAGCAAAATGACGGGCTGTGAAACAGTGTGAACTGAACCCCATCAGGGAAGGCTTACTAAAACTTGAGCCAGGAAAAATTATTGAGTTCTATAAATAACTAAATTGAAAATTGAATGCATTTGTGTGTGTGGATGCACACATCTATCCATGAGGTCATGTGTGTAAAAGAAATACAGTAGTACTTCATGTGTCAAGGGTTTTTAAATAATGGAAAATGTTTTAGTGATTTTCTTCTTTTTTTTAATTTTTTCCTAGAGACAGTACATTATGTTCTGTCCTTAGGGCCAAAAACACAAAGTGCCTATTTTCATTAGGAATCCTACAGAAGGAGGAAGGGAAAGTATTATGCAGCGTAGCAAGGGTATAGTAGCCATTCCATAGTGATTACACATCCAAGAAAAGCCTGCACTAGAAAACTCAAAAATATATTAGAAGCGGAAAACAAGATGTGTGAAGTGTTTCCTATTACCTCCCTACACTTAATGACAACCAAGCAAGCAAGGAGGTGGTCACAGAATTTCAGTTTAACCCCTTCTATTTGATAATACTGTGTTTCAGTGGCAGGCAGCGAGCATGTTATGTACACACTAGATTGAGGACTTCCTCTGCTTATTAATTTTGCTCCCTCAGAACTTTCAGTTATTTTCAGTATGTTAAAATAGTCCAGACACAAACCAGAAGTGACTGGAAGCACTAAATAATGCAGCAGACTTTCAAGAATTAAGGTAGTTTAAATGAATCCCGGCCTGAGCAGCTCCTTAATTAAAGTACAAAACTGTATTTAGTTTTATACCAATAATTTGTGATTCCAAGTCTGACCCCCCCTTTACCTTTTAATGCCTTTCATTCATCATGTGATGGTCCAATGATGAATGAAATCGGTCTTCTGAAAAAAGAAAGGGCAGTTTTTCATACAGAATTCAAATGAATCAAAGAATCTGTGCAGTTGTTCAATTTGATTTAAGAGCAAGACGCTGTCTGGAGTGTAATGCCCTCATACCGCGAGGGAATCAAATTTGTATTCGAGTCCCCTTTGCCGGCTTGTTTAATCGCTTATGATAACATCAGTAGCTTGGTAAATGATGTAATGGGAGTTAAATCAGGATGACCAACATAAACATCTGTCAGTGCATGTGAACATTTGATGTATGACCCCAGGGCCCAGTGCAGCAGTCAGTATCTTGGCAAGCAGTCCTTGGACGTCCGCGTCAGTCGAGGTTTCAGGGCTGCACGCTGGAGAGGACAGACGTGCTCTGCTCTGTGCCGGTAACAGGGTATGTGATCTGGTTGCTTGGTGTCGGGTGTATCACTTGGCAGCAGGTCCCCTCCTCACTGTGGGCACAACTCACTCCGGTGCTGCGGGTCAGGGCAAGGCACCGGCAGCACGGCGCTTCTCCCAGTGAGCCTCAGCTGGCACTCAGTGATGAGTAGGCTTGTGCTGGTCCTGTGTGCAGGAGAGTTTTACAGACATAACTGATGTCGTTCTGAGTAGCCAGGTAGACTGATGTCTACAGTCCAATTTGTACCCAAAAATCAGCCTGAGTGTTTTGTGAACATAATGTCAGAGGAATCATTTCCCAGGCTAGGACTGTATTGTTATTTTCATTCAAAATCATCTTGTCATCATGTTCTTGCATAGATTTGTAATTTTCTGAAAGCAAGCTGGCTGGTATGTTCATGCTGCTCATTAATCTTTTTTTTAAATTTTTTTTTTTTCCTTTTTAATGAAAGTCATGTGGGAAGCCAAAAGTATCTAATACAGACAAACATGTAAGTTACTGGATGTATATGCCCTCTGCAGAAATGGGCAGAAAAGATCTGAAAAAAGAAATGTGTTACAGAGGAAGCACAAAGCTAAGGGAACTCTGCCTGATATGTTTTGGATTAAATTGTTCTTTGAAGGCAAAGGTAACACAGGTGAGAAATGCCACAATGAAGAGTATGGAGGGTGGATGGTTGTGGCTCCTTGGTAATCAGCAGAAACCTCGGTGTAAGCAGTGGCTGCACATGAAGCCATGGTTGGTCCCCATGTGCCCACCCACTCTGAGAGCAGCTTTGCTTTAATGTGTGGAGATATGAGAAAACTCTTCCCATTCATGCTTTGTCCTTGCTGTTATAAAAGTGGTTGCTTTCACACAAAAAATAGTCATACGTAGCTATTTTACTTCATTTTAATCCCTTCAAGGTACTGCATGCTTACAATTGACTTCAAATAGAGTGTTTTATCAGTCAAGAGTAAGTGCATGAAGTTGCAGAACACAGACTTCTTATTGCCATGACTTTTCAGAAGAGAGCCGGCAGCACCCCTTGGTTTTTATTATGGATATAATATAGAGTCTGTTTGCAAAAAGAAGGAATAAGTTATATATTCCATAGTTATTAGGATTTTTTTAGATGAAATGCAAGCCATTCAGGAATGTAATTTAAGCTCCATTACTTCAAAATAAAGTTATAGAAATCAATATAAATGCAAGCTAAAATATCTTATCTCTTTAGAGAGGTGCTGCCAGCTTCAGAGAAGACCATAATTAGCTGGACATGTTAGAATTAAAAGTGCCAGACACATTTATTCTAGATGAGAAGGAAGACTGGAAAAAGAAATCACCCCTCCTCATCTGCAGTTGTGCACACATGCACCACACATGCCCAATTTGGTTTTTACAAAGTATGCTGTCAAGTGAATACTGTCATGTTCCCTGTTTAATCAGTTTCCTCTTTTTTTTTGTGCACTGTTGTATATAAAAGGAAATCTGCTTGTAAAGGCAGGCTGTTTAATAATTCATTCAAAAATGATTAGAGTTCAAGGGGAAAGTTGTTGCTTTAAATGACTGAACCAAACAGGAAAAACACCACGGGTAACAGAGGTTGAAATTCACTTCTGCCTGGATTATGTATGGTATATTTAAATTCCATGTTCAGATCTAAAAATTCAGTTTAAAGTAGAATGTCAGTAGTTATCATCTTTATTTGGGTCCTCCTTTGTTCCCCATTTGGGTAAATTTTGTCTGTTCTGATTCTTCAAAGGTGCTTTCTTAGGCAGTAAGATGAGAATGATGATTTTCTTCTTTTGGTCTTTGCATGTACTGTTTCTTCCCAAAACAGGCTGAAAAATCCCAGTTGGAATTGCTTTTGCCGGTGGTAGTTTTTGTCTTCTCTTCAGACTATGCTCTACGAAGTAACCCAGGACAAAAATGTCCCTTATGTCAAGCTAAGTGCGGGGCTGGCAGGGGGTGTGTTGCCCTGAGTTTTGCAATTCTTCGATGTTTTCATTCTTCTGCAACAGGGGTGCAGTAGGAGTGTAGGGGAGGTGTGACTGAGTTGGTGGGTGGGGTGCCAGGGCACAGGACTGGCTGGGCTTCAGCCCTTTGGGTGATTGTGCCTGTGCCCTGGGAAAGTGCTTGCAGTGGGTTTTCTGTTTAATGTTTTCCCTCCTTTCTCTTGTGCAACAAAGCAGCTACCAAGGGCCTGGATTCAACAATGTGTTTAGACCAGAAACTTCCCTTTGAAATCCCTGTCAGCACTTTCCCAACATTAGCTAAAGCAGTGAAACAAGAGAGCATGGGGACACTGAAGCAGACATGAGAGCCTGTTCATTGTATTGACTCCGGTCTCCAGAACTGTCCACGTGGCCCCAGAAAGCCTCTTTCTATTAATGAGAATGTTTCCTTTCCAGAATGAGAATATTTGCTTTCCAGAAGCAGCCTAACCAGCTGCAACCCACACTTCCAGTATTTCCTGGGGGCTGTTTTCATGAGTGCTGCTCAGAGCTTGCACAGTGAGACACAAACACCTTTCCATTTGGGGGAGGCTCAGCTGGGGTGGTCTGCACTTCCCCCGTGCAAATCCAGTCTGTTTGCATGTGGTAAACATGAGCACCATCTTTGGGGATGCTGCTGTGCCTGGCTCTTGGACCCTTGTCCTCCTAAAGCCACTCTTGAATGAGTGGAGCAGTGGCATCCAAGTCACTCGAGTGTGATGATGCCGCTTAGATGTGGCTGATGGCCAAAAGGTGATAAAGGTGTGAAGAGGAAGAGAGATAGCACTTGTCAGATAGCACTCTGGTCAGCAGAGCCAAGGATATTTATAGGTCAATGTCACACGTATGGTCAGGAACGCCTTGGTCATGGGAATACATCATTTCATTTCCTGAGCCAGAACAGCCTTAATCTATGCCGCTGGTAACACGTAAAATGGTTCAAGTCTAAACTTTAGATGTCTCAGGGTGGGAAGGCATTTGGTAAGTTCTGGAAATGTCATTGGGATGTATCCTTGTGTGAAAGGCTGTTGTTAGTGACAGAGGGACCCTGGACACAATGAGATCCATGGTTTTCTTGGAGGAACAGGCAAGTGGCAGCTGGCCATGGCCTGTAGACAGATGACTAGTTTGGTACTAGGTACGGTACCAGCAGATGGTGCTGAAGAATGGATAGCACAGTTCCCAGGTTTTGCGAGGACCCATTGAGCCTTCTTGTCTGGGGGCATTCTGGTAGCTCCTTGCGCACCGCTCTTTGTGCGGGGGTGGTACCGTCAGCCAGGCACAACCTACGCCCCGAGCTCTGACAGGTTGTTGAGTATATCACAACTTTGGTTTCTCCTGCTGCATCGAAGATGTCTCAAAATTGTGTGTGTTGCTACTATGATGCCTCCTCTACCAAGCGCGCTCTGAAACTGCCAACTCACGGGTGGTAAAGAGCATTATTTAGCAGCTTATCCTAACACCCAACAGCTGTTTGTTTTCATTGAAAAGCCAGTGGTTATTGTCCTCCTGCTAGTGCCTCTGTGCTCTTCTGCACTCAGGCTTTTGTCTCGGAAGATGCACAGTCCTTGTGGGCATGATCCCAGTCCCAGCAGGGTCTCACTTGACCTTGGTACAATTTGAGTCAGATTTGAAGCTGCCTTTTTTCACCTTAGCTTATGTCCTACTTGCTACAGATCAGAAGTGCTGAAGCTCATAACTGAGTAGGTCACTGCTATAATGTCTTCCATTTGAAGTAGGAATCTGTCTGAATGAGGGGGGAAGAAAGTAGAATTTGAGATTGTTTCATTAAAAATAGATTCTGCATTTTGCACGTTTAATTATGACTGATTTTCCAGGTTTAGCTTTATATGCTTTTAATGTTGAGTCTAAATTAGGCCACAGGAAAAGGATGGTCTGTCTTCAAAGAAACATTTAAGTTGATTGTGTTCTTCAGATTCACGGAAAACAGCTGTGGGTGTAGCAGTAGCTCTCAAGCTCTCTTCCATGCTAGCATACAAGACGCGGATGCAAGCTGGATACTTCTGCTGTGTGGGAGTTTGGAGGAGAGGCTTGGTAAAACTGGTTGGCAAAATTACCACCAGAGCTGTAGGAACTTTTAGTGTGCATGAGGCAGAGGAAGTGGACAGGAAAGACATCCCACATCTTCCTCATGCAACTATGACGCCTCTGATTTTCATGGACAGGGACCACATTGCACAGATGTCTGAATACATTCTTTTTCATTGCTGCCTGCCCATTAAGACAAGCTTCTTTAAGTACATAATTATTATTGCTTTGATTGACATGCAACCTTATGTATATGTGTGTGTGTGTGTGTGTGTGTATATATACACACACACACACACATAGATATACACATATATATATATACCACCACAGACAGAAGGTGATACCACAGGGAGAGCTCCACACAAGCCCTTTGGGCAACACATGTCAGCCAGCAGCAACTCTGCTCTTTGATCCTTAAGGTTTTGTAGTGACTGTTCTGATTTCTTAGTAGCTTTTTATACAGATGATCCAGGAGAGTTAATTAACCTCCACTGTTCCTATTTGGTACCCAGTGACCTGTGCATAGGTGACTAACATATCTCACTAATCTATAGCTTGACATTTTTCATGGTACAGATGCACCATGCTTTCTCTACTCATGTGTTATTCAGAGATAGGTATGGAAGAGCAGCTGCTCCAGAAGAAGTCCAGGAACCAGTAGTCTGTTGTTTTGTTTTTTTTTTCCAAAGAGGCCACATTGCTCCTAAGCAGTCTTTAGGGTATTACAGCATTGATTTAGGCTGAAGAGGAACAGAGAACACTTATTGCAGAGAAAGGGTGGCAAATCATGGAAGAATTCAGAAATAGCTGCTCTTCAGTAATCCCATGTGAAGCTGAGCTCTGTTCTCTCAGTGGGCTCCTGTGGATGTGCTGCAGGGCTTAGTTTGGGCCTGCTGAAGACCTGTCTTCACAGTTTATGTTACTCAGTGCTTGTCTGAATGCTGACTTCAGAAGCATTTAGCTTGGCAGGCAAACTGAACAAGCTTTGTTTAAATACCCAAACAGGTACAGTAGGCTTGTTGATGTTTGAATTTTCAGCAAGTGATGTTGAATAGATATTTTCAGCAAAATCTTTGTCTGTTTCCTACTGCTTCAAAGTACAAATTCAGAGATCAGGAGTGGTTTGAGAACATTAAAAGTACGGGGGTACAAGTGCTCATATGTGAGGTGCTGCGGTTTTGTTGGGCAGACAGCTATTTGCTGCCTTGTCAGTGGTAACCGGAGCAATATCTGGGCCTTGTAAAAACATGTGTTTCTCTTCTTTTGAGAAGCTCCAGCCCTTTCAGCAAATATTAAAAAAAATTAGAAAATACCTTAATTGTTTTAGTGTTGTGGGTTTCATCGGCACCTGGAAGAGGAATGCAGTTCATAATTTAAAACCTTTCCAGTATCCCTTCTAGCATGGGATGGTTGGTGTTTCTGAGAGGCTCTCTTAATGTAGATGTCTGGACAGGTCCTGCAGCCCATTTGCTTGTTTTAAAGCTGAAAAATACAAGAAGTTATTTTGAGTGGTATTCATTCTACCTAATTTTCATTATGCCTTCCCTCTGGGCAGGCTGCAATGCCTTTGCTGACAGGGAGGACTGGGGCTGTGGGAGAGTAACTGCTGAACCTCCCCAAAGCTGCTTGCCCTGGCCCTGGGCTGCAGCAATACTCAGACCCTGTGGGCTGCAGTTTTGCCCCAAAATCTGAGAGTATTTATGTGACTTTCTCTGCAGCAAGTGATGGTATTTCAGTACTTTGAATTGCTCTTTGTCTCTTTGGACTTGCAACTTACTGAGACGTAGGAAGCTTTCTTGTTTATTGTTCCCTCTCTCACTTCCACGTGACTTTTTATTGAAGATCCAAGCATTTCTTCGGCAGAGTGTTAGATTCAACATTCTTTTTAAATTAAATGTGCTGAGGTGACCTAATCAGATGGTAGCTGGTTGACCACAGGAATGGGAACTACGATACCATGTAATCTAGTTTAACTTTAATTCACTCTGTGACCTTAGGCAAACAGCTTAGTTGCTGCAAAATGAGGATGATAATTCCTTTGAAATGTTGACAGAAAGTTGAGTAAATAAGCAAGTTTTACTCTCTGTGGGTCAGGCAATCTTCTTTTCAAAGGGACTTCAGAGCTTCCATTCTTTCAAACGACTTTGGAGTAAATGGATGTAGGACTGGCATCTGGATCACCGAGGACTTCCCATGTTTTCCAATACTGATCCCCCATACCTCAGCTTTCTGTACTCTGTGTGTGTGTGTGGTTGTGTTTAGGATGGCATGAGGGATTCATGGTGGTTGGGCTGGGTGATCTTGGGGGTCTTTTCCAACCTGTGATTCCATAACTCCATGCCTTGCCTCCAACAGCAGTGTCATTCACCATCTTACACCTTGTGGCATGTAGACACTACACGTATGAACGTCTTACTTCCCCTTCAGGCAGAAATGTGGCACTCAATTCCATGGTGTTTTTAGTTTGGAAGTAGTGTATCTTTATACTAATTAATGACATAAATGTACTCAGCTCCATAGGGTTAAGAGCAGCAGTGGCTTCATTTGCCACCAGTGAGTTTGTCTCTATGGCTTTGCTCGAAATTTCCCATGAAGCCTGAAGCAGACTACTTGCTGTTTAACATCCTGGTGACAAAACACCTCATGACAGCAGAGCAACCTTTACAGTTTTTTATTTCTCAATTGCATTTTTTAAACTTTGAAGTGCCATTTATTTTGACACCTGGTATTTTTCAGGCCACGCTTTTATTTGGTGGGAATAGCATTAACGTGTATTAAAGGCAGAAAAGCCTGGGGAAATGGTTAGAAGTTATTCCCAGAATGTAAATAATTTCCTAAATTTTGAGCTCTACAAGTCTGATGTGTTTTAAATGGCCTTTGAGAGAGCAAAATGAAACTCTGTGTGGCATTTAACCAACAGTTTACAGAGGTGCTAGTTATTCCACTTGGCTATATTTAGGAGTCCAGGAAACAACAATGACAAAAAAAATAGTGAAACACTCTTGCAAAAAAAATTAAAGCAACAGTTTCAGCTATAAAACTGATGTCTACAGCAAAAAAACACAGCTGCTAAATGTTACCAAATCATAATAATTGTGACAGAGCTACATCACGATCTCTCTTTAAGACATCTTCACCCATGTGAAGGCCTCTTGATTTAAACAGGGCTCAACAGCAGCGGGGAGGTTTGTGTTCGAGAATCCTGGTAAAATTGGACTGCTCATGTAAATCAAGGCTTATTTTTGCATTCCAAAGGGTGAAAAAGTCACATGAGGGGAGTGAGATGCAAGATGTGTGAAGAAACCTTTATACAGCGACTCCATGCTGGGGAAGTCTCAGCTGGATGCTGTGCCCTGCTTCAAACAAAAAAGCAGTTGACCAGTGTGAGAGGGGAGTCCAGGAGACTCCCCTGTGGCTTGGGGAGCATTGCCCTTAAGGAAAATCAGAGCAAACCTGCTTGTTTGCTCTGTGAAACAGCGCAGAAGGCGAAAGGATGGAAGGATAAGTCTTCAAATGAGTGAAAAGCGGACACAGAGCAAAGGGACAAGAACAGGAGTGTCCAAAAACAGATAGGCATAGCTGAGGGATCACCACCAGTTTAGTGAAACTTTACTCACTAGAGATGGTACAATTGATGTGTGTTAAGTGAACATAATTAGTCCCTCTTCAGCACATAAAGTAGGTAAAGTACTTAAGCTGATATTTTACACTCTGCTTTATGAAGTGATGTAACTTTTACCAATCTTTGAAACACTGATTGTGAGTGAGTCAGTGTTTCCCAAGGGTTTTGGTCAGCTGTTCCCATTTACTGGTCTGGAATCTCACTTTTATCATCCATTCACTCTGAGTTTCTAATGTGTTCAAAACTGAAGTTACTGTCAATATACTGAGATCCTGTTATAGTATAAAGGTTGGAAATGCACTGTGATAGATGCTGCTTAAATGGAGAGGCAGTTACCTGCTTTTGTAGGTCTGCGGTTGAATTGTTTTCCTGCTAGAGTATGGTTCATTAGGGCTGTGATTTCTTGTCACAACACTTTTTTAACCCTAGTATAAAGGAAGATTCATCATCAAAAGGGTGTTTTTTGCTGCAAGAAAGTGCTGGGGAGCTTATTGATGCAAGCTTCCTTCCTTAATCTGCACCGTTCTCTGGGATAAGTGGCATTTGCAGCACCTGAGCTCACCTGTGTGATGAAGCTGCCTGTTACCCTGGTCAGCTCTTCCTCTTGCTGACCCAGCTTCAGCACAGCTTTGTGAGCACAAGAGGTGTTGCAGATTAGAGGGCATCTGCTTGAAAGGGAGCATCTCCAGGCCCGGCCAGACACAAATACCGTATTGTTAGGAAGGGGAGGGAATCCGTCTCGCAGGGCTGGTCTCAACATCCTCTGGCCATGCCAGAGGGAGAGCCTGGGAACAACTGTGTTAAAGAGTGGGTTGACATTTAGCTCTCCTGTTTCTCCTCTATGAGTTTCACCGCTATCCAATGGTGATTACTCGATGGGCAAAACACCCCCTTTGCTCTGCTCGTGGGCAGGTAACAAGTCATTCCGTAAGCCAGCACCCTCTTTTGCCCAGCCTCCCTCCCACCCCCGGCCCCTTGCTGTGAGCAGGTCGGCAGCAGTGGTCGGAGGCATCCCTAATGAGGTCCCTAGCTGCTCGCCGGGCTGATTTGGTCGTAGTTTTTAATAATGCGAGGTTATTTTGTTAGCGGCTTTACTTTCCAAGTCTTTTCCCCCTTCCAGCACCCCTAGGTACAGCTCTACTGGATCAGTTACCATCTGCTCCAGTGTTTGCATTTAGCCTGCAGGGCCTGTGATCTCAGAAATATTTCCTGTAAATGGGATCTCTCATGCCAGGCCTGTCACACAATAGATATATAATTGGATAAAACCTAAACTGAAGACAACAAACAAAAAGAAGAAAACTACGTGTTGTGCCATACACAGCACGTGAGCCTGTCCAAAATGGGATACATTTCTTGTTTATGTCTGAGGCTGCTCTCACATGTCTTTTTTATTCCCTTTTGCTGTTTAACAAAATCGAATTAATGTAATAATTAAATTCCATGGTGCATTTTTTCCCCACTTATTCTCAAGCAGATTACAGTGGGCAAGCAGAACAGCAGTAGTGCCACAACAAATGCAGTTGCTGTGTTTTAAGTTTTGATCCCAGCGTTGGATACCAGGTAGAGCCCATGTTGAGGTTGCAAATCTTTCTCCTCCATGGGTTGGCTGCGTGCAGCATTTCTTTTTGGTCAGGAGGCAGGATGATGCACGGCCTGGGAACAAGGCTGGGCTCTGGGGAAAACAGTGGGTAAACCACAGGCAGCCAATCCCCTGGTCACTGAGAGCAAGAGTGAAGATGGCATCATTGATCTTTGTGAAGGAAAAAGAAATGCAAAATTTCTTTCAATTCTTTATACCCATTTTGAAGGGCTCCTGAGCAGGGGTACAGGTTTGTGAGAGATGCAGGCTGCCCTCTCAGACAGCTCGCCTTTTGGACTTGCCAACCTTTCTGTAAGAAGGTGGAGATGATGAAAAACATCTGATGCGATGAATCCATACCTAAGCTAAAAAAACCCCAAAACGATTGTATAAATCAGAAATTGATCACTGTGATTTTCCCCTTGCTCATACCATGAATTTTCTTCATCATTGCTGCAAGAACAAACTGTGTGAATTGTATTTGTGCTGTTATTCTAGTAGTAATGACCTTACAAATACTTTTTCTGTTTTGTTTTCCTGCAAATGCTCTACTCTAGTCATAGCTTGCAAAAGCTGCTCAGAAGTGCACTGCAGAACATCAAAAAAAGGAATTGAGTTCAGCTTCAGTCAAGACCAGTAATTGGTTTTCATACCAAAAAAAAAAAATCCCCAACCAAAAGCTGTTCATCTGTCTGTGGAAGATAAAAAAAAGCCCAGAGTTTGGATTTGATTGCCCTCCCCTAAAGTAATAACAGTAATCCTAATAAACGGGCAGATTTATAAATTTTTACCAACAGACAGTGCTATGATGTTATACTGACTTTGGTTTATTTATGATAAATGTAGTCTAAAGCACCAGAAATATAAACCTTGAATCGTTTTTAATTTCAACATAAAAGGATTGCATTTTATCAATATAGCTTATCTCCTAGTACTCTGCCTTTTTGATGAACCCACAAAACATGCATTTTGTCTTCTTTTCCGCCTTTTTTTAAACATAACTGGCAATTTCTAAATCAAGAATACAATCCTAGTGCTAGTGCTGTTTTTGGCAATAGGCTATTTTATTGATTTCCACAGTGCTGGCATTTCGTCAATAACGGTAAAATACAGGCCCGTAAATTCACCCTTTCCAAAAGAAAGTGGCCGGATCTTTCATAGCAGCTTCCATTTGCCTTTGACTTGAACTGTAGGTTTAGTGGTTCAGAAAAAAGATCAGGTTTGATGAGCCTTAAAGAAACAAATAAACCAAGCCAGAAGCAATCAAAAGTACATGCGAGTTCATAAAAAGTGAGCCTTGGTTTCTTTGTCTAGAAGATTAACACTTCCTCAGGAGGGCTGTAATAGGATTGAGCCTTCCCCATGGTACTTCAAAGACATGTGCTCCTGAAGGCTTTTACCGAGTAACTTACAGTATTGTTGGAAGCTTTGCCTCTGCTTTCCTTCTGGTTTCTTTCAATACTTCGAGGAAGATCTGAACTGAGGATCATGTTACTCCTCCTTATTTTTATCCCCCAAACATTTTCTCTCTCCAGTATGCAAATTTTATATCCTTAAAGGAAAAAAAAAATCAAAGTTGCGTAACAGTTGGAGATTTCTAAACATAAATATCCTTCTTTTTCATGTTACTACTTCAGTGCTTTCATGTGTCATGTTTTTGCATTTAATGCTGTGTAGTAAAACACGTTTTTTTAATTCAAAGAGACTCAGAGTGTGTATTTTTGTTGCATTCGCAGCCCTGTTCTTTCTCCAGGAGAACACGCTGTAAGCTTTGATTTCTCAGGCACTTTGTATAGAGTAATGAGTTCAGCTCTTGGTGTTCATCTGCACTTTTAACATGCTATCTCCTTTTTTCCATACTTGAGCTCTTTTCCCCACCCTGGTTCAGATGGTTAGGCTGCTTTCCATGGTAGTGGAAACCTTGAATTCCGTCAGTGGAGGCAGAGAAAACCACTCCCTAGGTAAATGTTAACTGGTGGCATGGAGACAGCTACTGCTCCGTGTTTAGAGAAAAGAAAGGAGCTGTGTTAGGTGGGAGAAGCTGGTCCTGTGGATGGCTAGGGATGCTCTACTGGTTTGGCTCCATAGCTAATAGGGCAGCTTCGAAAAGTGAAGTTGTGGTGACCCAGCAAGTTCCCTGGCTCCAGGGCTCCACGGTGCCAATCTGGGCTCCTTGGTATCCCATGTCCTGCTTAAATGCTTGCAGTTGCCATTTCTGGATCTGAGCATGAGTTGATGTTCCTGGAATCAGGCAGGGAGCAGAGAACCAGGCCCAGGTACGTGCAGTCCTTGGCCAGTTGGCTGAATCATAGGGTGAAACATGAAACCATCTCTGTGCCTCTAGGAGACAGCAAGGGAAGGACCAGAAAGTCCCCAAGCATCATGATAGTTTAGTTCTTGTTCTTTCTATGACAAGTTTTGCTCTTGTACTGATTGAAATGAATGGGATTAGACAGGGAACACCAGTTATGATTTAATTTCTCACTTTGAATGTGCTGTCAACCTCAGTAATTCTATTGCCAGGATTTCTCATAAAGCATCTTGGTATGCTAGTTAATACATTTAAATCTACTTAAAAAGCCTCTCTCTCTCAAGAGCAAATGGAGCCTGCTTAACATTCCTTATTAGCTTGCTTAGGGTGAAAAAACCAGTTGTCCTTGCTGTATTGGCTGGCACAGGGAGTTGCATTCTTACTCCATGTACTTTACTAATTCATAATCTTTCACTCTAACTAACTTGTTTCCATCTTCTAGAGATTCAGTTGTTTTAGTATCAACCTTGACTAATAATGCGGTGCAGCAGCTCAATTTCGATGACCACAAATAAGCAAGCAAAAGTTGTAGACTAATTCTGGTAGTCACACATACCCAAACAGGAGTTTCATGCCCACATTCATGTAAGCCCCAGTGAAGCAGTCCCCTCTGCCCAGCCTCTGGGCCTGCTTGTCACCTAAACCTTACCAGGAAACATTAAACAAGCCGTGGAAAGTCCCCTTTGCTGGCACTTCTCACATTACTAAGTGGCACACAGGGGCTCCAGCTACAGGATGAATAATCCCAAAGTTTCCCAGTACAGCTGCAGCGTGGTGGGACTTGTCACTGGGAGGGCGTTGAGGGCTTTTTGGAGCAACTGAGTGGGGTGGGACACTCTTCTTGTCCTCACCCAGAGGTGGTGGGTACCTAGGGTGGCTCCGTGCTGCAGCTGGTGACATTCTCCAGGAGTGACGCAGCGTGCAGCTATGGCCCATGGGACGGAGGGGGAGCGGATGGTTTGTCACTGACTTCTTTTATATCAGGAACAGCCTCCTGGCTTATTGCAATCCTCTAAATTATGCCTTAGCTTGCTATAAATTAACCACTGTATTAAGTGCAAAGTCCAGAAATAAAAGGACATAAATAGTTGCATTTGAAAGTGGTATCATGGTCTGTAGATGTTTAAGTGGGGATTTTATCCGTTAGATTAGAAAGACCACTTATCTCATCCTTCTGGATATTTTCACTACCCTTCTAACTTGGAGATAAATATCCCTTAATGGTTTTTTTATGTGTTTTATTTCTTTTTCCATGATGATCAGATCAGTTCTGACTGAAAATGAAGCCAATTATCAAGAACAATAAATAAAAAAGTGCGTGTTGCTCCTTCTGCACTGAAAGAAAGAACAGTAAGTTGAGACAAAACAAATTTGGTTGCCAAGTCCAAGTACCAAAGGCAGCAAGGAGAACTCGGGCCCCATCCTAATTAAAGAGATCTAAACACAATGAAAACATATTGTACTGATGTCATATGTTAAAATATTTATAATTGCACAAAAAGGAATTGCAGCCTATTGAAAACATTTACAGAGCTCACCATTTCTGCAAGCTAAAGAGAAGAGGGACTAAAAAGAACTGGTTTTGCTCAGCTGTGAAAGTTTTGCTCTTCAGGTTTTTCCTGTGAGGTCCAACATTACCTTGCCACTTCCTCTTATCAGTCACTAAGATAAGTGAAGAGCAGTCCTGACATTGTATCTGAAGACAGGAGATGGTATCTGTCAGGAATTGCCATTTCCCCTAGGCATTGCATTGCAGTTGTCTCCGCTGGAATAATTTCAGCTGCCGGGA
Source organism: Climacteris rufus (assembly GCA_013398175.1). Taxonomy (NCBI): domain Eukaryota; kingdom Metazoa; phylum Chordata; class Aves; order Passeriformes; family Climacteridae; genus Climacteris; species Climacteris rufus. The sequence continues at coordinate 251,606 of VZRZ01006467.1, forward strand.
AGCTGCTTGTAAGACAGGGGCCCTTCATATCGATCCAGCATGGCAGGCTGGGTGTGGGAGGGCTGGGGGCTCTCAAAAGGAGACAGGGTGGTGGAGGAGAGCAAGGCAGGCACTTTCCTCAGGTACATTCACCAGACTCAAGATTTGGCAAAAAGACTGCTTGCCACAGGGAAGTAGTGGGGGAAAACTGACATGTAGGAAATCACAGTCCCTTTCAGCAAAACCAAAGAGGCAATAGGCAGAGCCACAGCCATACGTGTAGAGATCTTGAAAATGCTGGAAAGTCAGGCTGAATCAGTTTTCTGTGGCTGTGTGTGGTGGGGATGGTGGGCAGAAGCCACTTGCGATGCTCTGGAGTCCACTGGCTGAACATGAATCCACCTGTGTGAACATGAATCCACCTGTGTGCATTCTGTGAACGAGATTCCCCCGTATATGTTCCCACAGAAGCCTATTGCAGATGTGCTCACTTGAATACTTTAGTATAAAAATAGGCTTTTGGCTGCACATCATGTACTCATTGGAGTAGGAACTTTTCAACTGCAGCTTAATTTAATATCTTCCTTGTTTATGTTTATGTTTCTTAATATTGATTTTCATGTTTTTCTTCCTCAAATAGTGGTGAGATCCTTTTATAAGTAAATAGTACAAACATCTTTCTAAGTTTCTCTAGTATTAAAGAGCTCTATGGCAACACAAGGACATACTGAGGCTTCTTACTAACGTATCAAAGAAGAGCATTTTTTAGTTAATAGTTTTATTAGGAGTTTATGTTGCGCCAGAAAGGTGACTGGAACTTGACATATTTAAAGCATCATTTTAGGGAAATAAGAGTATCTTTGTTTAGCTAGTTAATGTCTACCTATGGTATTTAATATGAAATGAAAAACCAGCTTGTCAATCATACAAAAGAGGAAAAAAGTCACTACCTCTCTGGAATTATTAATGAGCCAAGAAATGCTATTGCATTTCTGTATGACTTTGCTGTAGTTGGAAAAATTGACACTTCTTGTCAGAGAGAGATTGATAGCTCTGCAGGGGTTCAGGAAAGAACAAAAGCAGGTTAGTGGGGGAGTGCTAAAAGGACATGTATGAGAAAGGATGCCTTTTGTTTTTCTAAGGGTCATGGTGAGGGGTTGCAGACAACCCTACACTTGACCAGGGTTACCCATCAAGGGCAGCTTGAAGCAAAATCTATGTATGTGGGTGATTGTGGGGCTGTCCCCAAGGTAGGAGCTTGCTGGGGAACTGGAGGCAATGGCTGGAGCATGGTGCTGCACTAAGGTAGCTGCATGGCTTTCCAATGGTGTGGAGCCAGTTCAGCCCATGGGTGACTGGAGCCACTGACTCTTGGTAAGCACGACTGACATAATGAGGGCTGATGGAAGGAGTGCGGCAGGGGCAGAATGACATTGAAAAAGCCAAAATTTAGCTTGAGTGCCAAGGAAATCTCTCTCATGTTACAGTAAGATCTTTCAGCATTTGCTGTTGCCCCCTCAGGGAAGTGAAAGGTAGCAAACAGTTTGCAAAACGTGAATGTCGATTGCTCTCCTACAGCCAGACCAAAAAGTGATGGCCAGGTGAAAAACCTTTAGAGGCAGGAGAAGGATGGATGACAGCTTAAGCCTCTGAAGTACACTCCTTCCCCCCCTCACGGCAGTGGTTCCTTGCCTGTGGCACAGACATGGCAACATTACCTCTGTCTGCACTAAGTAGCATTTGACCTTCTCATGGTCAGGAGCAGACACAAGATTTAGGGATACCTGACAGCTTTTGTCTTTTCCCTCGAAACAGTGCGCAGCCAAAGCTGTATGATAGCTCATTTCTCAGTGCTTCCTGACCCAGGTTTTCTGTCTGTGCTCCTGACAGGATGGTGCTGGTGCCTGCTTTCCAGGACGCCTGTTGGCTGGAGTAACGTGGCTGCTTGCCCTGCCCCTTGAAGCAGACCTTAGCTTGCCCTTCTACTGCAGAAGTCCCAGGCTCTGTTCTCTATTTACTCCTACAACAACTCAATTAGTTTGATGGAAATGAGATGTCAAAATGCCCCAGGCTTCAGCGACTTACCCAATGTCACTCAGAAAGCTTTGGCAGGGCGCTGCCTCCTGAAATCTATGTGCCCTCCAGCAATGGGCCATTTCTCCTCACCTTCAGAGACAGCTGGAGTGAGTGGAAGTCTGAGGCATTCAAAGGACAATTTAAAAAAAATGGCTTGTTTATTTAACTTTCTAACAATTTAATCAGCATCCTATTATTCTTAGGAAGTTTAGATATGGCTCTTTTTTTTTTTTTCTCTTCCTTAATTCAGTTTGACATATGCACTCCTGGGGTCAGTCCTTTTACACAAAGCTTCAGCCTTGGCAAGATAAATCTAGACTAACAGTGAATAAACATTATTTGTTTAACAGTGTATGGGCATATTCCTACAATTCAGTGTTTGGCAATTAAGGCTTTACTATGAACATAATTTGACTATAGGGCAAAAACTCCCTCACTTACCTTCAAATACTGCATGTGAGACCTGCCTAGCTGACAGATTACAGAGCAGGTTTTAAAGTGGACATGAGAAGAATGCCAAATTCAGCTTTCCTGGCAATAATTGCCATGGAAAGAAGCTGGATTAGAGCAGCTGGAATAAAAAGTCAAGCACTAAAAGAAAAATGCTAATTACCGGTTTCTCTAATCATGTAAAATGAATGTTTTATGACATTTTAATATGATGCTTTTAGCCTTTCCTACTTTGTCAGTGCCAGCATCCTCAGAGCAGCTCATGGATGCTATAATTATGTGCTCTAAGCGATCAGCTGCATTGTGCCTTACCTGGCTGATTCAAGCTGAGCTGGAGACATCATATTCTGACTCAAGTCCCATGCAAACCACAGCTCATTGGGAGGCAGAAATGAAGACACCAAAACAGAAACTCCTACCATGGTCTGTAGGCTTTTGGAAGGGATTTTTTTTTATGGAAATCAAGGCTTGGGATCTATAGATGAGTTTGCATCTGAGATGTTTCAACTTGATAAGGTATCTGAAGGCAGGCTTTTGATATAGCTCATTAAAAATGGGCTAGTCACAATGTCTGGTTATAAATTTAGACCTCCACAAAGCTTAGGAGCATTTGCTTCTCAGCTTTAGGGCCAACCCTGCCCCTTCAGTGAGATGAAAACTCTTTAGATATGTATTCAATTAAATTGGCCTGACATCGGCCCCTAACCATCTTCGTTTGTGAGAGGGTTGTTTATAGATATATGTTTGAAAAGGGTACACTCATACACACTTTCCTTTTCTTAAGGCTTAAAGTCTTCCAAAGGTTGGCATTAATTCTCTATTGATGCCTAATTTAGGTGGTGAGATTGGCTTATTTACAGGCTGACTTGGGTGCACTACTATTGAAATTAAATCTACAGTTTAATTTCCCTCTTAATCTGTTTCTTCATCAGAGACAATAATTATTTCTTGGTAATACTCTGTAGGAGGAGAAGACTGCTGTTTCTATTTCAGCATTGCACCTCAGAGGTATACTCCAGGATTTGGACTTAATGCGCTTGGTGAATTGCTGGTTTCCTATACTTATTCAGGTATAGGATTTTTAATAGTATGGGAAAGTAAGGGGGAAATATTCTGATTTTAAGTGGATGGTGCAGACTGTATACAACTGTTTTCCACCCTACCCCCATCAGGATGTGAAACAGCTGGTATGTCTCTCCAGAGACTAATGTGCTGTCTCTAGCTCCATTTTGCCTTCATAAGCCTCAGGCATTACTCTATAAGTGCACTCCAGGAATTAAATTAATTTACAAGCTGAGGAATACACTGTTTCTCCTTACTTACAGGTCTCAGATAGGACTGCTACTGTATGGTTGGGAGGATAATGTGCACATTGCTGTTGAGACTAACTAGGATCTTCCCAGGGCGGTCGTCACGCTGGGCAGGGCAAAGGCAGTCTTGCAGCTTGCACCCCGTCTGCCCATGTCGTTTCTGCTCCCAGTAGTGTTAGCTCACTAGTGAGGTTATCAGGAGATAGTTCAGATAAGCTGTGCCTCCCCTTGTCTTAGCCTTTATCCCTGCCATGCGCAGGTATCTTGATACTCCAGTTCAGTTCTTCTAAATCACATCCATCCATACTTAAAACCAAATAATTTTTAACTGAAAATGATGACTTCTGAGGCCTAACTCATGTTTTCCTGCATACAAAATGCAGTCGGTGTCTTTGAACCAGTCCATGCTCTAACCCCAAATATGCACTAGCTGGCCATAACCAGCTAATGAGAGCAACCTATGCTTTTTTGGTCATGTTAGTAATAGCCATGACGTTTATAATTGCTGCAGGAGCTCAGTGGTTTCTCCTTTCTCACCCTTTGCCCAAGCCCCCACTGCCAGGGTGTATGTTTAGGTGTGCTGCTACGCTGCTTCATTCCTGATGTCCCTGGCATCCTTGTCTGCCTTCCTGCACTGAGGTCCATCAACACATGCATTCAGTGCCTGCCCTTGTTTGCAGTGGAATAAACCAGAACTTTGCTCTGCCTTCAGCCAGGATGGGATTCGCCTTTGCAGTGAGACCGCGATAAAATCTGGTCTTCAAAGCTCTCCTGAGGGTCTGCACAACAGAGTCATTGGAAAGCAGGGAAGTATCTTGCTTCATACTGCATTATTCTATTAAAGTAAGATTTTTGACACAACTGGACCCTTATGTTTCTAAGTGCTGGGTACCTTTAATCTGCCTGCCATCCCCTCTTGGTGGGCTCAGCTGTCCTCCTATTGCTTTCCATCACACAGCCAGCCCAGCAACTTGTGTAATCAATTGAATGTTGTGCATCTGAAGTTTATTTTTCTGTTTCTGTGTTTGTTGCTAGGGAGATTTGCTATACCTTGCCTCACGCCCCTGCCAGTGAAACGCCAGTCACAGATGTGCTGTGGGTTATAAAGCAAAGCTGCACACCTACACGGAGAGCGAGGGCACCGGCCCTGCTGCGCGCCGCTGTTGGAAACCCTGTGGTCAAACAGCAGCGTTTGAATTAAAAAAGCAATTTTTAAACTGCTGCAGAGCATAATTCATGTCATGGTGCAGGAATGCTGAAGGCTTTTTGATCTTTGTCGTCATGGACCTAAAGGTGAAGGGCTTTTTTACAGGGGGGTAGTTTCTTAAATCCCCTGAGAAAAGGTAACTATAACAATGAGGGAGCAGATGTGTGGGAGTAAATGCAGCTGTAACTGAATCCAGACGCTCTTCTGTATGTAGGGACATGAAGGGAATGTTCCAATAAAATTCACGTAATAAAAATCTGAGCCCCTTCTTTTTTTTTTCTTGCTTAAACTTGGATTCACATGTGTAGAATTCCTGTGGACTTTGATGTGGATTGACATTAGCACCATACAAAACTGGACTGGGAGAAAGATTTTTAACAGGCGTGGGGTACTGGAAGGTAAATGATCTATGGAGACCTGCAAATTTTAATAGAAAAACACTTTCCCAATTAAAAAGAGTTTAGCAAACCAGATATTTAAGTGATGCAATCACCCTAGTAGGATGAACTAGCTGGTCTAGTAAAGAGTTTCTCAAACTTTCTGAAAGCGGGACTGCCTTTTGTCTCACCTGTTTTTATGCCACCCTGAAAGCCATGTAGAAGCAGTTCAGCTCTTAGGGGAGAAGAGAGCAGAGGAGGGTGAGCTGTAGTTGCTGGCTGGAGGTGCCTCCCCCCAGCTCAGGGAATGGAGCTGCTGCCAGCGACTACAGGAGGTGAACAGTGCTCTGCTGAAGGTGAAGGCTCCCTGTTTGTAGCTGCTCCCTGCTCACTCTCCTCTGCTCTCTAAACTCCAAGTTGAAACTCAAACTCAACTAAATGAAGTTTCTTGTGGTTGCTGCTGCCCTCTGACACTTGCTGTCCCCTCATCTTTTCTTGAATTGCCCGGGTTCATGATCGGCAGTGTGAGCAGCTCCCTTTCTTCTAAGAGAAAGGAACAGGCAGAGTGGCAGGGTAAGCCACCCACTCTTCCTTGTTTTCCTGTAGTTCAGATAGCTCTGTGCTGAATTAATTTTTTACCAGACAACTTACATTGCACAGTAGTGTATTTTGTTCTTGCCCCATGCACGCTTCCGAATGCAGGCAGTACCAGACATTTCAGCGCGGCCAAAAGCGCCTTCCATCTGCCTCACAGCAGCTGAAATCCTCTTTGTATACAAAAACAATTTCATTGAATGCACACAAACCACGTTTGCGCTCGGGACGTTGCGGGAACACTGTGTCGTTGTCCCGGCGGAACATCTGTAGTACTTCGCTTCTTCCTTCACGTGATGTTGTTCCCCAGGCCCCCTGCACCCATCTCCCTCCCTCGCTGGGGAGGGCAGCAGCCTCATACCACAAAACCTCGTTGGCTGTTTCTAATTAGCCAGCTCGGTCATTACTTGCGACGTGGGCTTGTGAGGGTGCCAGCGGTCACGTATTGTCTGCAGGGCACAGCACTAGTTGAGCAGGCAGGACTGGGAGCATTTGCTGAGATGCTGGGTACCCATATAAGGCTCTTCTATGAGTATGACTCTGACACAAGACTATTTAGTTAGTCCAAACTCCATCAAGCATCAGTTTGCATAACAATTTATCAGAGAAGTGTTTGATGATTGCTACATGAAAAAACGGAGAGCTCTCTGAAGCACTGTCTTTTTGTAGATTTTCTGAGAGAGGTATACTTATTTCTACCATATATAGCTGATGGTTTGTTTATTATTATTATTATTGTTATTATTGTTATTAGGAGAAGGAGGAGATGGAGGAGAAGGAGGAAGAGGAGGAGGAGGAGGCTGGGGAGGATGTTCACGTTGAAGGAATAACTTCGGGCTTGTTCACGACCTGTGTTACAGCTGCCCTTAGTGGGTGATACCAGGAACTGAGAGAAATATGGTTGTTACTGACTTGTTTGCAATTGTTTGGCCTTCTAACCATTTAAATATTTAGTTGTTGCACTACTTGCAGAGGAAAATTCCAATTCTTGTCCAAACCTACTGTGGAAGTATATGTATATAGCTTATCTCCCTGATGTCTTAACTGTAAATACGTAGCTGTATGTATCTCACTGTAGCTGCAAAAACTTTGCTGAAACACTTTTTCTTGTAGCAGACTGCAGGTTATTTTTTTTCTTTCTTTGGAAAGTGTAAACTGGAATTGCTGCTGTGTTATAATGCTCCTCTGTTGTGTCAAGTATGCTTGGTGCCCCTCACTACTCTGTGACAGGGAGATACATCTGTCCAGTTGAAACAAGACACAGCAAAGATTTGCCTAGAACTGCTATGTTCAAAACCTTCCTGCCGGGCACATCCCCTTTGAGCACCTGTAGGTGATGCCCTGCAGTGCTGCATATCCTCTGCACCCTTTCCTTAGGCTCTGGGTGCCGCAGATGAGCATGGTCTGAAAATTGGCATTCGAGGATCTCTGAACATGCTGCCCTCTCTGCTCTATGCACCAGGCCAGGAAACCCAGGTATCGCTTGTGTGTTTTGATCATAGACTACAAACTTCCTGCTTTTAGGAAATTTGGGCTTGTTCATTTTATTACATACAGCCCAATTCTGCCATTGAGAATTTACTCAGTATGGTTGGTGGAAATGTCAAGGCTTTGTCGGGCAGACAATGCCAGCACTTACCCAGCAGGGACTGGCACATGCCCATGGCCAGGCTCCGTGTCCCCTGTGCCCAGCACACAAAGGCTGCGATTCAGCCGCCTCCTGAGGCGCAGACGTGGCTTTTATGTACCTAAGGAGGCCCAGGAACCCAGAGTGATTCAAATCCCACAGTTCAATGTCTAGCTGGCAAGGGGTGAAGTTGTTTTACATGCACTTTGCACAGATGGAAATGAGCATGGAATCAGTAGGAGGGTGCCAAAGGGGAAGCAGTAGACACAGTATGTAAGTCTCTCTTCTTTTATCTCACCAGCCTTAGTGTGGTTACAGCTTTACACAGGAGACAAATGAAGAGGAGAGGTTAGGGCCTGCTTTTTCCAGCCTAGGATTGAGTTTCAAAATCCTCTCTACCCGTGGCTGCCACTAAGTCCTGGGCAATTTGCTAGATACCTCAGGGAAACATGGTGACCCCATCTCTTTCTGCATCCCTGGGAGGAGACATCACCACCCTCCTATTGAGTGTGGCTGCACGGTGCTGGCACCAAAGCTGTGGCTCCCACTCTCCCAATGGGTGCAGGCAGGCAGAGAGATGCAGTCCATTATCTCAGGGCCCTGAGGAAGCAGCTTCCCACCTCAATGGCCAGTGTTCCAACAGAAAGGAAAATGCCAGTGAGTCAAAGGAAGGGTAGACTCCCCCACCAGTGTATCCTCCTGTGCCACCGACGTGGCCTCATGGGGTGTCACCGCTGCAGCCTGAGCAGTGCAAAAATAAAAAAGGATATCCAGAGATCATCTGTAGATGCTCTTGTGCCCTCCATGGGCTGTACTGAAAAAAGGAAATGTTTTTTCTTAAATAGTTAAACAAAAAGGGAAGATTGGGCTATTGAAATCTAATCTGGGCAAAATTTATTTCATAATAACAGTATCATTCATTATGGCTTTATAACCTTAGTCAGTAATGAAGGGTGACAGGAAAGCATCATGATTGCATCGGGATTTCCTTGCTAACTGACCTTATGGTATCTGAGACAGAAAGAAACTGAATTCTGAGGGGAGAGAGAAAGAAGGGGGGAGAAAAGTAAAAAGGGGAGAAAGTAGAAAATAAAGGGAAGATAAAGAATGAGATAAAGACACTGAGAAAGGGACAAGTATCATGGTCTGCACCAACAGACTTTTATGCAATGTTTCCACAACTCTGTGTTTTAGCAATATAAAGCCAGACAGTTTAGTTTTTTGGTTTAGTATTTGTAGCCACAAGAATGTGTATTATTTCCTTCTTACCCACAGTGTACTCAGAGTCATCCATCCAATACAGAAGTTAATCCCAAATAATCTTGTCACCCAGAACAGGGAAAGTGCCTTCAGTTTTACCACCCTTTATTCACTTTTTACTTACATGGATACCTCAATAGAAACTTGTGTTACAATGTTTTAGAGTTTTATAACTGCCTCTTTGCTGCATTTTTAGAGAAATATCTTCCTTAGCAGTAAGTTATGCTTACTGAGAGTTTTTCTGTCATGGCATAGTTCACAAAACTGGCATTGGAATGGACATGCTGAGAAGGAGTTAATTCATTGTAAGGTAAAATGTAATATAATCTCTTTCCTAAATTTCAGGACTTAAGCAGAGGAAGATTCAAGAGCCTCTGTGTTTTTTGTCAGCTATTTATCTAGAGAACATATTATAAAGTTAGGAGTTGGTGGAAAGATGTACAGCTATATTGGAGCTCACCCATAACCACTGGCTCTGCCCTTACACCTGGGGAGGGAGTTGTTCCTTTAATATTATCAGCAATGCAACAATTTGATGCTGTTATCACTTAAGTTGTCCATATAGCTCAACAGGAGCAGTTCCCAGAGCTTTGATCTTTTTCTGACGGTATGTGTCACATCAGGTCACATTCAGAAGCTCTGCTTTGCAAGTGAACAATGTAAGAGCTGACTGCTTAAAGAAGGGAAGCTGGGCTTTGGGGCAAAGGGAGAAGTCCATCTGTGACCTCTGTGCACCCACTAAGTCCATTTATGCCCAAAAGTTTTAAAATATATTTTTTAGAGAAACAGATTTAAGAAAGAAAACCACCTCTGTTCCTTCTGCCTGTGAGATCAAAGAATGAACAGTGCAGTTCTGTGAGTGCACTAATTATTTGCAACTTCACAGACAGGAGGTCATCATTTCCCAGTCACCAACCCTAAAACCCTGAAGTTTTCTATGGCAAAGCAGTAACATATGGTGCAGAATGCCCAGGCTTTCAGTTTTAGTCACTGTGTTTTTCATCATGTAGGCTTTAAAACACTTGTATAAAAATCCCCAAGCTATGCAGAACCTCCCTAAAACCTGTTGGTAGCAGTTTGGCATGAAACAGGGAGAATTTTTTACCCTGGGGATTGCCCATAAGAGTGAAATCAATCACGAAATAGAAACTCACCAGTTTGAATTTGAGGCAGTTTATCTGTTGGCTTGCCTAAGGCACTTGTCAGTGTGGGAGCAAAGACACTTTTTGTCTGTCTGCAGGTCTGCTCAGAGAGACCTCTTGGGTTTCAGAGGCCTTTTGGACTGCCATGCACATGGGCAGCATTGGCAAGTCTTACTGACAACGGCTGAGTCTCACCCTGACTGATGTCCTCAAGACCTTCACCTCTGGAGCTGGCTGCTGAGAAGTTTCTCGGTTGCGGAGGAACCAGCTCAGCACCAGTGCAGCCTTTAAGAGTCAAAACCAGAGGCTTCACAAACCCCCCAGAATTACATTTTTTTCCAAAACCTAACATGTTATTTTTAAGTTGATGGCTTGGAAGGGGTTTGGTCACATGGGAATTCACTGGGGAGTTTTCCCGAGAGGGGAAACTCTCTGTCATCTCTGCAATTAATTCCTGCAACTAGATCTGTACGGAGCTCCACCATCTTATTTGGGACTGAACACTGAAAGTCGAGTGAGCAACACTCACAGAAGCAGCAGAGTTTCATGTCCTGCTGTAACGTCAAAGTGGGCTTGACCCAGGAGCTCTGTGTTGTTTCAGGAAAAATGGAGCCTCACAACAGCACACATATGAGAAGGAACCCATCTGGCATATGACTGGCAAGAAAACACAAATGTAACTTCAGCCCCTCCTAAAATATATGTACAAAGCTAGAACTAAAGAAAAGGGCAAGTTGGCTGAAAAGTTTGATTATGTGTCTGTATTGTCTTCCTCACCATCTCAACTGAGAGACTTTATTTCAGCTGTGTGGTGTGCCTGACGAAGTAATAATCCTTCTTGAAGCATTTTCTATTGAAAGCTCTTTTGTTTGTTTTCTGTCAGGAGAAATTGTTGAGATTATGAAAATCAAGCATTCAGTATTTTTGTAATTACTGTCAAAGAATGCTACATAAAAGTGTTACATTACTAGCCTTAGAGAGACACATTATAGAGTTTATTAACTATTTAGTAGAGATTATGCTTTTCTGCATAGGATGGATTTGAGGTATCTAAAAATTAGGCATCGCATCCAGCAGACAGATGCTTTCAAAAGGTGATTCATCTGGTTCTAAAATAGGTGGTGTGAAACAAGATGATTCATCCAGGGAAAAAAATCTACATGATCACTTTGTTTAGACTTGCAATTTTAAGGCAACTCAAGCTAGGTAAAATGCATCCCACCCTCCTTTTCTTGACTTCTCTGGGTGGCTTCGTGGTCCAAGCAGAGACCTGACTGTGCGGGCTCGGCCAGTGTCACACTCTGTCACTGACACAGCCATGTTTATCCCTGCCTGCAAAATGGGCCCAGTGCTATTTCCATAACCAGCAGATGACGTATGAGTGACAGAATCCACAAGCACTGAAAAAATATCTTTCGATCCTCAGGCTAAATAGATAATATAAAAAGCCAAGGAGGATTACCATGACCTGGAAGACTACAGTTTTATCTAATGGCAACAAAAATTATAATGATGGCATTTTTCATCTCTTTCTCAGTTGTGGGAGAAAAGGGCTGTAAGATTTTCCTATTTCTCATTCCACTGCTATATTTAAGAATAATTAAAGCCATTCTGGCTAAGGGTGATATAATGCATATATTCAGAAGCAGGCTTTCAGTTTAATTTTTCCAGCTGGTGGGCCTGTTAGCCCATTTATTTGACTATTCTTCACACGTTGACTGAAATAGGTAATTGCTCTGTTCCCCCTGAGATTTCACGTCCATTTTTTTTTCAGGCATGAAAGATATTAGGCTGTGTGTATTTTAAATTCAAATACACTGTAGGATAGATTTATGTCCTTAAACGCTATGCAGATCTAGCTATAATTCATTTCATATAGAACTGGAAAATGGATTAAAACAAGAGTGCTAGACAAGAAAATCCAGAGTCTTATCTGATGAGGCTGGAGTCCTTTAATCCTCACTCCTTGAAGTGACAGCAGTATCTCCCTTCATTTTATGTTCATTTCACATTTTTATCTTAATGGGAATGCAGGGTCGATCTGTTTGTTTGTCCTCAAATTTTTCAGTGTTTCTTTAATGGGTTGTTGTGGGATTGAGGATAAGATACTGGAGGAGCGTAAATCAGGATGTCACTGCTGAAGGTGGTGGGGTTGCACTGGGCCTCATGAGTCCAGCAGTCAGCCTTGCAGAGCGGGTTGCGCAGACCCTCACCTCGAAACGCAGAGGCACCAAACACTTTTAATAGTCAAAGGCTGTGGACTTGAGGTTATATTCAGAGCTGGACCTGTGCCAGTGAAAAATTGCTAAAGGAAAGAAGCAGCAAGAGTTTTAAGGTCCAATAGCTCATAAATCACCAGGGATAGAAACACATGCTGTATCCCACGGGAACGCTGGGATTATATTGTTGCACCAGTATCCAAACAATGTTCTAGCTCCATACTATCTGAGGATACTAACCTTATATAAATAAAAATCTTTATTCATGTATATATAGATAATACTTGTCATCTTAATTCAAATTTCAACATGCTTGTGCCATTGATTGTGTCAGGAACTATTAGACATAACAACTCCCTTCTTCATGCAGTCCAGAAACTTACCATTCAGAATCTGCAACACAGGGGTGGCTAGTCAAAGGAAATTTTAGCTGCTAAAATAATTTTGGATTTAAACAGCAGGGAGGAGATAGGAGGAGAGGATTCAAGGTGCTATTTAGTATCAAACGTGACTGAAGTACATGATTTTCTCAGATAAAACTGCTGCTTCCAGGATGTGTTAGGTTTCCTGAAATGAAATTGAAGAAAGGGAGTGATGTGGCAAGAATATCTGAATCGATATGCAGATGGTGTCCTAGGTCTGTTTGGTTTTCACCAGCTGCTCTTGGATTACCAATGTTGTATTTTTCATTTCCTAACAAAAAAGAATGGCATTTTCAGGTAAGAGGAAATCTTAATGCCCAAGTCTTGCATAATGTATAATATATATGTGTGTATTTCCCCTAAGGCAAGTTTAATGTCTTCTCTGTTTTTGACAAGTAGCAAACTCCATGATTTCTCTTTCAGTTTATTCTGGTGGACTGTAGTTTTCTGGTTAATAAAATAGGGTTGCACTTACATTAAGTCCTTTGTTACAGATTATTTATCTTGAACTTTGGAAATGATTGAACTAAACCCAAGTCTTTGCACTACCTTTAAATGTGTGGGTGTTGCTCAGAAGCCTATTTCTTATTATTACTGCTTAGGTAGTTTGCTCTGCTGTTAATAAAAATGCAATCCAGAAGAATGGTATGTCACAGTGCATTTCATTTGTCTTTCACAAGTACCTTAAAATTGCTCGATATTTTGTAGCTTTTTGATGAACTGGGTTAGAGTTTTCTTACCTATTTGCAGCTGCAAAAACCCCATTTTGGCTTCTTGCTGTTTGGGAAAACATTCCAATATGCCACCATCTGGGAAAAGCATGAAATGCTGGCTGAGGCCTGGAACCCATTGATTTCATAGATATCTTGTCCTCCAAATATTTTTCCCATAAACATGAAGTTGCATCACACTTTCTGTTTTTTCCTGCTTCTCAATCCCCCTCCCCTCCCATCCAAGCAGTTGCAATGGGGCAATGGAAAGAAAAAGTTAATTAAACCCTCTTCTCCCACAGACACTTTGTTTGGCTTATAGAGTTTGACTGGAGTGTTTTCTTATCTTTTAAGGCCACTGTTGTAATTGATAATGAGCAGATAAAATAGATATGAGAAATTATGAACTACATCTTTTCCAGTGCACTTAATAGTAGGGGTTGTCTTAATCCCATACCCTTCTGGGGCAAGACTTTAGAACTTAATACCAAGAGAAATCATAATCCACAATTTAATATGGCTATTACCTGGTTTTAGCTGTCTGTGAAGAAGATTAAATTCCAGATGGTAGATGTTATAATCCACGCCTGTTATGATCACCAAAATGAACCAAATAGCCAAATGCAAAATGGTCTCACCAGAATTATTTGTTCAGGAGCTTACCTGCTGTAGCCACCATAAGATATGCAAAATATATGAAGTATATTGGAAAGAATTTGGACAATGGTGCCCCCAGCAAAGAGCGAGCTGCTGTCAGGCAACATACTGGATATGCTGAAAGCATTTTCTAGGTCACCACTTCAGACCAGCTTTTCAATCACCTTTCTACTGTCCAGGAGCAATACTTTCCCTCCTCACGTACATCAGCCTTTGGAGAGGAGGAGGGAAGGAGTGGCGAGAGCAGTATGGGAGGGGATGTGAAATAATTGCCTGTGAATAAGTGCCCTGCAGTGTTGTTTGCCTGGTCACACTTAGAGAACTTGCTACTTAATGGTTAGGTTCTGCTGGAGGCTCCCAAGAAAACCCCAGAATCAGGGGGAGAGCTCAGTTTCCAGCTGTGATGAGATATGGGGCTCATCTGGCTGCACCACCCTGAGACAAGACTGGGGAAGATCAGAATGCCATCTGTGCCCATAGGCACCCTTGGTCTCCACCCCAAATGCCTTGCAGTCAGAGACTTGGCAGATGTGCTTTTAAGTTGTGCTAAGATTTAAGGGTTAACAAAAGCTGCCATCTAATCAGTGGTTCTTGCACTGCTTTCCTAGAAAATTGGGCTGTGACATCCCTCTGAAATTGCATAGGTCAATTGTAAAAAGTAGGTACAAGGAGCAGTTTACATTTTAATGGGTACTACCAGCAGAATTCATGCTGAATTATTCATGTGGAAATGATGTATGAAATGGGTAACACAACACACTTCTTTGGGCTAATTCAGGGAAAGATTCTTATAACACAGCCCAGAAGCTGCATTTCGGAGAAATGTTAGAAACGACACAGGATGCCCACGTATGTGTCAAGTAAGTGATAATACCTCCCATTAACAGTGGCTTCCCTGCATAGAAAAAAGCACAGCGTGTCTTCATGTAGATAAGCAGACCTATTTCCATTTTTATTGAGGAAGAAATTGAGTTGCAGAAGGCAGAACGACTTATCTGTGGTTACCCTTAATGGGAACTGGACAGGGCACAAAAGCAGGTTCCCCACTTCCCAGTTTATCTCCTTCGTGCCCCAGTTTCTCCAGTCATTCCAAAACATTGCCTCCCAGTCAGCTGCAGAGATTTCCCAGTAAACAAAGTTACTTCATATAGTCACATGTAAGATCCCTAAAGGATTTATTTTTTTAAAGGCTATGATTTATAATAGCCCCTTTTCAAGGACTAGCCATGCTTAGGTGAGGTTAAATCAACGATTATTCCGAAGTCCTGTTTTCAGTGCAGGCTCTCTGGATGGTTGCTGATTTTGTTCCATTTAAAGCATTTTGTGGCATGAACTCACTTTGTTTCTGCCCACATCACTGCATTCCTGGGATGTTTTTCACAGGCCTTAGCAAGATCATCTGACAGCAACTAGTGAGGTCAATGAACTTTATACACAATTAAACACTTGAAGCTAGGAGAATTAATTGTTATTTTTTTTCCCCTGCAAAGTTAGGAAAGGATACACGGTATGTTATAGTCTGTAACAGAGTCAATGTTATGTGTGGTAATCAAGCTAGTTTCACATGATTTAATGCTGAACAGAGTCAGAAAATGATTGCATCCTTTACATGGGCCTCACAGAGCAGTCACCACCCACACTGTTTATTCAGACTCGGAGCTCTGCCATTCACTCTGCAAGCCAGAGGAGGAAAAAAAATCCCTTCGTGAATGCTCTTGAAGCCATGTATTCTCAGTGCAAAGTGGAGCTGGGGGGAGGAATCCAAATAAGGTCCTTCCAATTGCCGCAGTTGTACAGAGGTGAGATTTTCTTCGGTCCTCCAGTGACACAGCAAAGGAAGGATTATTTGGAGCTGGCGATATTGGGGAGAGTCAAACTAGGAATTTGTTGATGCCACTAAAGTTTCCAGAGAGAGCTGGGTAGCTTTTCTTCTCCCAGCTTTCCCATCTGTTACTACCTGAACAAAGAGGTAAAGTCACCTCCTCTGCTCTGTGCAAAATTGGTAGGGTTTGCTGAAAAGGCATGTGATGGTGTGGATTTTGTTCAACTTGCTTCTTTAAAGAGTGAAAAGTTTTTCTGCTGTCTTACGCCTTAACTTTTTTGGTAACAGAAGTGTTTGAGAACCACTTTGCTCCCTCATTCCTACCCATCTGTTACAAAGGAAGTTCTAACCAGAAAAGATTGTGAGTGAGTATGCAAGACATCTATGACAGCCTAGTAAAATTTTATATGCATCCAGTGATAGTGTTTTTACTCCTTCTATAGGTAAACTGATCTCATCAGGAAGGCTTTTGCTATTCTTCCATTGATATTTTCCCTTTTACAGTTCTTCACATTTCTTCTGCGTAATCCTCTTCCTTTTAAAAGGGATTCCTCACTTCCCCAGGCACTTATATTTTAAAGTTTCTACAGATCTAAGCTACTCTTTTAAATTTATATCTGCAAGTTTCTGGGGTTATAGACATGCCAAGAGCATATCATCAGTTAGTCTAGAGACATAAACTAGAACACCACCACCCCCCACCCCCATTAATTTTATGCAGCATTTAAACTTTTCATGTTAAGTGCTGGCTAATCTGAGTATTGGTTCCTCATCTGAGTCTGGTTCTGTGGTGTGCTCTGTCCAACTCATAATTTTGGGTCCATGAGCGGGACATTTAGTTAGTTCTCTCCCCATCTTTTACTTGCTCATCTGTTTGGTGGCTTTTTATTCCATTCTGATTTGTTTCTAATAAATGAAACAAGAATTCCCTTGCTCAGTAAACTCCTTCTTACGATAATAATTGTGTCATATATAGTGATGTAGCGTTAGACTGGTTTCTTCATGTTTTCTTACTGCCTTGAAATGTTTCAAGACCCATTCTGTATATTCCCCTGGCTGGAATAATTTTATTCCAAGCTCAGGTATCTCATCCATTTTTCCATTTAAGAACTGATCATGAGATGTGCAATAGCTGTGTCCATGTGCTTTTGTTCTTCTTGCCAAACTCTTGCTTCATAAATTAGAGTTTAGCCACGGTAAACCCAGGGATCTGGAGTGTCCTCCAGGTTGCCATCTAAAAATACCTAGGGCATTTTTCCAGTCCACCAATATCTAATAAGATGGATTTTTTTCATGCTCATTGTAGTTAAACATTATGGGTGAAACTGTTCTTGAAGGAGTATAAGCGGGGCTTTCAACTGACTTCAGTTGGTGCGGATCAGGGAATAAAATTTGTGCAAAGTGTCTCACATTAGAAGCTTATGGGGAGCTTACAGAGCGCAGTGACTATTTTAGTCATTGTTTTCTTAGTTATTCAAAACACTTACTTAAGGCAGTGCCTGGAGGGAAAGAAAGATAATTACCCCCCAACAAAAACCCCTTTAGATATAGTAAGGGTTATTGAAGCGATATTTGTATTTCCAGCAGAAGGCTGCTTTCCCACTTGCCTCTGAGATGTGACAGAAATGTTCCTCTCCTCCCGCCAGTGGATACGTTGTGAATACAGAATTCACTGGTACCGGAATTAGGCTTCTATTTCCACACAGGGTCATTTGAGTGCTTTTAACCCGTGTTTGCCTCATTCCTCAGCAGCCTCGAAATTGCAGTACTATTTTGACTTGGTCAGCCTTGGTCGAAGAGCCAATTGCACCTTCATTCCAGCCCCACGTACTTTGACTCTGATAACAGGTGCCCCTTCAAATCAGCTGGCTTAAGAGGAGGAAAGTGATTATTTGCTTTGTGAAGTGAGTGAACTTAATGTAGGAGTCTCTGTGGGATTAAATATCTTTATAAATACAAAATAATCGTGTTTGATATGAAAAAGTGAGTCACCCAATGGTTTGTTTTTTTCCTGGTCATGTCTGGAGTCTTTCCACTTTCTTCCCAGAGTTGTCAGCATTATGGGGTCAGAGAAGGGTGCATGAAATCCTTGCCCAACTCAAGCCAATGAGGGTAGTAATTAGTAACTACTCAGTTCAGTGGTGCCTGGAGCCTATTTAGATCATGGCACAAAGTAATGAAGAGCTCCTCAGGGCTGTTCCTTGAGCCATGGGCAGGCACTGCTTCTACAAAGCCCCTGTCCTGCCTATAACTGCATTTTAATTTCTGTCCTCTGTGATCACAGCTCTGTTAACTCTCTTGAGGGCTCAGGCAGCTGGGAAACCAATTTTTCTGTTACTCATTGCTTATCACAGGCCCTGTCCCACTGGTATTTGCATGCCCTGCATTACTCTGTACCACTAAGATGCAGGCAATTGCCATTTTACAGCTAATACTGACCAAAATTGCAAGTAAATTCAAGGAAAATCTCAGCAATTGCTCTGAGGCTTTGGTAGAACCAGTGGCCACCTTACTCTGCAAAGAATATCTTGCTTACTACTTTTGAAGTACTGAGATAGCTTTCAGTTCTGCTGGATTTATTGCTGAATCCTGGCACTCACAATGAAGGCCAGAAACTATCCATCTGTGGTCACCTGGAGCCTCTTCTGCCAGACAGGGCTTATTTGACTTCCCTTTGTCAGCTGAGGAACAAAGTCCTTGCAAGCTTGGATTGAGAGTGGGCTTGTTCATGGTGACACTCAGCCCCTTGACTCCTGAGAAGCTCTGCACCTAAGTGCTTCAGTGAAAGATACTCTTTCCCTTCAGCTGTGTGACAGCAGGATTAAACCTAGACTGAACAGAACTCTGTCAAGTCACCTAGAAAGCTCTGCATTGCTCTTAAAATGTTAAAATGTGTTAACAGGGCCTCATCTGTGTCTCTCTACCTTCTGATTCCTGTTTTCAAGCAGATGCCTTCAAGAAGGCTGTGCTGGGACAAGACCCATGTGACCTTTGCCTCCTCCTCCTGGTTTCCTTTGGAAAGGGACAGACATGTATGAGCCTGGAGGAGTGGAGGAGGTGTCCCATAAGTCTCTCCTGAGGATGGTCTGTGTTTCTGGAGCTGAGATTTGGGTGGCACCGTGGAGGTGCAGCACTCTTAACTCCTATTTCTTCCTGACTATCTGAAATAGTGAAAAAACCCATGCAAAAATAATGTTGCTGGCAGTTTGTCATCTAGAACTATAGAATCATAGAATGTTAAGGGGTTGGAATGGACCTTAAAAATCACCAAGTCCAAACACCCCCTGCCATGGGCAGGGACACCTCCCACTAAACCAGGTTGCTTAAGGCCTTGTCCAACCTGGCTTTGAACTTTGCCAGGGTTGGGGCATCCACATTGTCCCTGGGCAACCTGTTCAGTGCCTTACCACCCTCAGAGTAAAAGTTTCTTCCTAATGTCCAACCTAAATTTCCCCTCTTTCAGTCTGCACCCATTACTCCTTGCAGTGTCACTACAGTTCCTGACAAAGAGTCCCTCTCCAGCTTCCCAGTAGGCCCCCTTCAGATACTGGAAAGTTGCTGTGAGGTCTCCACACAGCCTTCTCTTCTCCAGACTGCACAGCCCCAACTCAGTCTTTCTTTGTAGGGGAGGTGCTCCAACCCTCTTATCAACTTTGTGTCCCTCCCATCAGTTCCATGTCCATTTTATGCTGGGGACCCCAGAGCTGGATGCAGCACTCCAAGTGAGGTCTACAAGAGCAGGGTAGAGGGGGGAAATCACCTCCTTTGACCTGTCAGCCACGCTCCTTTGGATGCAGCCCAGGATTCCATTGGCTTTTAGGGCTGTGAGCGCACACTGCTGGCTCATGTTGAGTTTTTCATCAACCATCACCCCCAAGTCCTTCTCTGCAGGGCTGCTCTCAATCACTCTGCCCAACCTGTCAGTGTTCCTGGGATTGCCCAGACCCAGGTGCAGGACTTTCCATTTGGCTTTGTTGTGCTTCACGAGGTTTGGACAGCTCCACCTCTTCAGCCTATCCAGGTCCCTCTGGATGCCATCCCTTCCCTCCAGTGTGCCGACTGCCCCACACAGCTCAGTGTCGTCAGCAAACTGGCCAAGAGTGCCCTCAATCCCAGGATATGTTGGCTGTTACCAATCACTTCTGCGTTTTCCATGTGCCTCAGCAGAGTTTCTAGGAGAATCTGCTCCATTATCAGGCATAGGAAAACATCTCCATTTTTTGTTGTCTCATTCCATGAGGGTTGCCCTCCTCTCCCTCAGGACAGGAGCTGCTTCGCCAAACACTTTTTGTAGCTGCACAGTTATGGATACCAGCTTTGGATACCAATGCACTGTAAAGGCCGTTCATGCCTCTCCACTGGAAAAATCAAGTGAGTCTGACATGTCCCTGCCAACCTGGCAGTGCTGGTGGCAGCACTACTTGAGCCAGGGACACATCATGAAGCCCAGGCAAGCGGTAGCAGTGGAGTTCACTAGTCCCGCAGGTCCCTGCCAAGGGTTAAGTGTGGGCATTTTTAAAGTGTGTTTCTGATTCGGGATGCTTGCTTGTTTTGGAGACTGATTTATTTCCTCCTGTACGTGTTTGGGATCAGAGCACTTGCTTCCTCTGACTCCTGGTGTGTCTCTCTGTGGTCTCTTTGGACTGCAGCTCTGTGACGAAGGGACTTATAGTTTGCTGAGAAGCTGGCACAGTACAGCTTCTTGGCATCACCATAGCCCAGAAGATCAATAATAATAAATAGTGGAGACATTTCAGATGCCTTAAATCAGTCAGTCATATGGAAAAAGAGTTTGTGTTCCCCATGGCTATAAAGTGGATGCTTAATAGAATGGGTCAGGAGGTTGTGTTAGGAGTCAAAATGCTAGATGTGCATCTGAAAATCCTTGCTTTTGCATGGCAGAAGTGGGGACTGGGGCTGGAGGTGGGATTTAAACCCCTTAATTCTATATAAATATAGCTCTGTGGTTTAATGTGCACAGCAGTAGCTCTGTGGTTTATCATTTACTGAGAACTATGCTTTTCTAAGAAAATGCTCTCTTCCTGGTGCATATCTAAGCCAAGGCCTCCGCTGTCATTTCGTAAACTGTAAGGATTACTCTTTAAAATAGCTGTTTGGTAGCAATAAGGCCAAACAATTGCCCGATTCACACTGCAGGTGAGTTTAACAGAAATCATATTGACTAAAGCTAGTCTGAGCAAGACAGCAGTGTTGCATTTGAGTATTTGCCAAGAAAAACCTGTAAGTTCCTAAAACTGGCTACAAGGACAAGGGATTAGCCTGTCCTTCCAAGTCTGTAAATAAGGTCTTCAGACACTTTTTCCACTTGGGAGCATGAGCACTGGCTGTTTATGTTTTTTGAAGAAAAAATTGAAAAATACCATGATTTTGTAGATAGCAAAGAGTCAGCTTTGCAGTTGCTCAGCTACCAGCATGTGGGTAATTTGATGTTACTTTCTAATCAGGAATGCATTGTGAAACTGCTGTTCCTTGCAGTGAAAGGTCACTGCATTTTTAATTTCTATTCGCTGTTTTTATTTTTCTAATAAATCACACCCTCTAATAAACCAAATGACTGGAACAACGGAGCAACTGCAACTTTGAAACAGACCCTTTCCTGTGGCACACATATGGATCCGAGAGTTTGCCTGAATTTCCAGAAAAAGTGCCTTTTCAGTGAAGTAGTCAGCTATTGGGAGGCAGGCTAGATTAAGAAAATAAAGGGTGCACTCTGAATAGCTGTGTGAATTTGAGGTGATGGAGTATTTTGTGGTGCTTGTTTGTAAGCACAGATATTTAGTTTCAGAATTAGTACAGGGCCTGAGTAGTTGACAACCCAAGCTGTTATGGCTACATCCACAATGCAGAAATATATCCAAGTGCAGGTTCCAAAAAGTATAGCTTGATATTTATGATGCTGATAAAAAGCATTGCCTGCTGTATCTGTTCAGGGAAGACTGAAACTACTGCTTTGTTGCTGGATTTTGTGCAATGCAACTCCCATGAAATGCCTCCATATAATGGATTATCAGTAGAGGGTCTTTCATTCTCTTCTCTTTCCTCTTTCCCTTCCTTAAAAAGAAAAGCAATCTGACTTTTATAGCTAGGGGCTTGCCTGTTTTCAAATAATGGGTGTTGAACTGGTGGAAAACTGGAACAAGGCGATATTGAATCAGACTCAGAATTTCATTTAGTCTCTGCTGGGTTCTGCACTGGGACTGAGCTTGGGTGCAGGACGGACTGTGGCCAGGCTGGAGTTCCCTGGCTCTGAGCTGCTTGGCTTCGCCTCTCCCTGTCACTCCCCTGCCGCTTAAGAAAATATTTCCATTTGTTCTCTCCAGGTACTTTATGGCAGTGCGACGTGGCCAGAGAATGCAGTTCTCCCTCTGTGAGAGGGGCAGGACGCATGTCCTTTATTTCAATTGCTTGCTGCTTCTGGTGTTGAGGAGGCAGTCTCAGTTCTGGCACCTCTGACCTTTTGGATACTTGCCTTTGCAAGTTTAGGGTTCGTTTGGTTGGAGAGGGTTTTTTTGGATGTCCTGTTGCTGTAACTTATGGATAATTTTTTCCCTTAATGAAAAGAAGAGGGAAAGAGAAGACATACGCTTTGTTTTGCAGATTCAGCTGAGACACAAAGGATGCGTTGTTCTGACCTTCCCAGTATGCTGGTAAATTTTTTATATTGGCAAAAAGGGCCTGGACCTCAGAAGTCTTGAACGCTTCTGGCTTCCCATGCAAGAGCTGGGGCCTGCAGTGTGAGCCAGAACAAAGTCTGTGAGCTGTGGTCGGCAGAGCGAGCGTGTGCTGGCAGCCTGCGGGACAGGGAATTTTCTGGGGTGGCAGGGGAGCTTCCCAGCATCTCTTCCCCTGTCCCCTGAGCATTGCTGCCCATTAGGCATTGGATAGAACTCTACAGGAAATATTTGAGGCTCTGCAAGTGCCATTCGCAGGCATCTGACTTTCCCTGCAGTACTCTATGTACTCTCATCAAGCTGCCTGCCTCGCCTCACTTGCTGCAGCGCTAGGCCTGGTGCTGCCGAGCTCTGGCCCTCAAGTTGTCAGGAAGATGCCTGGCTCTGATTTAGTTTCCCGGACCCCATGCATATTTCACAAGTGAGTTTGGTGCAGCAGAGAGTTGCCTCCATGAGCTGGTGGGAAACCTGCCTTGCAGCCAAGAATCCTGGTAACTTTGGGGGGGTCCCAGGCAGAATATGATCCCGGAGGGATCCAAGCAGCTGAGCACAGCTGTGCTCAGGACGGTGGGGATTGAGCTCATTTGCAGCACTGACCTTCAGCTAGTAAGGCCTGACCGGAGGATCAGACAAAGGTGGCCCAAGTGCTACGTTCATTTTCTCCTTGCAGTTGTTTTCTGGCAGCCAAAATGATTCCCTGAAGAAAGAGGTGCTGTTTAAAAGAGCAATGGTGAGTGCACGGATGCATGACTTGAGTTCAGAGGAAGCTTCCTACATCTGATGGGCAAAAGAGATTGTAACTGCGATTTGCTCACAGGAGGGAAGGGCCCCATCCTTGCTAATGGCGTTTGTTTCCTTGCTCAGAAGCATCTGGTAAAGCTGCTGCCTTGCACTTTGTCTATTCTTCGAGGCTTCAGAGGGAAGAAAACCTTTCCGCAGAAGATGTGTAGCGCAGCTCACTGGTGTTTAACCCTGTGTGTTTAACCCAGGCAGACATTGCAAGAGAAGAGCAAAGGATATACTTTACTTCCTCTGGTGGGGTGTTTTCATACATCGTGTGCTCATTCAGAGGAACAACTTGCTTTTTAGTTTTATGTGGAACCAACTTTTACCATGAAATGTTTAGCCTACATCCTTCCTCCCTTCCTCTGGGGTACACCCCTGCATACCTGGGATTAGGGCTTTGGCTGCAGTAGCAGGAATGCTGCAGGCTTGCCCTGGGACCTGTCCTGTCTCTGCTTTCTGCAAGAGTCTCTGTGATGGGAGCCCCTGTGATGGGAGCCCCACTTTTGCCTCCCGTGAGAAGTGCCGATAGGGGCATTGAAGCTAAGGGGCCAGGGATGCCTCTGCCTGCCTACCCTGTGGTTTCCCAGGATCACTGTGATTCCTGGTTCCCACCCACTGCCCCAGGAGGAATGACACAGGCTGAGGTGCTTCTGCTCCCCTCCTGCCCCACTCAGTGGTGGGCAGAGCATGAGCCCAAACAGAGGTATCTCTGTCAAGGCACAGGGACTGCTGACAGCCTGGTGAGGGCTGGGGCAGAGGTAACCATAGATGGCTCTGATTCATTTGGCTTCCTGTCTCTCTCTAAGAAAAGGATGTAAATAGCCAAAAGCCGGGGATTCCAGTGAAAAGAGCAGGCAGGTGTCGTGCGGTGCTGTGCTGTGCCAGCTGTGGCACTTGGCCTCACGGAAAGCCGGTAGTGGTGAAAGCTGGGGTTCTCAGAAGTGGGGGCGGCGCGGGCTGCTGCTGCACCGCATCACTCCATCACATCACAGAGGCTTCCTGCAGACGAGATCGTGGAAGGAAGAACCTGTGCAGTGACGGTGACCTCACCCCTGAGTACAGCAGGGGTGTGCCCTCGCCTGTGCGCCCTGAGCAGCGGTGGTGCTGCTGGTGCCCTCGCAGCCAGGCAGGCATCCCTGTGTTTTGGCCAGCCCCTGGGGTGGGGGAGGTCTCAAAGGATTGATGGCTGGAACTGCAGTGACATTTTTGCATGGGAACTTCATGTCTTGAGGCCACTGTCAGGGTAATATGGGCAAGCTTTGTGTCCATACTTGGTGCTCATACACATGCCCATGGGTGTTGAACAACTGCCTCCTTATAGAAACACTGACTGTAATCACCACTGTTTTCCATGTGCCCAATACAATGGCAAATTGCAGTGATCATACAGAGAGAGGCTCGTACAGCAGCATCCTAATACTGTAGGAAGGCCGGTGTCACTCTGGTCTCTACCTATCTTGAGGACACTGGCTGGGTGGTATCCTGAGGCCAGCTGTGCTGGAGACACTTGGCAGTGAGGCAGTGAGCTCCATTCCTCCAGCTCATCTCACACCTCACTGTCACAGTCATCAGCTGGCTAAAGACACACCACCAGTAGTGCCTGCACCCATTTGGCTCCATAGCCCTTCTTCCTCTTGCACTCAGAAGGGGAATGCTGAGGATGCAACCCAAGCAAAAATGGCACAGAGGTGTTTCAGCACCAGGAAATATGTGCCTGTAATTGGTATAACGTTGTCAGGGACCTCAGTGGTGTCAGGCTCCCACTGCCCACTGGCAGCCAACAGACATGAGTGTTCACCTGCCTGCCTTACCTGTGGTGGTAATCTCTGTATAAATCCAATACCCCAGTACTGTTTGGATGAGGAAGCAGGGAGAATGGCTCACAACTTGGTGCTGGAATCGCTCATTTGGTGTCCAGCTCCATGCTCTGGTGTCAGGGAAAGCATCACCTCTTTAATCAGTTGTCTTTAAGGCTGTTACATACATGTTCCTCTTCTATGAAGACAGGCTGAGAGAGCTAGAAAAGAGAAGGCTCTGGGGAGACCTTATAGCAGCATTGCAGTACCTAAAGGGAGCCTGAAAGAAAACTGGAGAGAGATTTTTTACAAGCACATGTCAGGATAGGACAAGGGGTGGTGACTTTAAACTGGAACAGAGCAGGTTTGCGTTAAATATGAAGAAGAAGTTCTTTGCTATAAGGGAGATGAGGCACTGGAACAGGTTGCCCAGAGAAGTCATGGATGCCCTGTGCCTGGAAGTGTTCCAAGCCAGGCTGGATGCAGCTTTTCACAACCTACTCTAGTGGGAGGTGTCCTGTGGCAGGGGGGTTGGAATTAGATGATCTTTAAGGTCTGTTGCAACCCAAACCATTCTGTGATTCTGTGATTCCATATGTAAAAATGCAAATAATACAAGAGCAGGGAGCAGAACTGATGCCCAAGGCAGTCATGTGCTGCAGAGTTTGAGATCTTTTTTGGAATGCAGCTTTCTGAGACAAGGTTGTAGTGACAAAGTTTGCGTCACTTTTGGAACCAGAGTGTGGTTCATACAGGACAGAGTTGTTAGAACTCCTTATTTAGAAGTAGATGTGTATATAAGTGGAACTCGAAGAACCCATTGCTTTTCTATTTTCTATACCATAAGCCTAAAAACTTCCTTTGTCAATGGGGAAGTTGCAGGCAGGAGAAGGTGGGAAATACAATGCTTTTCATGGGGACCAGTAACCTAAAACAAAATACATTCAAGGCACAGAAAAAACAGGGGCAGGTAAGGATGAACTAGCTGTATCGTGTAAGTGAGTGCTATGGGGATGTTTCAAGGTTACAGATAAAGTTCTTCAATCCATAATGAAATAATCAATGCAACAGATACTAGCAAAATCCCTACAAAATTTCATGTACAGATTGGTAATTTAGTAATATCTCTGCTCATGGAAGACGAAGGCAATCAAGGTTATCTCCTTTCCCCACCATCTTATCTTCACTTCCCTGCCAATGCACTGCTTTCCCTTTCGTACTGCTTGAAATGGATTCTGCTGTCTCCCTGTAAGAAATTCAAGCTCCACCTGTGTTTAATTAGATATTGGATAACCTGGGTTGTTCTATTATGAACATCTAGGACAAAAGTCTAGAAAATCTAATCAGTTCTAGGTCAAAGAGCAGTAGTTCCAATTTTAAGCCAAATGAAGTGGTAAAAGGTACAGGAAAAGGCACCTGAAAAATCCAGGACAATTGTTAAAAAAAAAAAATTAAGCAAACATTGTTGCTTGTATCGATTGGCTTGTACCATATTTGTGATTGCATAAATAAACAAACATATAAAATAATCTTTCTCAAAGTCACATGAAAATTAATAATTTTTACTAGAGATTTTCAAACCCTGTAGTTCCTTTACAGTCACTTCGTGTTGTTCTACAGGACATTTTAGACACAACAAGGTAAATCCTACTTGCAAAAGCAAAGGATAAAGGAATTCTTTTCCTTTAAATGCTCCTGCTGATTTTTGAATATAGGAAGGAAAGCACAGTGTGCACACCTGTAAAGGGACTGCCCCACTAATAATACAGCATTTCCATGGCCTAAGGTACCACACAGAGAGTGTGGGGATCTGCAGTTTGCTGCTACCCCAGTGAGGGGCAGTGGGGCAGGTAGGGTAGGGTTTGTAAGCTGCAGTGGTATCTTTATAACATTCCTGCTCTAATGGATGGTGGCAAGGAAGAGATGCCTGCAGCTGTTCTTTGTTGCCATACATGCTGGACCTCATTATTGTTCCTGGGTGAAGGCATCTGCTGCCCCATCACAGGGATTGTTCCTCCCTCTGTCTCAATAAATCAGCTGTGAGCTCTGAAAACACTACAGGAGGGGGGGGGCCTTGCTGCATTTTCTCTGCAAGATAACCCACAATGCTGGGTTTGAAATGAAGTGAAATAGTAGGCTGCAATCGCTTTGGGCTGGAAGAGGAATGATCCCCAGTCTTCCCATATCCCTGCAGAGTGGGGTGAGCCCAGACCCCCTGGAATAGATCAGAGAAGTAATTTTGGAAGGAAGAGGAAAGTACAGGCCTCTGGGTTATATTTTTTCTTTGAAGGAAAGTAAGTGCTTCCAAATGTAAGTGTCTGAACTCCCTGAGGACAGAGGCATTGCTCTGCAATCCCGAGTTAACCCCACACTTTGGCCTTGGGTGAGGGCATGGTTTGTCTCCCACATTTTCTCTGGGTTAGCTCATCACTCAGCCAGCTGATTTCCACCAAGTCTTTTCTTAAATGTTTAAAACTCCCTCTGCTCCAGGCAGGGAAGCCCCAGCCCCACATGTGGATTTTATCTAGACTCAAACCTGAAGGTGAGCTGCCTGCAAGGCTTGAGGCTGTCATGGGTAAGGTTCTTCCAAGGCAAGGCATATGTAGTGCCAGGGCCTGATTAGAAAGCCTGTGGCTTTGGCATCCTCTGCTTGGATAAATGAAGATTTTCTTAGCTGAAACAAATCTTTCTCAAGATCTCCATGCCCCAGGATTTTGTTTTTCTAGCTGCAGGCCCAGTGCAACCCATGCCTTATCTACAGCTGATGAACTTTCAAGTTAATTGCAAAACTTTCCAGCCTTCAGATGCTAAAATAAATGACTCTTTCCCCCTGCCCACCCTAAGATTACAGCAGCCCAGTGGGAGTACCCTTCCTCCTGCAGCACCTAACAGGCTCTCCCTCCTTGCAGAGCTGTCACTCTTGACAATGGCTGAACTCTTGCCTTTGGTTTTTTTTCCTTTGTGTGGAAAGGGGCTCAACTCCAATGACAGAAGCTCTGACAGTCATAAACATCCTCATCCGCTGTCCCAAGAGCTCTCCTGCCACGCGTACACCGCTCCTTAAGAACTTGTGGTCTCCTTTCACTGTGGAGGCTCAGTGAGTCAGCAAAGTTCCTTAGAGTGCTCATGTGCCTTCACAAAAAGCTTTGTAAATACTGGACTTTGTTTTTGCAAAACAGCCAAGTAAAAGTTATCTGTTTATGATGTGATACCTGCAGTTGTATCTAAATACCTGTCAGCTTGCGTTTGTTAGGACTGGCACAGTTCCTCAGCCACCAGACCAGCACTCATGCACCTTTGCATGCCTTCTGCCTTGAGATGAAGAGCAGGTCTTGCATTGCCACCTGCAACCTGACTGGCAGAGGGTTTGCTGGAGGGTATTAAACTTGTTTCTGATTGTAGGAAAGAGTAAGATTTTCCTTAGTTTTGAAGAGGGACATGGTGGCTGTTAACTCACCTGGCCTTCTTGCCCATGTGTCATGCATGTTTCACCCACATGTTCATTTGCTAAACCTGAAAGACTTTATATTGCAGTGTTTGGAATCACAAAGGGAAGGGAAAATGAAATGTCCCCAAGTGGGCCCAGAAATATAATCCAGATGATCAGAGCAGGTGATGGATCACAATGGTAGGCTTTTCTCCCAGATAATTTTTCTCATTCTCTCTTGAGTTTTCCCATGTGTCTCCAAGATGTGGAACCTTCCTAAACCATACCATGCTACTCCTGTGTGGAGCAGTGATGTGCAGGATCCAAGCTAGCTATGGACGTGGAAACACAAGAGCAAGTCAGGACAAACGCAACATTGCACCACTCTATGTTACCCCCAGCAGTCTCACGCGTGGCTCCCAAATGTGGTGCTTCCCCATGGATGAGCCTTTCATGCACCTTTCACTAGACTGGGAGCGTGGAAAGAGGCATTAAGCTTTTCACACAGGCTCCTGTGGCGATAGCTAAATCCCTTACTAACTGAATATATGTCTTTTTGGATTTCCCCCCATGTTTTATACTTGTATGTGCTATCACTGCTTCTGTATATTATGTAGTAGAAATGTCCTTCTATCTAGGGTAACAGTTCTAGGCTTTTTTTTTTGTCACAAACTTACCTGTGGAGTTGTGGTTTTCTTTTTATAAAAACTTTTTTTTTCCAATTATTTCTGTTGCTAATTTTTTTGTTGCCCCTTAGTTATACTACTACGTCAAGTTTGGGGATACTGACACATTTAAATTCGTGTTATACATTTCCTTGGCTGATGTTTTATTCTGCTTGATCCTAATATGGTCATCTTTATGCACAGCCACCTGCTAATTCTTCAATCTGTAAACTTTTTTCTACTTTTTCTCTATCTGAATGAGGTCAGTACTCATCTCAAGTGTGCTGCGTGCATGACCGTCTAAGGTATTTTTTGAATGACCACATGAGATCTCCAGCAAATATCTCTGAGGCTGAAGTCACCGATGATGGTAATTCCTCTCTCTACACATTACAAACAGATGGTTGAGGAGATGTTCCATTCACTGGTAAAATTTGTTCTGTAACAGATGCCTGCCAGCTGCCATTCCCTGCCCTGCTGCATGATTTTATAGAGCTAACGAGATTAAGAAACTGTTGAAATTGATTTTTGCTTCTAAATACAGCAGATCTGATTCTGAAAATGCAGGGAGGGCTCTGTCTCAGGTGGTGCAAGCTGGCGCAACTCCAGTGAAAAGTCAGTGGAGCTGAACCACGTCGCATCAGCCACAGTGCTGGCTTGAAGAGCAGCTCTCTTAAATGAAAGCGTCAGCATTAAGAAATCAACAACAGAAAGAAGTTTCCAGAGCAGAACAACAGCACAAAAGTGGGACAAAGGGAGAGTTTGGGGCAGTTTAAAAAAACTACCCTTCACTCATACCAGCAGTTCAAGACTGCTGATACATCTTGAAAAATGCCTTTCACTGGAAACTCCGGTACATCAGATAGCTCATTGCTCAGCCTCGGTGCCATGGCAGGAGGTTGTTTTGCAGCCTTCGAACTTGCTCGCTCATGAATCAACACTTCCCACCTGTAGCCACTGGGGCTGAAGCCACAAAACCTCCCAGGCTGAAATCCTTCAGCTGATAAAAATCTAGATTGGACTCAGCATGAAGCTGTGGAAAAATGCAGATGTGTAGAGAATCCATGGTCAGGCTTTGAACAATCAGATGAGTATTAAGAGAAAAAAAATGCAGTAGTTTAAAAATAACAGATCTACTGCATGGCAGCCATAAAAGGAGATTTTAAGGAAAGGAACAGAAAATCATGCCAGACGAACACATTAGGAACAGCAGTTGATATGGCATGTACTAATGACAACATATATATCCCCTTTCTCTCCAAAATACATATGAGAACCTTACAGGAGCAGCCACAGCACACTGTTTAAACTCTGTTAGTACAACATGCACTGCATCTTCTTATCGCTGCCTGCTTTTGCTGAGTACTACTGCTGTTGCTTATGCCTCCAGTCAAAATTTAAACTCTGGTCAAAGCTGTAAGCAGTGCTTAATTGAACAGTCCAACTTAAAGCATTACAGGCTCTGAAAGCATCTGTGACCCAACAGATTTGAATACTGAAAAACGTGACATCAGAATGACCTTTCCTTCTGCACTGTTCCCACAGCTCCTTTCTTCTCGGTAGATATTTGAATCTCTTGTCTTCCTAGTCTTAGTGCCACATACACTTAGTTTGCTTGGTCCGTCCGTCTGTCCATCCATCCATCCATCCATCCCACTAGGACCATTAGTTGCAGGGTCGTTTAGTCACAATCCTGTGTTTTGTAAAGGGATGAGAAGACAGAACCAGGTCTCAGCAGCACCCCCCAGTTATCCAGACGCCGTCATGGGCTTCCCAAACACCCTTGTCTCTGGAGAACAGGACTCTGAGGTCTGTCATAGTTTGAGCTAATTGACAAAAGATTCAGGCCTGCCACAAATGTCCCCTGCCATCACCACCCTGCAAAACCAACCCGTCTTAAATCATGGCCTGCTGTCTACATCAAAAGTCCTTTGTGAAGGACACAGTTGCTCCTCTGTAACTGATCTACATGGAGCAGGTCATCAGCTGCTTATGAGCTTTCTTTCTGTTTTTCATTTTATTTTCTCAAAAAAACCACGTAGTATGAAGTAATGTGAGAAATAAATAGCCTCATCCTTCTCCCCTAATTATGGAAAGAGGAGCCTTTTTAGGCTACATTTGATTTTCAGCATCAGCCACTCACCTGGGAGTTCAAATGGGTTTCCTACAAGTTACAGCAATTTGATTTGGCAAAACCTGAAATGAAACACTTTATTTTACAAAGGATGATCTTTGAATTACTGAGCTTTTCCTCAAAGTGACTTTGAAAGCCATCTTCCTCACCCCAGCGATGAGATCTCTGTGCGTGGCATACAGCTGTGATGATCCCTGGAGAGTTTTGTCCGAGCCAAGAAATTAAGAGCCCTGTCTAATGGGGTCACCGTCTGCTAATGAAGTTGCACGTTCATAAACTACAGCTACAGCCCTCAAGGGAAACTCCCCGTCATCCCAGCTTCGGGAGACGCAGTTTGTCTGTGTCATAGGAGCTCATAGGACCTGTGAGAGCTGCTGGAGGCAATCTGTTGTGTGGGCTTTATTTTTTAACCCCATACCCCAACCCCCAAGCAGGTTCTTCTTTCATTCCCAAGCTGAATTGAGCAGAGTTTAAATTTTGGTGGTTGTGTCAATTTGTAAGCAGTAGTCAAACGAGAGGAGTTTTCAGGTTTTTTCCTCCTGTGGAGTATCAAACAACAAATCTGTATAAGAAATTCCTGATGGAGAAGCCTAAAAGGAAGATAATGAATTTTCAAAGCCGTGGTCTTGTAAACCAAGTGTCTCTGCAGACATCATGGAACAAGAGCTCATTAGGAATAATCATCTAAAACCTGACTGAAATCTCTGTAGCTTTTCTGACTTACACTAGATGAAGATCTGATCCATTCACCTAGTTTTAAGTCCAGACACATGTTCTTGTGGTGCAGCAATAATTTCCTCTGCATGCTGTAACCATTGCTCTGCACTGTGACAAACAAATGTTTATTGGGCTTTGTAGGACTCAGCAAAAGCTTATAGCACATTTCTTTATGGCATTTGTTTTGCTATACATGATGTATATTTTGGTGGTTTTTCTGGTGCTTTATTTGATGCTCAAGATCAATCATTTCTGAAGCACAAATGTGACATCTTGGGAAAAATAACTTCCACTCACTCAGTACTAATCTGTCATGTTGACTTTATTTCCATCACAGCATACCGAGAGCAAACAACTTCCTACTACTCAGTGCTTTTCAGCTAAATGCCTTTTCCAAAAGGTTAGGGAAATGCTTGTGTCATGGAAAAAACAGAATCCAGCTACGCAGAAAATAAAGAAGTGCAATGGATCAGGCTTAATTGAGCACTTAACAGGCTCAGGCTAGCCTTAGCTTACATTAACTGAACCACTGAACCCATCC
The DNA here is from genome assembly GCA_013398175.1 of Climacteris rufus. Classification (NCBI taxonomy): domain Eukaryota; kingdom Metazoa; phylum Chordata; class Aves; order Passeriformes; family Climacteridae; genus Climacteris; species Climacteris rufus. The sequence goes on from VZRZ01006467.1 coordinate 284,216, forward strand.
AAGCTGAACAGATGTAGAGCGTCTGGGCTGTGCAGTTAAGATACACTTCAGCATGGTGCTCTTTATCTGCAGGTAGTAGCACAGAACCACCTGGGCAGCCCTGCTGGAAATGACTCCTGGCATGGGCATGGGAGAGGGGCATTTTGCACGAGGTAAGCTGCTCTCAGGATCTCTGCATAGGGTATCCGCCTCTGCCTCCCTCAAGGTGCAGCTAAGGTTTTTCCTTGTTCTTTTTTTTTTTTTTCCTCAAGTTTTTGTCCTGGAAAAAAGGTGTTGGGGGATATTCTCACGATTTCAGGTGGCTCAGAGGCAGAAGGGCTAGTACATGACTTGCTCCTTTCTACAAGGCCTTTGCTCTCACATGCCTCTGAAGCCTCACTAGTGTGATGCTACTTTTTCCTTTCTAAGGAGCCAGTGTCTCAGTCAGTGTGGGAATTGCCCCACAAATCTCCACCTCACTGGAAATAGTGCTTCTCAAGCTGAAAATAGTGCTTCTAAAGCTGAGAGTTAGTTTTTGCTAACTAGACACTGTCACAGCTGTTGGTCATTGTACAGTACTTTCTGTTAGACTTTATTTTTGAGCTGGGGAAAAAACCCCAGCCCTGTGCACACTGTTAGCTCAGGCAGGTGATAATGTGCCTGTCTTAGGTGCTTGAAAAAACTATTGGTATCATTACTATGTCTGCAGATAATTCAGGATTTATTAAAGTAAATGTTCAGGGGGAAAAAGTGAGTGATTGCAGTTTAACATCGTGGTTATTACAGCATCCCTGGCTCTAGCAGGCAAATCATGAACACTGTAGCTCAGCATTTTCTGGATTGTAGGGCTCTATCTGTTGGCTTAGGCTTTGCGAAAATGTGAGTGGTATTTACAATTGCACTTGGCAATGAGCTGCTTCTTTCTGATACAAATCCAAATGCTAGGGTTATAATTACTGTGAATGTTGCATCCTGCAATCTGGAATCATAAGCAACATGCATTGGTCTGGTCTTCACAAAGAAATTGTTGAGGTCTGCAGTGACCATCCCTGAGGAATCTTCCCATGGCCCTGAATTATGTAGTAAATCCTCATCTATGTAATCTCCTCTTGATACTGTTTCATTTTGCCTGCAATAACTGTATTAGACACCATGGCAGACTGACTCTGCAGACTCATGCTAGTCCAGACATAAGATGTGGGATTCATCATCTTCCAGGGACTAATTTTAAATACTTAAAACAAAATGGAAGATCTTCAATAGGGGAGTGATGCACTTGAAAAAAGATGCTCTTTTTATAGAGTAGTTGTGCAGGCCATCTTGTAGTCCTTGTAGTGATCAAGGGAGAGAACAAAACTTGATTCTCCCAAAAAGGGGAGTAGAAGCACAAGGATTGCACAAGTTCTTTTTTTTTGTAAAGCCTGATGTTGACAGTGTAGGTGCATACCAGATCAAGCCAGAGCAAAGCCAGATAGACAGCCAACACCTAGAGACCTAAAAAAATATTACATCAATGCTCACAGTGACTGAGAGAGGTTGCCTAAATTTGGGGCTGGCATGCCTAAGATGACAGCTAAAGGTATGAATCACTTTGTGGGCCTGCCTCTATGCTGTTGGCATTGAAGGGTTCCTTGTTGCCAGCTGCCAGGAGGTAATGCTTCCTAAGGGATGGACGGTGGACACCTTAGAGGCCAAAACAGCACATGAAATCTACTGGACTCGGTGGATGAAAACTGAACCTAAAACCACAGACGAAAGTTTGGGCCAGGCTATAAATAAAGTACCTGAGTAAACCGAGGAGGAATTGTTTTTAAAGGAGCAGAGCAGAGGAAGAGACCCATGTACACGCCTTGCACTTCAGTGTTGCGGTGCAGTGTGGTTGAGGTTTTTTTCTGGTGGGTAATACAGTGTGTGCTTACAAAAAATACATTTGAACAAACATGGGTGCTGCACAATGTTCGTGGGGTGGGTTTTTTTCCTTTAAACAACATGCTAAGTTTTTCTGTAAAATTTGATTAACTACAGTCTGTGCAACTGGTGAATTTCCTACGCCAAACACTTTGTCTTACAAACATATAGTCAAAGAAAAGTAAGAGATTCTTACACAAGACACAGGTAGGCTCATAGTCTTCATTTTATCTATAAGGAAAAAATCCCCTGAAAACTAAACAGGTCTCAAAATACTCTTCTCTAGATTTTGGTTTTGCACTGTATTCTGAATTTGACACAACAGAAAAATTTTCAGCTAAAGACAGAGGGGATTTTATACAGACAGACTTGCTCTTTCTGTCCTGTGTGTGCCTACATAAGTATTTATATATACATACGTAGTTTAGAGAAGAAAAATATGGAAAAAAACCAGAATGGAAAATTCTGGAAAAATACGGAAAAAAATATGGAAAAAACAGAATCCAGCAATGCAGCAAATAAAGAGGTGCAGTGGATCAGGCTTAATTGAGCACTTAACTATACCTTCTTTGCTGAACTATACCCTAGTTAGCAAAGACCAGCTCTCAGCTTGAGAAACACTATTTTCAGCTTAAGAACTATACCCTAGCTTTGTAATAAATTCAAACTAAAGTGGAGCCTGGCTAAGAAGAAGACTGGCTGTGTGCTCAGCCTTTGCAGGTAGAGTCTCATTTCAAATTTGTTCTATAAACAGACTCTTTTGTTCCATTATTTAAAACTGCTCTGCCGCTTCTCTGCAAGAAAACAGCAAAGGCAATTGAGCACAGTCTTGGTCATGTAAGTGGCTCTTGTCTCAAAAGCTAGTACATATTCAGTGCTGTCCTAGTTTTTCTTTCTCAATCCCATAAAGGTCTTTTTTAGAGTTGAAGAAATTCCAGTTAATGAGTGCTGGAATCAGTGTGTGAGCAAAAAAAAGTACAGTATATAGCATACAGCTAAATTACAGATAAATATTTACATACCTTTTGGTGTGCCTTCACATTCTCTTAAGATGTTGGGTTTTTCTCTACTCTTCATGTGGCCATTTCAAGCAGGACTAACATATTTTGACTTATTTTTACACTTCCAACATCTACTCTGTAAAAACAGTGAACATGAAGGTGCAGGTTGCTGAGCTGAGTTCAAAAGATTAATTTGCTGAGGAGAACCAGGACTTTGCAACCGTATTTCTGTGCTTGAGTTTCTTAATAAAGCCACCGTGTTATCCTGAACTTAGGCTAACTCCATGGTTACGGTGGTGTCGATTAACCATAGTGTCAAAGAATCATTCAGCCTGAAGCAGCCAATATGGGGATTTTTATTTTCCTGTCCTCTTTATCCAAGCTTGGGAAAAGGGGGAGGTTGCTACGGATTCTTGTTACACCTTATCTAAATATATTGATCACTTCCTCCAGACTCTTATCTGTTTGCTCTGTACTGGCTGTGGTTCATTCATGCTGGGATTGCAGGGAAGCTGAATGGATACAGCCACGTGAGAGGTACCGGTGGGCTGGTTCAAGCTGGGTGACACTGTGCCTGGCTTCTCTTTTGTTTCTTCTGTCTGGTTGTTTGACATCCACAAGCCTCTCTGTTCATTAAGGCAGAGTGATGAATGGAAGGCAGTGAGTGTAATTCAGGCAGTTAGGGCCACCTGGTCAATAAATATAACAAACATCCACTAGTGCATCTCTCTCAGTGCCACATGCATCAGTGAAGTGCAAACTGGGTGATAGTGAATGGAAATATTAAATTGATGTTAAGATTCTAGGAGTTTCCAGAGTCATGCTGACTTCACTTGCCCCAGACTTTTTAAGCCCCATAAAAGAACATTTTCAGAGTTGGGGTTCCCCCAGTAACACAGACTACATTCACGTAGCATTATTTTTCGTGCAGAAGACATATGGTTCTGCTAGTTTTCACACCGAGATAACTTCCATTAGAGTACATCCTGCACTGCCCCAAGGGTGGGTGTACCCAGCCATATGGAATTGAGCTGGTGGTTGGCACAGTGAGTTTTGTGCCATTCGTGCACCTCATGTGTGGCACAGGTAATGTGCTGGGGAAAGCAGGAAAAGGGTCTCCTGCACCACTGGGAGTGCTTGTGCAGAGAAGGGAGTAAGCTCAGCCCACAGGAGACTAAACACCAGCTGATTTAAGCACCAACTTTGCACTTAATGCTCCCAGCCTATGCCTTTTCCTGAGCTGAGCTCTGCCGGACCCGACTTGAGCAGGGCTACAGTGGGCAGAGGTGTGGAGCAGTCTCGAGCTGGAATCACAGACATACCATTTGTGCACAGGACTGGGTAGCAGCGACTCATAGATGTGACCTTGGGCTCAGCACTGATCAGTGAAACCAGTGCTCACAGCGCATGGGAACAGCCCCACGCCGGCCACTGAGGATAATGTCTTTAGCAGACTTTGCATCATGAAAAGGTTAATGAATTCTTTTGTACTGAAAGGCTGGATTCAATAAAAAGTTTCTGGGGCAAGTTACCATAGCCTGCCATACTACAGTGTGTCAGGCAGGCCCTTTTTTCCCTCCCTTTTCATTTATTTTTTCTTCCCCTTTTAATTTTAAATTGAGTGCAGCTGACTGCCTCCAATGCTGTTAACAATGGCACTTCTTTCCCTGGGACAATGTAACATTTGAAACAGATAAAAGCTCATGTGGGGCTAATAAAAGTTTGCCCCCATCCTCATTCCTGTAGGGCAAGTTTCCTCATCGTTAACATTTTAAGTAGCAGGAGCTATGAATATGAATGTAATTGACTTTTACACACTATTACTCATCAGCGGGTGACTCTGAACAGGCGTCACTGGAGGGATGTGCTAAATCTAAAAGAAACTCTGTGGCCCAGCACGAGGGGAGCAATGTGGAGTTGCACGAGATGAATCCTCAGTGGAGACTGGGAAGTCAGTGGGCAAGTAATTGTGAGGACCAGAGTGCTGCCCCAGTCCAACAAGAGCAGGAAAATGGGAGCGCACACAGAGGTGACACTCGTCAGCCTGTGTGCTCCTTCTGGTGGCTGATGGAGAGAGGGAGCAAGTCAGTGGGTTCCCATTCCAGATTTGCCATCTGAATTGCTTGTACAGGTTGGGTTAGGGGTTCAAGTGAGACCCTCTGAGCGTTGGTCTTTTGTCCATATCAGGGAGAAGGAAAGGCATATGACTTGCATATCTTCTTGAATGGAGAGTATGCATTGAATACTAACAAAAATCCTTATTAGCAACACTATGACTTGGAAAGCACTATGAAAGTGTTAAGTTTTAAAATGCAGTTTGAGGTGATTTCTTTTCTGAGCGGTTTCTGCATGATATATATGTCCTTTTACACAATCAGTCTAAATTCTCCCTCAGTCAGCAGAACAACTAGTTTTAAAGTAGTCTGTGTGTGGCAGAGACTTGTTTTGATTGTCCTCCCTGCAGAACTCAATCCAGAACATCCATGACTTTTCCTTCCTGTGCCTTCCTTTGCCTTTGGGGATCTATGGATTAGATCCATGTTGCTTTGTGAATCCATGCATCTCTGTGAGGGGGGTTTTATCTGTCTATCTATCTATCTATCTATCTATCTATCTATCTATCTATCTATCTATTTTTGAATGGTTTTAAAACCTCAGTGGGAATGTGCCTTTCTTCCTTTCCTCCACCTCCTGTTCTCCTTGTTGCCGGACAGTTCTTGGTTCCCTCCTCAGTTGCTGTTGGCTGTAGTTACCAAACCTGCCCAGCTGTGGGGGCTGAGTCCCTGCCCTGTCCTTCCCACAAAAAACACACATCAGTAACAGAGCGAAAGCATTGGTGCATTATGCACTGTTTATGTTTACAAATTTAGAAATATGATTGCTCCCCACCAATGTTTACTGATTATATATTCCAGCCAAAGCAGGAATGAGTCATTTTTACATTGCTCATAGAAAATTTAAAAAGGCTTAAACACCCACAAAATTTGCTTACTCTTCAGGTGTAGCTCCCGGAAGGGTGAGGACAGCTTCCGCTGTATTCTGGTTGGAAACATCACTGACATGACTATTGGGAAGTTGAGCAGTCCCTTCCAGTGATAGGTGATGTGCAAAAAAACATGGAAAAGGTCACATCCTGAGGACAATTTAAAGAAAAATGCTGGGATGCAAAAAGTGTGCTTGACTTCAGTAAGGCCTTTTCATGACATGTCACCCAACAGCGCTACGTGATGCTTGTAGAATTAAGCCGATCTTATCCACAAAGATAGGAAGTTAGACCTTTTGATGCACTAGTGGCTGTCAGCAGACTGATACAGATGGTCGTTTTGTTCAGAACAACATGCACAAAAGTATCCCTGAGGTGCAGCTCAAAATACCCACATTGCTCTCGTGTGTCACTCCCTCTCTTTCCATTAATGCAAAATGACTCACGGGCTTGAAAAGGCAAACATTGATCAAAAGACCGAAGAGTGATTTACTGGTGCAGGATGGGACAAGATGTTGTTTTAGCCCAACAAACAGTAACTGCATTTAGAGGTATTGCCAAGGGAGTCCGAGGCGGTGCTTGCTTACTAAATTGGGTAAAATGCAGGGATTTCACCAAATGCAAATGACAATGAACAATATGTATGACTCAATATATCCGCTATGCTTTCAATGTGCAGTCAGAGGGTGGTATAGTTGACCTTTTAAAGTGATGCTTTTCAAACCACATTGTTATGATTATCAAAGTGTTCATTTTAGAGTACAATATTTGGACCCACTCCTGTTAATTTTCTCATATATCATTTGAAGGCTGTTTTCCCCACTGTTTATAAGAAAAGCACTTCTAGGCAACCCCTAGAGTGTCATACATTTATTTCTATGTCTAACCAGGGAGTGAAATTTGCCATCAGTTCTCCGAGGCTTGACACACACCTCTGGAGTACTTCAAGTCACATATGGAATTAGCTAAAATAAGTTTGGTGGTGATTTTGTGAGACCTTCCTGTGTGCCAGAAATAGACTTCAAGAACAATGTAGGGCGAGAAATATTCTTTGATCTTTAGCCTCAGCTTCCTCCTATCCAAAACCTGTCGGTGGCATCTCTGTCTGTGCAGAGCAGATCCCAGAACGGCTGTGGGGTGATTCCAATTTTGCAGTACTGTAAGAGAAAGAAAATAAGCTGGCATCAGATTTGTAAACTTAAGTGTAGAAAAGGCTAAAAAAATAAAACAATTGCAGCCCAAGGCCAGCAAGCAGACTGGAACAAGGCCCCCGCAAATCCAAGAGAGGCAGTTTTGCTGGGATGCATTTCCTCTCCGTCCTCCATCAGCCAAGCCAAAAACTTAACAGGAAAAAAATAAAAAGGAAGCCGTACAGAGCAATTTGGCTGCACAATTGGCTGCACTCATTACAGATAAATAGCCTGGGCCCTGCTTCTCCATGGCGTGGGGACTCAGCGCTGTGCTCGGGGCGAGACACTGCCGCGGTGACCAGCGCTGGCCACCACCCTGGTTCCTGCAGCACTGCTCATCCCTCAGGCCTGAGACAGGTCTGGCACAGGCTGGGCTGACCACAGTTAAAGCACAGCTTTCCTGGAGCATGAGCTGCGATGCTCAGATACTCCATTGCATGAAGAGTTAAGTACTGAAAAATAGCAGAATTTTCGATCGGGTTGAGGATGCCTTATTTTGATCATGGAGGTCAGACACAGACGTGGGAATTCCCCCAAGCTGGTTTATTTGCAGATTTGTTCAGACAGTTTCTTTTTTTTTTCTTTCTTTTTTTTTTTTTGACAAATCAGCCTGTTTTTTATAATAATCTCATCTTGAAACTTGAGAGGAAGGGAATGTATGGGTGAGCAGCTAATATCAGTGAGTTCTGGAAACTCCCTTTTTATGGTCGCTCTCATTTAGCAGCTGTTACTATACTTTCATTGCATTAAAAAGTTATTTGACAAGACTGTTAATAAATTAACTTCATCTGTTCCAGTAAAATTAGCTTCAGAACACAATAAGTTTGAGAAAAGCGCTACCAAATAATATTAGTATACGGACAATAGGGCTTTGATCTAATATATCATGAAGAGATAAAACATCAGAGGTGTTATGATCAGAGAAGGCAAAGCTTTTTTCCCCTCTTCTTTACTGATTATTCCCCTGGTTGAAATGTTATTATTTTAAGAGCATATATGTGGGATCTAGTGACTCGTAGATGCAAACATTGGTTTAAAATTAATTTTAAAATATCTCTATACAAAGCAATATGTTTACTGATTTAAATCATACCCATCTGGACATGTTTATCAAAATCAATCCTTGTCTACTATAAGCCATTTGCTGCCATTGCCACCCACTGGCCAGGGACAAATAACCATCCTGTTACTGACCCAGATCAACAAATATCCTGATTAAACAGACACATCTTACTCCACATCCAACTGCTTCCTATACAGCATCTTGCCTTTAACACAAAATCTGGCCAGCTTTGTACAAAATATATTTACTGATTTTATCTTTAAAACATAAGTCATAGTCTGGGAAGGGGGGCTGGGGGGAGCCTGTTCTGCAGACCGTGAACTCTGATCTGGTACTGTCATCCTTCTGTCATCTCTTTAAATGTAGTATCTAAAAACTGAAGGATCTCATCCTTTTATGTTTCTGTAAAACAAGACACAGTTTTGGCAATATATAGTAAAATAATGAAACTAAATTACAGACTGTAGGGAGCCATTTTTCTCACATAGAGGTCAGCATACATGGTAATACTTTGGATTAAGGATGAAATTACTACAGGACCGTAATAACGAACCTTGTTAATCTCATCTCATTTTCTTAAGAGTAGCTCAAAAAGAAATATTACAGCAATCACAGCTTAACATTGGAATCCTTCATTGCTTTAATCATAGTCCTGTATGTACTGTGATTTTGTGTGTAATTTTGTCCTAATATTACTAACAATTTTATTAATCTTGTCTGTTGTTGGTCGGTTTACCCCTTTTCTTCACGAATGATTGTAGGGCCCAATATTTGTGCCTCTGCAACAAATTTGAAAAACTGATTTTAAAATGATTCTTCTTAGAGGACCTGCTCTTCTCTTAGGTACCCATAAACAAAAGCTAAACCAGGCCCTTAGACTTCTCTTCCCTGTGCCTTTCGGTACCATACCAGGTTCATACCACCAGTGCTGAGATAGCCTTCTCTACAAATGAAAGGCAAAGAAAGGCAATAATGTTTTGTTCCCTGCATCATTAGTAAGGGGGAAGGAGGAGAAGAACTTAGCAGAACAACCGCATCTTTTGTTTTTAAGTTACTTGGAACAATTCTGCCAGGCAGCGCGTTTTCCCTCTGTTTCATTTGTCTTTGTTATTTCCCTATCTAATTAAAATTCTGCAATGCCGTCATGAAATTGTTGTCCGTTTAAGGTCACAAACAGCTTCTGTCCTAATGAAATATGAATTGCATTAGTTAATTGAATTGTGCACTTATTGTGTGTTGTGAATGGACTGAGCACACTTATATTCTTAACATATACTGAACATTTTATCAGTTTAGGCAATGTGTGGACATAGAAAATGCTGCTATCATTCTTTGCATCACAATAGGGAGATTTAATTGGCAATAGATGGGACTAAGAAGTGTTTGTGAAGGACAAGAGCTCTAAGATCTCACACAGACATCTGCTAGCTGGGATGAGATCGGCTCTTCAGTGGTCTGGGGTCAGGGCACAGTCCCGAGCGGAAAACTCGAATAAACCCTTATTATGCACGGTGTCTCTGTGATGTCTGTCAAGATAGGAAGAACCAAGGCAGAGTAACGAAACATCTGTGGTCTTCTGCAGCAGGAGGCTTTCTGGGTTAAATGAACCTCATAATTGAAACCCTCAGTGCACGGTCCAGGCCATTCCCTTCCATCCTCTGCCCAGTCTCTGTGCAGATACTACCCCCATACTCCCCATAGTACAACAAACTGAGCTCTGGGGCCTTTGTCACAGCTGGGAGGTTCTTTCTTTGAACTGTGGGCACGTTCAGTTTAGGATGTTGAGGACCTGATCGAAGTTGAATGAAAACATGGGAACTCTTTCTGCCTACCACAAGGCTGTGGATGAAACAGGTGCATACGGGAAGTGCAGGCTCTGGCACTCAGCCTTTACAATGTCTAAGATGGATGCTTTGCATTGGTAACCACTCAAGGGTGGACTCTGCTAATGAACCAGACTGTTTTAGAGGATGGTCATTAGCTGGGAAACGAGTAATGGAATACTAGATTTAATTTCCTTGCATGGGTCTTGATTTTTTGCTTAGTTGTTCAGACTGTTCAGCATTATACATGCATACATGTATTGTTGTACATATACACACATATGTAATATACAATCAACATGTCTCTAATGTTTAGCCATTTCATATGTTTACAGAGAAAAACATCTTTGGATTCTGCATAATATTTCTGTAAGGTAACAGATCTGAATATAGTACGTTCCAGATACTCTTTAACTTGACAGGCATGGAGAGGTATCTACTGTTCTTTCAAATAGTGCCTCCCTTAGCTCGAAATGGTGCTTCATTCAACAGGAGGCTGAAAGAAAAGATAGGCAATGTTCAGGTTGAAGAGTTGTTGAGAAATTTCTTCTTGTTGTTATCATTTGCCACTCAAAAACTGAGGAGATATGCAAATGGCATTTTCCTTTACTACTGCAAACTAATGCGGGAATATAAAACCACTTGAGATAAACACAGCTAAAAATTGACTTGCCACAATACACAATTCCCAAAGGGAACTACCATGACCCTTTTTACAAGAGAAACAGAGAGAAGAGTGTCTGTGCTTGATCTCAGCAAGCATGGACAATCTCTTTGTGGGGACTTCCCAGCTCTACACACATGCAGAGCCACTTGTCATTTCCCACCATGGGTGATCCTCCACAGCTGCTGTAGCACTCACCTTCCAGGAACACTTCTCCATGGGCCCCAGACAAGCACTTTGTTACCACCACCCACAGATGATGCACTAAGATACAGAGATGAAAGGAGGGATTCCAGTTCAGGAAGGTAGGCAAGAACTTTCCCTGTATGCTCAACAGAGGGGAAGAGAGGGTTTTCGGAGGGCAGTATGAGGACAGCCCCATTAGGTGGCTGCTTCTTTGAATCACCCAGAAGAGTTTCTTTCTTTCTCAGTCATTGAATTTACTGAACCTAAGGGGACCTGCCTCTGGGTGTAGTTGTTGCATTACAGAAGTGCTTCAAGCAGATGAGTTTCCTGCACTCCCCAACTCTTCCAAGACAGTCATACCTGTTTAAACTTCTGACTGAGGAATTTCCCACCTAGTGCCCATATCACTTGGTTCTCTTCTCTCTCTCTCTGAATTTTCTGCATTGACCACAGTACTGAGCACTGTAGCTGAGCAGCTGCTGAATATCCCTGCCCGCATGAAAGGGTTCAGGAGGCGATTAAGAAGGGGTGGGTGTCTGTAATGGTTTAGTGAAGTGCGTCCTGACAGAATCACAGGCAGTGGGCAAATGACTGAGAGCGAAAGTGGTGGGATGGGGTGATTGGCAGTGGTTGCTTAGTGGTCTGAAAAGGGGTGAGTGAAAGTACTTGAGGGAGGAGGGAGGGGAGTTTGGGAAGCACTGCTGATGGTGAGAAAGACACTACTACTTTACCCTGTGGCACACTGCAGGTGTACAAGCTGTATGCTCTTCTGTGAAACAGTTTTAAATGATTCCATGTCATTAAAAATGCTCACGTACTTCTATCTAAATTATATAATGTAGTGCTGCATAATTAAGCAGGGGAGGAAATGAAAGAGATTCAAGGAAGGCTGAAAAATAAAAATAAACTGAGGAGTCCTCTAGGGAGAGTAAAGAAGCAAAGACCAATGAAGTCCTGCAGACTGACGTGGCTTTGCTGGCTTCTGTAGCACCACCATGTGAAAGGAGACACTCTGGATCCCTGCTCCTATGGGTGGCCTGCCATGAGGACACCTGCAGTCAGGCTGCCCCTCTGCCCCATGCTCCAGCCACAGGATCCAGTTGCCCATCTGTGGTGTGATGAAGCCTTATCTGCCCCAGTGCCATCAGCTGTACCTCCGTGGCCTCTTCCAGCATTCACTCCAGCCTCAAACAGAGCAGGGGTGGTCCTCAGAGCAGCTGTGAAGAGCGTCCTCCCCTGCTGTGATTAATTCAGTTAAAAACCCATGACGGAACCATCACACTGTCTGTAGCTGGACAAAGGAGCAAAGGCGGCCATGGGTAAACAGCAGCATTTTATACACTGACACATGGTTAAACTCCATATTGTTACCAGGTTTTTTAGCTTTATATTCAGGTAAGTAAGGAACACAGCTATCTCTTTTTTTTTGTTTGTTTGGTTTTCGTTTTTAATACAGCCTCTTCCCATTATGTTGCTGTCATTATATGTTTAATTATTATTCCTTCCATTTGGATAAAACACATAGACAAACCCTAATTTTTGTTCTGTTTACTTTTCAGTTTTCATTAAATACTTTATAAAAATGTTCCTTCTAAGATTAAAGAACTTGCCCATTTTAAAAATCTGGTTTGAACTTCTTTTCTCAACCTTTTGTTGCAACTTGCATTTAATTTAGAGCAATTTTTTTGAATACTAAATAGTCCCATTAGTTTTCCAGATAAAAAGACATACTGCATTTTTTAATTAAGTTTAAGATACTATGTGGCTAATTTTTAAAAATTTCTATACAAATCTTATTTTAGGAATCCACAGATTTTGTCTCAATCACAGTCTTCTTGTTAGATGAAAGCAAAAAAGTTTAGAAGGAAGTTTTCATAAACACTGAAGGACACAAAATTCCCCTGCTCAGCTAAAACACAGTTATTAAAAATTGCCTTTCTTTATCAAAGTCATGATCCATCCAGCACAAACTGTGTTTTTGCCTGTGTGGAGCACCAGCTGCTTCAGATGAAGGCAAAGAAATGCTGCAAGAGGTGGATTTAGGATAATGTCATCTCCCATCCTTCCCCCTGTCTTGCATAGTCCCTTTGAAGACCTCACACTAATCCCAAAAAATCAGAGATTGGTTTAATCCTTCAAACGAAAGCCTTCCATTATACTTATTTTAATAATAACTATTATTATTGCCACCATTATTATTACTACTACTATTGTTATTATTTTGGACTGTTAATGGCTTTTGTTTACTGTAGAAACATTTAAATTATTCTTTGAAGCTTGCTAAATCTACTTCTCAGCATTCTGTAGCAATTATCTAATTTAAATACTTCATATAGTAAAATGGTCTAATTGAGGATGGCATGCAAAAGTATGCCCTCTCACCAGCTTTGAATTTCCTGTCTTTCCTCATGTAATTGAAATCCCTCTGTGTCTTGCATGATGAGGACCAGGAGTGCTGAATCTCCATCCATATGTTCTCCCTGTCATTCACTCCTTGTTCAGTTAGTTTTCTACATACTCATGTGACTTGTTCCAGTGCCCTCCTTATTGAAAAGTTTACTCTGTTCTTACAGTCTTTTTGCTCTACACTGATCCCCATCAAATAGAGTACAGAAAATTCAAACACATTTTTCAGAAAGGATTTCTTAAATCCCAACAACTTTAATAAAATTATTATCAATGCAACGATTATTAATGCATAATATTAAAATTTTAGAAATGGGATCGAGAATTTAACTGTTTTCTTCTGTTCCCATCTAGTCTGTAGCTTTGTAACATATTTCTTGGCCCAGGACATTCAATATTTGGCACCTGCCTCCCTTCAGACAACCAATGTGTCTGAAGGGAACCACTGTGGCAACCACTGTGTACCTCAAGTCTGTTGAGCTAGATGTCTACTCATGTGTTTAGGAATCTAACCTGAAAGTGTATTTCTTGAAGATTTAGGGGAATGGGATACATTACAGTGACAATGAGAAGGAATTTTCTTGAGCAATATGGTACTGACAGTTGTTTGCCCAGCCAAAAGCCAAACATTTTATTAACACCACTTAAGCAAGTAGATAAAAAGACAGTAACTCTTATTTTTACTATGGAGCTGGGTGAAATATCTTACCTTAAGGACCCTTGATCAGACACAGCTTCTGCTTCTTTACTTTCAAAAGTTCTGAAGTCCCACAAATGGCTGTGATTAATTGAGGAAGTTCAGAAGCTGAAAGGTTGTCTGGGAGAGGATGGGTGGCTGTCCAGCAGGAGCTGGCCAATGCTTTGTTTTAAGAAGCCAGTCTCCCGATGGCTACAGAGTGGAGGGTCAGATCACCCTTTTCTGGCAGACAATGCAATTCTTTGCAACTCAAGATGGCTTTTGCCACCAGTCAGAATGAGGCTGGCCGGAAAAACACCCCCAATTGTCCCCCGGAACATGGTCGTGACGAACATGAGCTCAGCAAGCTTCTTCATTTCAGCCAAAACCATGGATATCATGAGGCACTGGATGAGCTTTCCTTACCAGTAAGTAAGAGAAACTGTCTGGGAAATAACATTGTTTGGCTAGACAGAAAACTCTGGGTCCAAGACAGGGCAAATGGCTTTGACTCAACTGTTCCCAGTTTCATATGCAAGTCTGATGAGGCAGTGAGATCTGTGCCAGTTCTCAGTGTGGCCAGAACAGACTGTGCAAGAAGGTGTTTTAGTTTGTTAGATGGAGAGTATAGTAACTGAGTAAAGGAGAGCCTGGAAAATGGAGAGGACCAGAACAGAAGTAGATCCTGCAAATAAGCCAGAAGTTACGAGCATCTGGGGAACATATTAGTCAGATACGTCTATTAAAGACATCTGTATATATGGCAGCATCCTGTGAATTCAGAGAACATGATGCCAATTATGACCATCGGAGAGTCGTAATTTTGGTAAATGTGTAAGAGGGAATTCAGGAAAACTGGGAAGGTATCAGAAAACGGAGTTGAATAGCATAACTATTTAGGCAAATGTAACAAGCTTAAAAGGAAAAGAACAATCACAGTATTTTGCCATGGAGGATGATTTTAATAGCAATGAGTGGTAGGGAAATGTAGTGGAACAACATAACTACCTACCTACAAACTGTTCAGGCAAGAAAGACTGGGCCATGGAGGCAGAGGAAATACTGCTGTATAGAAGGATAACATGAACATTATTTAGCTGAACTTTAAGTGGGAAGGGCTATGCAACTGAATCTCTGAAGACAAATAAATAAATGCTAAACTAGAAGTTCCAAAGCATTTTAATAACTTTTGCAAAGTAAAGACATTAGCGGGTCTTTGTTGCTAGTATACAGCTTAAGAAAAGGAAACAGAATGAGCATTGTTGAACTCAAAAGAATTGTTAACAGAATTGTGGTAATAGGGACTTGGGCTACTCCCCTAAGCTTGGCCAAATAGATCAGGAAGCACACAAATTAGAAGAGAATTAGAAATTAGAAGAGCAATTTTCTTAACACTTGACGCAGCAGTATCTTGGAAAAGTGACAGACAGAAGGAAGAAGCTAATCTTAACTTGTGTATTAATCAAAAACTGGTTGTAGCTGATTCACTAAGTACCAACGTTTAGGTGTACCAGAAACCTAATTCAGTATGGCAGTTCAGAGATGGAGCTTTCACCTCTTTGAGGTGATGCTCCTTATTGTCTTCAAAAACTGTGACATAAATATGTATTTTAACATCTAAAAAGTTCAACAAAGAGCAACTTCATCTTCCTTCTCCTAATGCAACTCCTAAAAATTGGCCAGAGGTGAAGTAATAAGCACAGCTTTATGAGCTGCTCCTCCTCCCGGGAGTGTGAAAGCCTTCAGAGGACTTCTTATATGGCTCAGCCGCTACCAGCTCCTTGATAAAACATACAGGTGTGTTGAGCCTTCCACAGAGCAGGTTTCTGTGTGCAGGTCTACAGCTGTGCAGTGCCCAGGTATCCCTGCTTTCTGAGCATGGTTTTGTGTTGACTTCACAGCAAACCAGGCACAACCGGTGTTTGTACTGAGCCTTGTTTTAAACATTCCAGCCTGACCCCTGTTTGCTTCTAGAGGAGCACCCCCTTGGCTTGGGTTTATTCAAGACACAAACTGGGTCTGGACCATTGCTGAGTGCTAGGCAGGGCTAGTCTTCTCTGCAGGCTACCGCTGTGTCACAGCACAACCTTGAAGAGTCCCTTTGGCACAATGCCTGCAGTGACTTGGCAATTACATCCACCTAGGCTACGCTCAGCGTTGTGGCAGCCAGCTGCAGTTAAAACCTGCTGGGACCGTGGCTCAAGCATGATTAGCTGGCACAATGACAATCATGTATTTGTCTCCACTAACTTCTGCTCCATAGACAGGAATAAGCAATATACCATCAAGGAAAGGCATAACTTGTGTATGGACAAATGCTTTGCGGAAATGGTGCAAGGCAGTACCAAATGCCTGAAAATGAATAGTGAAAAGAGAGGTAATGAAGGAAGTAAGGTTAAACAGCCAGAGGAAGAAGGAGTCACACAAGAAATGGCTGAAGAAACATGCTCCAGAAGAAAAGTGAGTACATGAACAAAGCATATAAAAAAAACCCAGTGTATGAAAGGAATGCAAGCGGTACAATTTGTGAGTGAACAGAGATGACAAAATTATACTGAAACCAATGTACAGGGTCAGGTAGGCATGAGAAGAGACTCACTGACCCTCACATGGTTCTTACATATGTAGAAAGGCCATCTGGATGGGACAGAAAACATTAGGCAAAAAGGATGCAAAGCAGCAGTGTATTTTTTTTTTCAGTCAAAAGCCAGCTATAACCTGTGCTGAAAATGTCTTTTTTATTTGCTTCAAGCATATTAACAGTTTAATATACAATACTATCACTGGTGACGCTGAGAACGCTGGCCTTCAATGAATCATCAATAGATTTGTTTCTCTTTAACTAATTTGAAGCTTTAATCATCTTGCTTATACAAATTTTTCTTCTTTCAGGTCAAAGTATTAAATAGGCTCAAGAAGTAAATAAGGAAATAAATACCAGAAACCCCATGGGGAACATTGAAATTAGTTTTCTAATAGTCAAATCAACTTAATGCTGTGATTACGTGCTCAGTTCAGCTTCTTTCCCTCCCTCACCCCACCCCAACTCTATGGCTAAAGCTGTGGGAGTAAAGAGCCAAAAAAAGGAAGGTGCTTTGGTTTTCTTTTAGTTTCTTGATGCTTGTGTTTCTCTAGATTGTTGAGGGTCTTTGTATTTTAACTGCTTTCATTATAGACATACAGGAACTTTTACAATATAGATATGTAAAACAGCCCAAAAGATTGGTCTGCAAATTTTCCCCGACCTTCATGCCTGGTTTGCACTCTGCTGTACACCTGTGTTGCTGATGCATCTGGCCCTTTTTATGGATATAAATTATACCAGTGCAAACCCTTCTGTAGACAAAATCTTTCTGATATAACTGTCTTCCACCAGCACAACGTATTTCAGTTAATGAGTCAGAATACACTTTGATATCAGTATAAATGGTTCCTCCTGGGGGGAGGATTGCTTCTTTACTGTTAAAAGTGTAGATAAGTTCTGAACTTTCTCTTCCCTTACATGTTCTTAAATCAATCAAACCCATATCTCTTATTTCTCATCCAGAAATAATACAGCTTCTTTTCATCACCTTTTTGCCTGCTGGTCCCCGTGTTCTTGCTTCGATTGTATGGTCTTCAGAAAAGGGTATATCTAAAACCTTCTTGAAAGCAGAAGTTCTGTTTCAAGTGACGGTAACCGCAGGATCAAACACCTCCAATCTTAAAAAAAAAAGAAACAAAACTTGACTCAAAAGTTTGAAGCTAAAAAATGGTTTATAGCTGGCTGAGACACTTATAGTATTTAATATTGAGGAAGAAATTACTTTCTGGTCTTCAGTGGAGCATCTCCTAACCAGACAGACAGGCACACTACAAAATGAAGTCTTAATGACGAGAACTTCTTGAGAACACTACAATAACATTCTGGCAGGCTGGGCTCCCTTGGCTCATGTACTCACTGCAATTCGAATGTCTCTTTCAGTTTAGTGTGATGCTTGGCAAATTTCCCAACCTAACAATATCTGGGAAAGGAAGACAGGAGAAGCTGGTACATTCAGCAGATCTTTGAAGTAGCTTCTTTGCAGTTTGCTTGTAGCAAAAGAGTTGGCTGCAAAAGAATGTAGAAGTGTCAGGACTGCAGCTTAGCTAGCTTGAAAAGGGTATATCTGACTTGCATCCAGGCACCAAGATGCTCAGATACCACAGCAATGTGTGTGGTATAAGAACCTAGATAGAAGATGATTAGATAGCAAATCAGACAGAATTTTGCATGTGATTTCCTGGGTTTGTCTAAACTTATAGCAGCAACAGTTAATTATAGGAGGTTCTGGAGGCAGCTCCTGGGTGGGTTTATGTTACTTATACATTGGATTCCAGCCATAACTTGCCAGCTGAGAGTTACCACTGTGGCAGGAAGCCCCTATTGATGCAAAGCTGATGGAAACCATCCTTGTGCCTTCCCACATACAGGCAGAAGCAGCAGATATTGGTGATGGAAGATCTAGGGGGAGAAGAAGCCTTTTGACAGCAATAGCCGAACTCCAAGGAAAAGATGTGCGCAGGACATCATCCAAAGAGGGACAGATGTGGGAGGTGGTTGCATACAGGAGTTACTTGTGGTCATCCCCTAGATGATTGCTGTACCTACTTCCAGATCTAGTGCCTCTGCTTCTACCACACATGAATTCCTCTTGTAATCACTTCCTCTGGCTCTTAAGCAAGGGCAGCTCTTTAATTGCAGATTAATGCGTTAATGAAATTCTTGAGGCTATGTTGAAGTGACTGGGCAAGAGAGACGAGGCTTTCAGCAGCAGCTGCTGGCACAGGAGTCACAGCTCACATTGCTCTACAGGGAAGGCAATGCCGTAAGCAGCAGCAGGATCCGTCATTTTTTCCCCGGTAGTGCCTCAGGGCACATCTACACAGCAGAGCGCAGTGCTGCACAGGGATGCTGGAGCTGCCTCTGAGCAGTGGTTGTGCTAGTTTCACAGCAGGAATATTTAGTCTGCCTGGAGTACTATTCTAATACACCCCTAGTGTTTGCCCCACTATCCCTGTCCCTGAGGTCGCTTGATCAGTGCAAGGCCAACTCTCTCTTCCTCTCTGTAGAACAGCACTCTGCTGTGTGCACCCACCTGCACTTAAAAGTATTAAAAAGATAAATAATGACATTTATGAAGGACTTTATATAAATTTTGATCTACACATTCTGATCTGTGACGTCTTATTTATTTTAGAAATCAGGGAAGCTTTCAAGGCTGATTTCATAGGTAATGTTTGTTTTTTTTTCTTGGCTGACAGTCCTGATTTTGTTTTATATTCTTTCCTTTGAGTATCTGAAATTTTGCATGAAATTTCTACTCATTTGGAAACACCAACACATGAAGTAATTACCAGTCTTTCCTGCCTGAGTTAATGGTGTTCTCCTTCTCCTTCCTTGTGCTCTTAGTTCAAGGTCACAATGATAGATTTAAATCCTTCATGAATTTTCATCTGACTTGCTGTCCACAGAAACTGTTGATTAAAAGATCCAATTTCTATTGGCATTCTCCCTTTCAAAGGACGTCAACAGGAAATATAAATGTGCAGCCCTTTGTGAATGATCCGCAAGGACATGCAGGCTTATTAAAAAAAAAAGGCAGTTAGCTAAATCCTTTAGTTTCTGTTTTGAATGACTGGCCATAGGAATGCAGGCTAAGCTGTATTTCAGCTGTTCCCAAGGATATGTATGTGTAACTTGTTGATAGTGGTAGCTCCATCAGGCTCCAGTGACAGCTACGTGACCACTCCGATGATCACTGTCCTGTAGCAGAACCAGCCCCTGCCTCCTCTTAAGAACAGCATGAAAGAAAACAAAGAGGGATCTGTTTATTCAGAGGACTGGCACTCGTACCTCCTGCTTTTTACAAAGAAAAGAGAGATCCTAGGTCATTTCAGCTCTCACTCTATTCTCCCAGCAACCATTAAGTTTTAAGGAACTGCATGACTTGCTCCAGCATTTGATGTGAATTTCTGATACCTGGGAGAGCTGAGACTTTTGCCTTATAGGACTTGTAGGGGATCTGATTGATAGGAACAAAACTCAATACCCAAACACCAGCTTACTTCATTTAGAACTATCCATTATCACCAAAAGGAAAGGAAAGCCCACCGTGGTCTTAAAGTTTCAGCACTATGTTTTTAAAATCTTACCAGTGTCCAAGGTATATGTCTTTCACAGTAAAAATTACTTGGAGTGTGCTGTGAATGCACAGACACAGATCAGTGCTGAACATCTGGTTAAAATAAATTACAGTCTTATTTTGCAAATAAAAGTTCCTAGGGTCTACATGACAAAGTCTGGCCAGCACAACTATCTCATGGGGAAAAAATCACATCCCCAGCCTACAAAGATAACTATTTTGGCGTGATTCCCTTCCCCGCTATGTAGACTTAGATCAGGGAGGAGTCCTTTTGCCAGTATAACTCGCATTGTTTGGGAGGTACTTCAACCGTGCTGGAAGACTCCTGCAGCTGGTATAAGCCATGTTTCCATTGAGGAATATGGCCAGAATAGTGACACCAGCAAAGCCCCTGAAGTACTTACACAATAACACTTTTTCTCCTGCTACCAAGTGTCTACTGTTTTTCAGTTTTAAAGCTTCCTTCTAGAAGGAAACATGCAGAATTTGTGCCCTTCCTTGTAACATCAGACATTATTTTTTGTTACAGAAGAATTCAAGTATCCATATACTTTAAGGGATGTGTTGCTTTCCAACATCCTGGTGGTACTTGCTTTTGTATGGGAGAAGATCCCAATTCTCCCACAGGATGCCTGTTGTATGCTTTGGTATTGGTTTTTGAGTTCGAGAGGCAGAGATGGTTTGCCTTTTATTAGGTCTTCATATTTTGGTTCTGCAGGGTGGCATTTAAAATATCTAATCATCATAGTTAATGAATTACAACTATATATGCAAATTAATTTGGGCTGTTTTGAATAATAAAACAAAGTCCTTTAGTCTATTTGTGACTTTGTATTCTTACACTCTTACTGTTCCTTGTTTTTTTCATGTGGTCCCTGTTGGCTCTTACTTGATAACATTTGCCAAAGGACTTCATGGATGAACCCAAAACCTGAAGATTTACCAGCCCACCTTAACCTATGAGGGGCCCCCCATAAGGCAAAGCAACACATAAAGCTATCTTGGCTTAAAAGTTCAGCTCTTTTGGCAACAGACACTTTTCACTTGTCCCACTTAGCCAGTTCATTTTATCTAAATTCCTACTTGCCTCAGTCCACACAGACTTTGCTCATTCCTTTCCCTGCTCCTTCACCCTCCATTTGTCTCCCAGGTCTCCCGTTTTTGCACAAATGGTGAACAGGACAGAAAGGACAAAAAGGAAGAGGGGAGTCACACAACTAAAAACAATCTAGCAGATGCAGACCTGGAACTTCTACTTATTTTAATTTCCCATTATCACTTAGCTGTGAATTGATAAAAATATGGAGCAAGCCACCAAGAGGTCCCCATTCTCACATGCACCGTGTTGGAAGAGGAGAATTTGCAGTGTTCCATTAGACTGCCAGGACCTGTCTGTCTCCCATGGCTCAAGGTGGGAGGGCTGACTTAGGAAATGGCAAAAGTCAGCAATGACCAAAAAATGCTGCCTCTTTGCCTCAAATAAGGCTTTTCCAGGTGAGCAGAAATGGTCTGAGCCGCTAATGAAGTGTAGGCTGCCAAAGAAAACATGGGCAAATTCACATTTTCCAGGTGGTTGGTGGCAGAAATGTAACTGTTCATTGAAGTCTACAGCATAGACTTTTTTTGCACTTTACTCATTAAATTGCAGATTTATTGTGAGGTTACTTTAGCGTAATGTTAGCTGTGTTGTCTCACTGGCCCTGTAAATCAGTTGCTTGTCACAAGATTCAGAAAAAAAACGAGTGCCTGCTTCAAGTCATATGAGGAATGGGTGGCACTTCTGCATGGCCTATTGCTGCTGGAGCACCACGGAGCACCATGGAATGCCCAGGCCACCACTCCAGCTCTGTGTTACTCTTGCTCAACGCTGAGCATGAGCTTGTCAAACCAAAAGTGTTTGGATCAGAACTGAGTGTTGAAACAACAAACATGGGATGGAGTGTGTCCCTGAGGGATTTTAAAACAAGCAGCAGAAAAATGCATGACTGGTCCCTCATGGTGCAGTCGATGGGACAACCTTCTCAGACCAGTTGGATTTCACCCATCCTGGTTCACACATGCACTCGGCCTTTTCTGGCCAAGGCCACCCTGAGCCAGGTCCCTCCCGAGGCTGACAGCCCTTACACCTTGCTGTCCCCTCTCTGACTCTGTTCATACCTGTGCCTTGAGCCTGGCACCGCTCAGTGCACTTGTTAAAGGAAACCCTCTGTGGCGTTGAGGACAAACACTGTGCCCCAGCACCCTGAGCACTTCTACAAGCAGCTACTTTCGTTTCCCATTTCCCAGGCAGTTACATGATTTAACTCTTCTGTGGCAGCCCAAGAACAGCACAGGCAGCTGGAGCAGGCAGGGAATAGAATGGGGGACGTGCTCACACTTCCCTCTACCGTCATTACAGCACCCGCTACAGACAAGTCTTCAGAGTTGGGCTTTTAAATTAGGTAGACTATTTCCAGTATAAGAGCACTCATATTGAAAGCAAGTTACAAGCAAGAGAGAGAATTCAAGCAAGATTTAGAGAAAAACAGGCCTACATTGTCATTCAAGCCCATTTTGTCAGTATTTTAAAGCAGTTCTGAAGATCTGACAGAGATCTTAAAGCCTCTGGCCTCTTTTTGGAGGATGCAGGTTTAAGCGTGATGTTACATGGTGAGATGAGTCTCCCCAGCAACCCTGTGACACTTACTTTCTCCTTCAAAGGGATTCATGAATCCACAAATGGGTGTTGCTAAATATACTCTTGTATGTGAATGTAAACTCTCTAGGATGGGTTTGATACATCGGAGAATATGGCCTAAAACTGAATGGGTCTCAGTGCAGATGAGATTCATGTGTAGGGACACATTTGTTTTCTAGGTAGAACAACTTCTAGCACTCTACCTAAGTAAGGTACCTTCAGACTAAAGAAACTAAAGAAACCGGCAATTATTTGAATAGGATTATCAACCTACAAACTATTTGAAAAGAAAATTTTGAAAGATCAAATAGAGCAGCTTTGACTATGTTGTTTGAAGACAGAGTATTTTGTCCAGAAGGCCTTCTCTCCTTCTTTTTCTCGTAATTGCTAATAGTGCTCTCTCAGGAACGGCACCCATTAAATACCACCAGCTAGCTGCTGTAGTGACATTACAGCTGTTATCCTGATGCCAGAAATACCTCATTTTATAGTGTGGGCCTTTCCAGGAACTGGAGAATGAGGCAGCCTCCACTAGGTCTGGGCTTTTGCATATTCCAGAACCACGTCTAAATGAATTAAGTAGAGACGCCAAAACTAAATTACTGAAACAGTTCTCATGCTTACTTGGTTTGACAAGAATGTGGCCTAGTCTGAACAGGGGAAGGGTTTCCCTCCAAGCTGAATGATCAACACCTTACAAATCCTGTGTTTAAAGATGTGGCTTGACCATTCCTCAAAGCCTGGATTTATCCTTCATCTCACAGGGATCTGGAGGAAATCTGCCTGCCAGCGGGGTCATGGACAGGAGGACTAGTCCTCCAAGCTTTAGGAGCATGGACAGGAGGACTACTCATCTCCAGTACTATAACCACTCACATTTATATATTTCTAAGCATATGCATCACTTTTCATGAGCAAACCTAACCACAATCAGTCCTTGCTCCTTAGATGTCTCCATCTGAGTGACATGTTTAGTCAGTCATGCAAATAATATTTCCACTGATGCCAGCTCACATAGCCTTACAGTGACAGGCAAGACTAGGACCTGCAAGATACACCCCCAAGATCACAGGCTCACTTATGCAGGAATTTATACAAATAGGTAGTAAAGACAAGGAACAAAGAAATTAAGCAAGATTACTAACTGTGATGAAAAACAGTTTTGTCCAAAGTCAGAAACCTCAGATACCAGTGGAAAAACAACAGTGTATGCAGCCAGCATCTAATGCATCAGCTGCAGACCTGAGACTATGTTGGGCCTTTGGGAAATAGAGAGTTCAAAACAGAATCACAGAATGGACAAGACCTCTAACATCATCCAGTCCAACCATTAAAGTAGCACTGCCGTGTTCATCACTAAACCATGTCCCGAAAGTAGACCCATTTCTACCACAAGCAAAGGTGAAGAGGGAAAGAAAAAACCAAAACAGATGGGAATTGGTTCAGGGGTTCACTTGCCAAAGCCACTCCCCAGGCAGGTTCTTTTTCCATGATCAGCAGGGCTTGTATGGTGACACCTTCTTTTCCTTCCCATTATAATTTGATACTGTGCACCTGGCAGGACTACCAGCATGTCGGCACTCCCAGGTGTAAAAAGATATCGGCCTCTCTAAAGATATGGACCTTGTGAAGTGCCACACCTCGACACAACACAGCCAAGGGCTGAGCTGTCCTTATTTGCATGTACTCATGACTTAGGCTTGCATAAAAGACCCATAAACTCTTTGGGAAAAGAACAGCTACACATTTGTCTACTTTTTGTGTTCCAAGAACTTTTCTCGTTAGCTTCAAGATGACATTTTAATGAGGTTTCACTGCATAGAAAACATGGGACGACTTAACCAGCTCTGTCCGCCCCCTCCCTCCCTCCCTCCCCAAACTCTTTCTGAAATGAGTTACCATGCGGGAACAAAAGCTTTTATGAGAATTTATGTCATTCGTGTGGAGGCAGGGGTGAGGGAAAAGTCATTCAGCTGCTAAATCTTGGCATAAGAGTGTATGCCATTCCTTCTCCTGCCCTGCACTGGGTGGCAGAGCGGCCTTGTTCAGACCTGTGCAAGTTTCTTCAAAAGCCGGGAGCTGGTGTGTGTTTGTTTGTTTGTTTGTTTGTTTTGGTTACACAGAGAGGGCAGCGTAAAATAGCCGCGAGGCAATTCCCGTTCAGTAAAATGGAAGTCTCACTGGCTCTTCATTCAATACAATGTGGCTCAAGAGGATATCCTGCCAACCCAATGATAACAAGGGAAATAAAGTCACTTCCTCACCAGCTGTTTGATTCAGGTAGAAAAAGGAAGCCTTTGCTTCCTCATGTTTGCTTTCCCCACTGCCCCCTCAGTCAGAAATGCCAGGCAGAAATTGCCTTCTCCCTCCACATTTTCAGTAAGGAGCCGTCAGATCCGTAATGCTTTATGGGTTCAGCCTGTGGGAAGAACGTCCTCCTGTGCGACCGAGCTGTGCCTTGCCTCTCAGCCCAGGGTGCAGGCTGAGCTGCAAAAGGACGGAGGCTGAACAAACTTGGCTCATTCCATCATGCAAAGAATGCCCGTGTAATTACAGATGACATTTGTTTCTTGGATCAGAGCTGCCGAATTTGGGCCAGCGGAAGAGTGGGATAGTGTGATCTCTTTGTTTTGAGACTGCCCTGACTCAGTGCACTATTACGCTTCCTAATCCTCCCAGAGTGACACACTCCACTTCTGTCCTGGGCTCCCTGCAAATCCCAGGAACTCCAGCCAGGAACATGCTCTGTCCTCCCTATATATAGTCCAGCAGGCAAGAGGGCAGTAAGGGGTACCCTTGAGACAATACTCCTGGCCTTCCAATCAAGCCCAGGCAGGGTGAGCAGGCATCTCAGGTGCTTTGGTGCTTAAGAGGAGCTAAGGCAGAGCATCTTTCCCTTCCCCACTGCCACCTTTCTTGCGTCACAGAATCAGTCAACACAAAGTTGACTGTAGTAAAACAGCGACGGACTGATCTGACTTAATAAATCCTTCTTAAGAAATTACTTTTTAAAAACTTACAGAGCTGAATGAAGAGTTCTTTTCCATATAATTTTTAACAGCGCTGATATAATTTTACATCCAGGATATAACTTCCCATTAAATTTTGAAGGTCTTAAAAGCAAGGCCTGCAACGATTTTCTTTCCAATTGTGCAAGACTTCCAGAAAGATTGACCAAGCCAGAACTTGCCTCAGTCTATTTGCCAAGGGGTCCCTTGCTTTCATTACAAAGAGTGCTTTTCAAAGGACATCAAGTGTTTCAAACAATTTTCCTAATCTTATTTATTTTAGCTGAGATTCTCTTATTTTAAACAGAGCAGTTTAGGTGACAAAAATCCAGTGACAAATACATGGGTTTACAGAAGACAAAACCTTATGAAACAGTTAAGATTCTGTTTAGGGTTCTCTTTGTGCTAAAATAGTTTTCAGCAACGGGTCATACTTCCCTCCTCCCACCCCCCTTGTTTTAGTACATAAAATGGACATGTGTTTATTTAAAACAGGTTTGAAACTTAAACAAATAGTGACAGGCTGTTCAAACAAGCTTCGGAAATAGGCCTAATCAGGATGTTTGAGAAGGGGAGGGGGAACGATCATAAAGAGCTACTTGTAATATATAGTGCAGACACCATTAGGTTGGGTTCATGTTATTGTTGTAATAATCTCAGACAAAAAAGTACTGCATGCTGCACATTTTTTGTTAACATTCCTCTTTTCAGCCATAGGTTATGCCATATTTTTTTCTTGTATCCAAGTTTTACTCTTACCCTCCGTCCATCTCCATACCCAATACCAGGAGCTCTATGGAATCGTTCAAAATGGTCTCACAGAAAATCTGGGAGGAAAGTTCCCGAACTGGGATAAAAGGGAGGCACACAATATGCTCATTTTGATATTGATACTGGGTATGCATCGGCTGTCATGAATATACAGAAGTGAGACCTTCCCCACAGAAAGAAACTATGAAAACCTTAACGTTAAAATGTTTTCACATGACTTGCATTTCCATGAGGGTTTTTCTTTTTCATTTCCTCTCTTTTCCACTCATAATAATATCACCAAGCGTTGAACTTTACCCTTGTTGTATTTTTATAAGGCCTGATCTTGAACTCCCCATACAGACAAGGCTCCTGTGGAAGTCAGTGAGTCTGTACTGGCGACAACAGGATTTAGCCCAGTCTGTAACATTTTA
This sequence comes from Climacteris rufus, assembly GCA_013398175.1. Lineage (NCBI taxonomy): Eukaryota > Metazoa > Chordata > Aves > Passeriformes > Climacteridae > Climacteris > Climacteris rufus. The sequence continues at coordinate 311,128 of VZRZ01006467.1, forward strand.
GGATATTGTGTTACTTCATAGCCTTAAGGAGAAATAAAAGCAGCTTTCCAAAGAGCTGCACAGCAAACTGAGTGTGCTTTTTCAACTCTGCAACAGCACAGCAGAATATTAAGGCCAGAGTTTGCAAATGTCTATGTCAAAAAACAGGCAGCTAAGCAAAAGTTGCCAATTTCTCTCTGAAATCAAGGGTTTGCATTAAAACATTCCATCCTCCCCGCAAAAGGTTAAGCTGCTTTCACTTAAGAATATACCTTTGGAAACCCAAGTTGGAAAATGATTGCCTAGAGGAACAAGCATTGAGAAATAGCAAGAGGCAGACGTGTTTTCACATCACTCTGTTGGCCACAGCCTATGGCTGTTCTGTTACCGAGTCTTACCTACTTACATCCATTCTGACCTACAACATGCACCAATTTTACCGAATGTAATGACATATTTTGGAAGTAAATATCTATTATTTATTTAAATCTCACTCAGTGTCTAGTGAATAGAACTCAAAATATTAAAAAACCTTACACGCCCTCGTGTGGTGAAAATAGAAACGCTCTTATTCTGACAATAACTAATAATTCCTTCCTAATGAGGGAAGCTAATTTAACTACATAATCTGCATATTATTAACTTGGATGGAAGGTTTATATTAATAAACATTTCTTTCCTTAATTCCTGTTGTAAACCATAGCATATATGCACATTTAGAAGGCAGGTTACCTCCTAGCATAGTAACATTGCAAAACAAGTAAAGGCACGATAACATGAATAGAGAATGTTAACTTCTACCAAAGAAGGAAAGTCTAGGGTAATAAAAGTAGAGGCAGAAACCCCCACGTTATCTAGCTGTTTCATGGGTTTATTTCAGTAGTTTGGGAGCAGACCTCTATTTGCTGCACAGAAGAGTTACCATAAATGACGCTATCAGTTTATTCACATTTTTTAAAGTAATTCAGTTTGGCTATTTACTGCTTTCATGCCATAGAATATGATTTATCTGTCTCTCAGGAATGCTCTGAAGCGTCATGCTTGTTAGGAATTGCAGCCTGAAAGAAAGGCATTACGTGCAGAGCATCACCCATCCAATCACTAGCCCAGTCAAAGCCCATTGTATTTATGAGTCACAAAAACTTTATCTTTGCTACTTAAACAGCCTTTCCATTTGGTGCCTACATGCACCACCATATTTTCCAGGAGCACAGAAGCACAGCATCACCCTTTTTGGTGACAGTTGTAAAAGAGTATCATAGGTGTAACACAACCCCAGCAGCTTCAGTTCATATGGAAGAAACATCTGTGGCTATGACACAAAGTCTTCTGAACCCATCCCAAGGGCACCAAACAAATGCTGTCGTATTTTCAGTGAAGCTGACCCACAATATAGATGCCCCATGTCCAGTGGAAATGAAAGATTTGGAGAATGAAGGTCCATCTATCTCCTTTGTGTATGTTTGTACAGACAACATTCAGGAGCCAAAATAGTGGTAACTTGTACTTTAAAATGCTGCTCCTGTCTTTTCTGTTAGACTGAGCATGTCTAAAGCAGAAGTCGTGATCTAAGTAATTACAGCAATATTTGTAAAGAAATAGGCAGGGGAACTTTTTTTAGCACTGCACAAAAAGCAGAGCTCCCAAATCACTATTTTAACAGGTTTGCGTGGTCTTCTTGTGCCAGCAGGATTGTTGGGTGACCATTGAGGATGAAGAAGTTGCCTCCCTTTCCCCATCCCCCAAAAAAGTTACTGCAATTCTGATATTCCCTTTCTGATTATTTCTCTTTCCAGGATGCCTTTGTGGAGCTGTATGGCAACAGTATGAGGCCTTTGTTCGATTTCTCCTGGATCTCTCTGAAGACTATCCTGAGTCTGGTTCTGGTGGGAGCTTGCATCACTCTTGGCGCTTATCTCGGACATAAGTAGAGTCACCCAGTTTATTGTGGATTACAAAAGTCTTTCAAAACAACAAAATAATATTTTTTTTTCTGTAGCACAATGATATTTTATGAGCAAAGCAACTTCCCAGCAAAAGATTAAATCAGCTATTACTGCCAAAGGAAATATCATTTATTTTTACATTGCCGGAAAATTATTTATTAAAAGATATTTACATTTTAACCTGCTATTTTCAGAACCTCAGCAAGTTGTATCTGTCATCACATCATGTTGTTATTCTTAACTTTAATGAGCCCCAGAGTATTTTACATTCTTTTTTTTTTTTTTAATTAATGCCGCTGGCTGAATTATTTTATCTCTGACGAGCGAATATACTGACAAACACCTACCTGCTTACACTTACGAGGGCAGTTACTTGAGCTGCTAAAGCCTGCGAGATCGTGTTGATTTTCCTTGCATTTTCTGGGAGGGATCTGAAAGACAAGGTCAGCATGAACTAAGTTCTCACCCTGTCCTGCTGGCAAGAACTGATGTAGTAAACAATTCAACATGGTACATATGTGGAGTCAAGACAGAAACTTCCTGAAGGACACTCAGCTATCCCTACAGGAGATCAGTTGGAAACATGATTGCCTATGCCTTTTAAACATGAGTTTTCAAGTTACCAGTTGTGCCATCACATCATAATCACAATACCCACACAGTACATCACCTTATTTTAATAGAAGTGTGAAGTTAAATCTTTGGGGCTTGCAGGAAATTGCTGTTCCAATGATTTTCTCAGCAGTAAAATATTTTTTGTGGCTACTGACACAGAAACATCAGGAGACCTTAAGTGCCTGCTTCAACAGAGCAGAGCTGGAGTCTGAAGACCTGACCTGTGTCCCACTTTCGTGGGCTCATATCTACAACTAATCCTGCTTACTTACAGAGTTCCTCCAGGGGTTTGCAGCCAATTAGATGTGGTCTCTAAATCCCTGAAAGTTGAAAAAGATCTTAATTTTATTTGGCAAAAAGCAGACCTCAGCTAAGTTACAGATTAGCTCTGACTATCCTTGTTTATCAAACTGGACACCAAAATCAAGTTCATTTTCATAACAGGAAAGGAAAGTGAGATTTATCATCCTGCCCCTCGCCCACAAAATTATTTCATGCTAATAATTTCCTAAGACTGTCTACATAAGAAAAGATGATGAAGAAACTCAAAATCCTCTCTCTGGACAGAGACTCTTTGACACCTCAATTGTGCAGGTGCCTACTGTCATCTCAAGTGAAAATAGGGTGAAGGAAAAGGGGGAGTGGGAGGTGTGAAGTCATCTGCTCATGTTACAAAACCAAGTAAAATTAATGCAGAATACATAATGCAGTTTTATAAACAGACCTGTGCTCTGAAACCAGATGTGTCAATGCCTTTTAAAGCAGGGCTTTCCGTGAGCTCGACAGAGGCCAGGAGTCCCCTGGAAACCGAAGACTCTGAAGCGTCGAGTCCCACAGGCTGCTCTGAGGCATGGAAATGTCCAGCTTCAAACATTTTAAGTCCTGCGCTTTTATTTTTTCTATGAAACTTTTGAAATCTGGGATTTCTGGGTAAATGGACATCCAGATATAAAAGGAAAGATTGCAAAGCTCTGGATGAAATGTACCGTACAATACATAAGTGCTCAAAGGGTGAAAAACATACAGTGAATAAACTGTAGCTCCAACCTCAAGATTTCAGTCGAATAACTTTGTGGCATTATATGCAAAATATCTCCAGTAACTCGGGAATGTATTATGTTCAATGTTAAGGCTGTAGTTGATGTTGTGTCTTCAAAGCTGCTTTTATGTTTGGTTGGTTTTTTTTAAGAGTTGTACATCTCAGCATTTTTACTGCTATTTAGTCATGGCACCTACACTTTGTATGAGCAAAGATGGAGCGAGCTTACATTTCAAATTTGAAAATACTTAGTTTTATAGAAACATAGAAAGGAAATATTTCTAGGAACACAAGAATGTGAACTATGCTTGACTAAAGAAAAAGGAAAAATCCCACAATCAAATGAAAAGTACCTGCAGTGCTTTCAGAGTGCTTCTGTCAGAAGTGGGCATGCTCACGTAGGGTTTGTATGAAAAATATTTGACATCAAAGGAACTGAGGAATATTGTGGATTGAGTGTGGGCTTTGTTTTTTTTCTCAGTTTACAAGCTGAATTTGTCTGCAGCCAGTTGCACAACTGGAATTGGCTGGTATTGAGCTAATGTTTCATTTCACAATCTAGTCTTCGTTTCAATTTGTGCCCATATGCCCATTAAAGTTTATGAACTATTAGATCTCAAATTGTTTCAATATTGTTTATTTTATTAAAGGTTTACATTCGCAAAAGTAGTAAAAGTATCAATTCCAGTGCTGCTATAATACCAGGATAATTTGAATGGGGTTTTTGTTTTTAATACCTTCCAATGGCTAAAGTTTTTTAAAGCTGCTTTAGAAATAATATGAAGACGACACATGATACACATTTAAATAAATACTGAGGATTTTGTGTTCTGTTGTGTCTACTCACTGGACTTCCCAGTGTATTTGTTAATACCAGGCAAAAAGAAGAGTCATGATGACTGTTGATGATTCTATTTTATTAAAGAGCTAATGGAGTTTTCCCGTCCTGACTGCAGAATAGTACAGTATTGTGGCTGCATTAGGTATAATGATAGTTGGTAACACATTTATTAAGAAAACATATTAGAAACATTGAATGTATATAAAAGCTTGAACTTCTTAAATAAAATCCTCTCTTCTCACTCCTGCATTTCTTTTGCAATAATTCCTGTCTTTTCTACTCTTCATTACACTCCATGTAAGTCTTTTTTCCCCACAAAATGCCTTATAGATTTCCATGCTCAAGTGAAAATCCATCCTCTGTCACTATGTATGCACAGACATCTGACCACTCCCAACATATCCAAATCACAAAACCAAAAAAGAAAAAAAATTAAAAAGAGGGACACTTCTGAAGTGTTTAGGTGTGGAAGATCAGAGGCCAAAAAGAAAGGAAGAGATCAAGAAGTGGAGGGAAACAGAGGGATCACTGAAACATCTCCCTGGTTAAAGATGATTTTTACCTGGAATTTGTTTGTCTTTCATCCTTTCCATTGAAAAAGGATGATATCACGGCAGAGAAAAAGCTTACAGAGACCCCACAATTGTTTTTCACTATAGAACTTTGTTAATGCTGAAGGCAGTCTTTTGCAGAACAGCAAATGCATAGGCATTGAAGTACTGGATTTTGCTATATTCAGCTTATGTGTCCTTAATTCTTTTTCACTCCATTTATTAAGAAAATAATGAAAAATATTTTGCTTCTGAAACAAATAGTCTGTAAGATCACCTACAATCTGTTATAGATCAGTAACTTAGGAACAGATGAATAAACAAGAAAAAAATTCTGCAAGTATTCTGAAATCAGAGTTTACACAGAGGACATTTCTCAATGGAACAAGCACTGGACCCACCAAAGGACTAATGGGCTGTTGAGGTAACAGAGAATATACAGATGGGGAAGGGGGCTGGAAGATATGGAGAATGACACTGGTATGTAAGAAAATCTTTCATATGTTGCAGGAGCTCACCCAAGATGGTCTGAGAAGAACTGTTAACTAAAAGCAGCTACAAATGTGTGCACTACATGGCTATGATTAATAAAAATTTGCAATTACAAAATTATTTGTAAATTATTATAAAATTATCCAGTCTCTAAAAGTTCACTGATTTGCTGTTTTGATTGGGGATTGTATAGCCTGAGTAGGTTTGCACTAAGAAGGAACAATTATGAAAAAAGAAGTCTGAAAACAGATGTGCAAAGGCAACACGAAGGTGATGCAGTTCAAAGAACACAGTCCCAGTCCCCCCAGTCCACGCAGCCTCCCCAGCTGGGGCAGGGAGAGGCTGGACTGCATGCTTGGACCCTGAAGCATGGCACTGCTTAGCTGTGCATCTGCACTCCACTCCACAGACCTAGAGGTCCTGTTGATCAAAAGTATAGTGAAGTAGCATGTTTAAAGCCTTGCTTCTTTTTCCTCTCTCCATCTCTGAACAAACTAGCAAAGTTACTCATTTCTCTTATGAGTTTATGACTCCATTCTATATGAAAAATTATGCATATTTTAATTTATGGGTATAAAAATTCTTTCTCATTGCAAAAGCCCAGCTTTATTTTTCTTTCCTATCTCTCTTTCCAACAAGGCTAAATATGAGGAAGACAAAAGAGCTAATTTAATCTTTATTTGGTTTAAATCACATTTCTATACCAAGTTAGTGCAGCTTCATCACACAATGAAATTATCTTCAAAAAGTAATACAGCATTAAGAGTTCCACACAAAAACTATATATTTTTATAATTTAAATAGCGTTTTTTTCTTTTTCTTCTGAATATTTGAATTTTAATTATCACCAGCATAAATGTACATAAGCAGATATTGTTTATCCAGTACCTTTGGATGATGTATGTATGGTAATGTAGTTTGTCAGTTTATCATCATTTAATATGATTATGTTGGTCTTTGTTTTTAAAATGTTATAAGAACATGCTGCCATTAAACTTTCCATGTCTGTCTAGTTTATATTGTGAAAAAATAATAAAAGCACACTGTGAGATACTTGTTTTGCATTTGCATTTTTTAGGTTTTTTTGATAAAAAGCTATTCAAACATTTGGAGAGTAATCCCATAAATGATACATAATATTTCCTTCCTGATAGGCCTGTTCACATGTTCTGCTCAGTAGTGGCCAGTACTCAGCAGCCTTCTTCAAAAGGCTCTGTGCATGAAGATGCAATAACCCAGGTTTGAGTAGCTGCTGCTGTGTGAAATCCAGCCCACAGGTGTAGCCTGTGCTTTGGGACCCCAGGACAGGGACACCCTTTCTGCTCTCCCGTACATTGGATGTCTTGTGGAAAGTGCAGCAAGGCTTTTTGATTTATTTGCTAAAACTGCTTTTCATTCTTGCAGGCAGGAGCTGGAAATGCACCTTAGCAAGTTTCAATAGGAGCAAAAGAAGTATTTTTGTCACTGCTGAAGATTTCCTACAGTTATGACTGGTTTCCAAGAAGTGTTTAGGTATTTTGTTTCTTCAAGGCTCATGTTAACTGGACCTTGATTCACAATGGTTGCCTCTTACCTTCTGTGGCTTTAACTCAGGTAGAACACAGCTAAATGTGTTCAGGTAATGAGTATTTAACTGCTCTAAGAATTTACCCAGCTTCTTGAATGGGTTTTGCAGCCAAATATGTGCACTTTGCTTCCATTGATGCACTGTTTTGAGTGCCTGAACTTAGTAGTTTAATGCTTTACAAGCACAATTCAGGCACATGTGCAAAACATCTGAAGACAGAGAAGGTGAAGGAGGTCAGCCTGAAACTGAAAGAAGAAGGAACAGCAACAGAATCCAATGCATAAACTGTCCTCTGGGCTCTGGAATTTAACTGTCCAGCAGAGAGCAAGATTACTAAATCCTTTGCAAGGTAGAAGGCAAACCACTTTGCAGTAGGGCAAGCACCACCATTTCTTTCTGCCATTGTTTTGTGAGACTAAGGAGAGAAGACAAGGACTTGGGGGAGGGCAGCCCCAGCACTGCCTGTTTTCTACCTAAAACCTAACAAAGGAAGATGGGATTAAATAGCCACAGGGAGTCCAACAAAACCAGGTAAATTAGGTCAGTGATTCTCTTCTTTCTGCCCAGTCAGATGACTCCAATTTTTCTAAGAAGCTAACAGACTAGCACCCCTGAATAAATACTTACCACTGTGACCAAGCACAGTGAACAGATGGGGAGAACAGAGGAGGTCTGGATACAGACAAAATTAACATTAGACCTGATAACTAAAGTGGGTTTTGGCTGAGAATGAGGTAGGAGCACACTTGGAAGAAGTTTTGCTGGGCCAAAACCAGAAAGCTCCCTTCTCAAAACATTCCTGAGTGGTTTCAAGCACTGTGAGTGTCCATGGAAGCTGCACAAGTAGCAGGGTGCTGTTGTCCCTCTGCTGTGGCAGGCTTTCCATCCCATAGTACCTATAGCTCCTGCTTTTGTCCTCCTCAGTTGTTAAATATTTAATGGGAGTGTACGAGTGATAGATAGTGAAGTTTATTCCACTAGGAATGGCTGGGCACCAACTGCATGGCATTTAAGTTTCACGTAACACCTGGCCTTAGGAGGAGCTATCATTCTGCTTGGAACTAACTCTTTGGTATCAAGAACTGCCTCTGAGGACATTTTACTCAGGGCAAAAGACCATGGCGTCAAGATTTGTGCTCTGCAAGAAACTGACTTACACAGATGGACAAACAACAAAGCAGCTCTTCAGACATCCCATTGTAGCCTGTAGTTCACTGCTCCCCCACTACAACTGAGCGCAAGCACTGAAAATGTTCAGAATGGATCTCTAAAATCTCAAAGGGATAAACATAGATCAGTAAAAAACATGAGTATCTAATTTGTTTTTTAAGACTTCTGAAGGTGCAGACATGGTCCTTGCTATCCTGCAATATACTGAAAAGTGTTTCTGGATTAGTCCAACCTGAAGATGCCTCTTCATCTCCTATATCTATTCTGATATCTATTCTGGTATATCTATTATATATATCTATATATATTATATATAGATATATAGACATATAGATATATATATAATATATATATATAGATATGGTATATCTATATATATATATTCTGGGATATCTATTCTGGTACTGACCTGTGCAACTCATTTTAGATGTACTGAGTCGCCTCTTGGGTATCCTGGAGAAACATAACAGTAGGCCCTCTTCTGTGTGTGTCCTCCAGAACTCCTGTTACAGCACAACCACAATAGTGGGAATGCAATGACTTGATTGTGGTGGGAAGCTCTGAAATTTGCACTCAAACAAGGTCCTGGTCATACAGCTAAAAGTGTGCATGCGTGGCAGACAGTACTCATGCAAAGCTTTATAAAACTACACAGGTTACAGAGACAAAGGACAGCCAATCAATTTACTTGAAGATGAGATGGAAAGAGAGCCTCCTTCCCTTTCTTTGTCCAACTGATAAGCTACAGGCGCTTCTCTGCTTGTGTGGTTCATGTGTTTCATGCTGATTTAAATCTCTCCCCACCTGTACACTCCCACTCTAAAAAGTCTGCTGATCCTCAATATATCCAGTAAATAAACTTTTCCTACCTGTGACTTCTAGAATATTACTCTTCTCACCTCTCTGGTAACACAAAGGACCCTTTGGGAGGCAAGGTGCAATATATGTGGATGATACTGCTCGTGGATTATTAACAATAATGTCCAATGTGCGTATTTCAGGCTGTGCTACTGTGATCCTAAGTACCATGGACATCTCTGCATTGGTAGACCACCAAGATGGAGAGACACCTGATGCCATTTCTGTCAAAGCAACCATGCTAAGGGGCTGTAGGGGGATGAATTACACCTGATCCAGCACCATCTGCTTTGAATGGCACAATCTTTATCCTATTGTATTGTGTTTACATGGCCATGTTTTGGTAGCAGAGGGGATACAGGGCTGGCTTCTGTGGAAAGCTGCCAGAAGCTTCCCCCATGTCCATTACAGTCAATGCCAGCCAGCTCCAGGATGGACCTTTTGCTGTCCAAGGCTGAGCCCATCAGCAACAATGGCAGCACCTCTGGGATAAATTATTTAAGAAAGTGGGGCAGGAAAACTGCATGATTGTTGCTGCAGGGAGGAGTGAGAATATGTGAGAGAAACAGCCCTGCAGACACCAAGGTCAATTAAAAAGGAGGAGAAGGAGGTACTCCAGGCACTGGAGCTGAGATTCCCCTGCAGCCTGTAGTGAAGACCATGGTGAGGCAGCTGTGCCCCTGCAGACCATGGAGGTTCATGGTGAAGCAGAGATCCACCTGTAGCCCATGGAGGACCCCATGTCAGAGTAGGTGGATGCACAAAGGAGGCTGTGACTCCAAGGGAAGCCCATGCTGGGGCAAGCTCCTGTCAGGATGTGCAGACGTATGGAGAGAGCAGCCCATGTGCTTTGCAGGAAAGGCTTGGGACCCTCTAGAGGAACTCACACTGGAATAGTTAATGAAGAACTGCAGCCCCTTTGGAAGGACCCACATTGGAGAAGTTTGTGGAGGACTGTCTCCTGTGGGAGGAAGACCCCATGTTGGAGCAAGGGAAGAGTGTGAGGAGTCTTCTCCCTGAGGAGGAAGGAGTGAAAGAGAGAACATGTGGTGAACTGACTGCAACTCTCAGCTGCAGTCCCTCTACACTGCTCTATACGAGTAATGTACTGTCTGTAGACAGTAATGTAATGTACTGAGAAGGTAGAGAAAATCAGGAGTGACGTTAAGCCCAGGAAGAAGGCAGGGGTTGGAGGGAAAGTGTTTTTAAGATTTGATTTTATTTCTCATTATCATATCCTCATTTGATTGGCAATAAATCAACTAATTTCCCCAAACTGGGTCTGTTTTGCCCAGGATGGTAGTTGGTGAGTGATCTCACCTGTCCTTTTCTCAAGCCAAGAACCTTTCATGATATTTTCTCTCCAGCTGCCTAGCTGAGGAGGGGAGTGATAGAGCGGCCTTGGTGAGCACCTAGCATTCAGCCAGGGTCAATCCACCATACTCATTCACCATAAAGCCCTGTTGCAGGAGGTTAACTTACAGTAGTGGGGAAAAAATTTGGTCACCTTGACCCAGCAGGGCAGAGTTTGCACTGGAGAAGCACTTTATATAATGCAATTATATAAATGCATCCCATACAACTACTTCATAATCTTTCAAACAACACCCTTTCAGTCAAGTAACATGAATCCCAAAATTGGATTTATTGTACCCCTGAACCACAATAATCAGTCTTATGGACTGATGAGCATATCTGATGCAAACACATAAAAGGTCAACACATGCAATCTACACACTGGGGTGGCTACAGCTTTGATAGACCCTTAATCTTTGTCTTTCTTGGGGCAACTACTGCTGTGTTCAGCACTAAAACATACAAGAACCCCAGACAGTACATTACTGCTGCAGTGGAAATAATCATCGCAGATTTACTAAAAGCTTACTCAAAAAAACCCTGAAAACAACTCACTGGTCAAAAAGCCTCTTGCTCTCTTCTGGGTTCAGCCCTCCAAGTCACTAGTGTGACAACACATACTTCTAGCTGCCTGAGCTTGAATGCTTAGCATTCAAACTGCACAGCCTTTCACAGAATCATAGAATGGTATGGGTTGGGACAGACCTTCAAAGATCATCTAGTCCAGCGCCCTTGCCTCAGGCAGGGACACCTTCCACTAGACCAGGTTGCACACAGCCCTTGGCCTGCAACACTTCCAGGGACGGAATATCCACAACTTCTCTAGGCAACCTGTTCCAGTGCCTCACCACTGTCATCATAAAAAATTTCTTCCTTATGACCAATCCAAACCTGTTAAACCCACCCCTTTCAGTTTGAATCTTTGCCTCTTGTCGTGTCACAATCTTCTACACCTTCAATCTTAACAGCATCTAAGAACTACTTATAAAAAGAAAAATGGCATTGTGAATCCTGGATAGTTTGAAAAGAAAAGATTGGAAAGTGAATCCACATAAGAAACCCTAACAGGCATCAGGGCATTTTGAAAATGCACTTCTTTCAAGACAGGATCCCTGGAAAAAGCTGAGAGGCATCACACCTCCCTACCTGTTACCGTGTCATCCCACAGCACTGCGAATGGCAAACCAAATAGAATTTGCCTAAACAGCTCCTCTTCCTGGCCTGCTCCACTTCCACTGCCCTCCTCCCAGCAAACAACAGAGGAACCCACTGGCAGGGCCCAGCAATGCAAAACACGTCAGCCAACCTCAGACGCGAGTTTTGGCAAGCCCACTTCCACAGTGCAGAGATGCCAGCACCCTGTCATACAGCAGGCAGGCGGAGCGGGCCCACAGAGCTGCAGTATAATTCATGTTGCTTTCAGCGGAGAGCTGGGGCACAGACGTGCTCTGTAATGTTTGCATCGGAGCCTGGCCAGGAGCCTGGGCTGTCTGCTCCAGTGCCCAGATGCCGTGGCCTGAAAGGGACCACTGCCTGCACTACTCTGTCCTCCGATAATTCTGCTTGAAGGCAAAACTGGCAGCAAACCAAAGTGTTCTCTCCTGAGACCGTAAATTAATGTTGCTGAAGGAAGTTGGCTAGTAGTTCATGTGGCTCTGGGTTTGCTTTACATCTGGTGTCAAACTTTGAATTCCCTCTACAGCTAGGAATAAAACAGGTGAGGTGCCTGGGCCACTCAGCACCCCCTACACATTACTAATTTCCTTTCATCCAGGCCTTAAAAAAAAAATCCCCGATCTTGCTACAGTTTTGAAATGTTATAGGGTTTTTTCCCCTTCACTTAAAAAAAGCAGCTGTTATTTCTCTCCAGGCTTTGCAAACATTCTTCCGATTAAGTAACTCATTTACTGCTAGCAGCAGGCACAGCTTCCTCCAACTCGCAACTCTATAAGAAGCTGATACCTTTTACACTTGAAAAACGTGGCTATGGAAAAGAAACAGATGTGTTTTAAACAAAGATGCTCATTTTCAACTCCTCCCCACTCCTTTGCCTCATGGACAAGGTACTTAATAAGTTCTACACTCTAGCTGCTGACTGCTTAAATCAGCATGATTCTTTGTCCCAGTGTTTTCATTAGGGACATAAAATCAATCTTTAACCAAGGACAAATAGCACTGCTTCCAGATACATCCAAACAACAGCTTCCAATTCTGGAATTAGACATCAGTCCTGTTACTTTGTAGCGGCTTCCTTGCTTTCTGCCAAAATGGAGGGGGAAAGGAAGGGCAATCCAGAGGTCATAAAAGATATTCAAGAAAGAAAAAGAAAAATGTATAAATATTTTAAAAAGAAAAAAAATATATATATTTTAGAAAGAAAAATTTATACAGCTACCTCCAGCAAGAGACAAGACAACATCCAAGGTTCAGATACGTCTAACCTCCTCTTCATATCACACGCTTTTCAAAGTATGCTACCAGCTTGATAAATACTCCCATCATCATCTACTGGGAAATTCTCATCAATATCAACTGGAGCTAGGAAGAGATAGTTTAGTACTTGCACTGGAATTGGAATCATTGATAGCTGCAGAACAGCTTTAACTGCTACAAAAGGCTATTCAACTGCCTGAGAAAAGCTGGGATTTTTCTTCAAAATATCTTAAGTTCAGGTTGATTGTGGTGGAAAGCTACGTGGCTGGGAAAAATCAGCCAGCCATCCCAAATATTGCTCATCCTTTATGAGGAGACACCCCCAGCTGTCCCTTGCAAGCCCTTTTGAAAGCAACATCAAAATCCACAGTACAGTCAGAAAGTCATTAGGAAAATGGACCAGGACACACAGCTGTAATAGGTATTGCAAGTGAGCACGGCACGTGCAAGCAGAGGTGTGTCCTCGTCTAAGCAGTATCCATTTCTTTGCTTATTTGCATGCTTGACAAGTGATGTTTTACCTCATGCTTTCCCCAAGTCTTTCTGGAAGTAATTCCTCTATGTGTCTCCAGACTGCCACCAACAAGGATATGATCAAAAAGCCTCCATTTGCTTGCCTTAAAATGTTCAAGTTCTCTCCTACCGGAGAAAATTTATTTAAAAAAAAAATAAGTCAAATATATTTTTTTTTGTTTTAGTAGCTACTTGGAAAGAATTAGCTAGTCAAAAAAAGATGTCATTTTTGGCAAACAGAAATATATATACCCACATTAAAAAAAATCATCCCATCCTTCATTTTCAACTGTATGTCCACTGCCGAATCATCCTTTAATTACAGCTGACAATTGCACAGATGTCTCCAACGCAGTTTGCTCATAAAGACACATTCATTGCAAAGAGATACATGACAGACTTCACACTTAACAGTTGTCAACATAACTTCATTAATGTGTCTTGAGTATCCACTTGCCCACCCCCACCCACTTCAAACCCAAAATTAAAACCCGCTTTTCTTCTGTCACCACATCCTACAACAACTATCACCACTCACTCAAGTGTTAGGAAAATAAGTCACTGCTTTTTCCATAATCCCCATCAAAAATTGCTGCTTCCAACAAAAGCAGTGCACAAACAAACTCAAAGTCACAAATGAAAGAAGCCATTTTCATTTCCCAGAGACCACATCTATTTATCTTCTTGACCCATCCAATTAAGTGGTATGATTCACCAATGACTAGTAGCACAAACATACATTCATGTCTTAAGTTCTGTCAAAACACTACAAAATTAGCAGAGAGCAGCTACTGTTGTAAATTTAATGATGTACCTATGATGACTGTAGGGGGCAAAACAAATGTTCCAGCATTATATGAGCCCTTTTAATACACAAATATTTCCTATAAAAATAAGCTTGCACACTTAGAAGACATTATCTTTATTGGGTAGTAGAGACCTAAATGTTCTCACTTATGAATAACAGACAAGCTTATCTTATGTATAAGTGGGGCAGCAGCCACAATGGGGACAACAAAACTTACGGGATTCTAAACAAGAAGAATGCCCATATTTCATATTTGTCTAAACAGGGATTGAGATCATGATGCAGCATGTCTACAGATGGAGCCAATTATCTGAAAACAAGAGATGTTCACAGATTTCAGTTTTTGATTAAAGACATTTATCAGTCAAAACTGCTTGTGACTCACGCTAAGATTAAATTTTATATTAGAACAAAGAATTAAACTACCTCTTTGTGTCATTATTGAGAAGACTGATAGTCCACCTGCACACATGAGCTTTGCCAGCTTTGCCGCAAAGGTCTATTAAGAAGGACTTGATTACAGTGCTCAATTTTCATACACTCACAGGAATAGAGACAAAATGTTCAATTCTGGTACCTCTTTATGGCTGCTTGAATTGAGGGAGGATGCTAATGTAGAGGAAGATCAAGATGGCTCCAGTAGGTCCTCCCTACTCATACTGGCCTTTGGATTTTGCCACACATCAGCATCTTTAAATGCCAGACAGAGCTAAGAGTGTTGTGAACCTTGTAAGGGTCAAGCCTTCGATGACCTTCAGAGCCTGGAGAGCACTACAACCTGAAGGGAATATTGATGCTAGGATGTGGAGCACCAGCAGAGGGAATTTTCCCTCTTATTCAATTTTGGCTTAGGAGGGAGTCCCTTTGAGTCCCTCTACTGATGTCTCACTCTGCTTCTTTGCTGTCTCCCCTCTTTTGTGCTGCAGATTTGTGCACACACACAGCTGTAACTTCAGTCCCCAGTGCCAAAGAAGTCATCCTTATTGTCAGCCACATCTCCCCACCACTGGCTACATGAGAGACCTCATTTGTCATCACAGATAAGTGTCCTCATGAAACAATCAGTGCTGCGAGAAAACTTTTTCCCTGAGTTTCACTCTCTCCTCCAGCCTCCCTTGTTTGATGGGAAGAGGGAACATGGTAAGAAAAGGAAATTGCACAGCTGGAATTTACCCAGTAAACCTTGGAATAGTTCTCCAGTGGAAGAAAATCATCCATAGGAGTTAAAAAATCACTTCTAATATAAATTATATCCTAATGATACATCTGTATTGTGGGAAGTGTGTGGTAAATCTTTCTTTGTAAATGTGATTTGAATGTATGTAGGCAGTACTGTAAGACAAATTTGTGTTCTGGCAAATGAAAACTTTCTATTACTATATATACTCAGCTAAGTAGAAATTCAAAATTACACACAGCAACATGAGAAAAAAAGCAGTCAGACTGACAAAAGTGGGGGGCTTTTGTTTGGTTTAAAATTTATTTTGCCAAAAATTCCATCTAAATGAAAAACCTTAATATGTTAACTACGGTGCTGCTATTCTACCTGTATAATCAGTTTAATGCCTCGGAAGATTTAAAGAATAGTGTAGCAATTATGAGATTTCATCTTAATGCCATCTTTAAAATGAAAGGGAAAAATCACTTCTGTATGCCTCACAGAAACAAATAATTGTTTTAAATCCATCTTCCTTGAAAGCAAGCTGTAAACTCTCCAGTTTCAAAACAGACAGATCAATCTTATGCAATTTGTCTAGTTTCTAATTATTAAGATAATTCATAATAAAAAGCTGGAGGGGGTAGAATTAGGTGCTAGGGAAAGATGTTTGGGCACACATGAACCACCAAAATGGATTGAGATCAGATGAAAAAGAGAGAACAGAACAGCTATTAAACTTCTGCCTGGTCTTCACTGCGGCTGTTGTTATAAACTTGGAGTACAGCTGCACTTAATGAGTTTGTGTAAAAGCAGACATTATACAAATGGGAGAAAGTAGGAACTTCATCCAATTAGATAAGAGAATTGGCCAGCAGCCTTCAATGAACTGAAAAGCTTATCCAACTTTAGGGATGAGAGCTAATTATAACTCTATTTTTGTGTGTGTGCAATGCTACTAAATTATTAAGAAATATTGTTCTGTCAAAGAACTATGTCGTATGTACTGACTTGATTATTACAGATAGAGGACTTGCCAGAGACAGGGCTGGAAAGTGATTAGCCTTGATAACAAGAAAAGTCATTCTGCCATCAGACCTCAGGGTGCAAATGGCTTCCCTCCTTGAGTTTCTCCCAAAAGTTGGGCAATAGGGTGGAACGGCAAGAATTTCTATTTCTTCTTTTTGGTACTGAGGACGCAAGGAAGACAAGTTGACATAGATAATTAGGTGCCTGTTAAGTAGCTCAAGATACATTCACTGTTGAAACTAACACACAAACTGGGGTATTGTTTCCTATTTTTCCTTTTTTAAAGCCACAATAAGACAAGGAATCAGAAATAAGCTAGATATGAACGGGCACAAAGGTTCTCACTTTTGCTTGATAACAATTAAATACCTTGTTCAGAGACTAGACTGAGGTACAGAAGAAAAAAGGAAATGATGTTCCATTTCCTCCTCCTTCGTCACTCCCAAACATACCTCCTTAACACACTATGGAACAATTGCTTAGGGTGTGCAGCTCCCAGCAGCCATGGCCCAAACAGCTTTCTGGGCTCGATGGCCAATTACAGCCTGCAGCCACCTCCAGACAACACTGTCCATCAAGAAGGGCGATTTTCAGGAAATAAATGACATTTTATGTAAGGAAAAAAAGTGGGAGAGGGCATGTGCTCACTCTGAGAAAGTGCATGCTGAGGGCAGCAGGGAGGGGAAGTGAAATTAGAGAATGTATTAACTCGATATTAGAAAACGGGTTCAAACTCTGGACCCTGATATTTCACCGCTCATGTCCCCTTTGGAATAAGGGCTTCCAACCACTGCCAAACTCCTTATAGCCAAGCACCCAGATTCTGTGCTTACTGACAACCTGTGCAGGCTGTTCTTATGAGCATGAAGTGTAGTTTGGTTTTCTGTTCAGGACAAGGTAGAGCCACTGGGACTCCTTGAAAGAAGTCAGAAAAACAAGACAGAAATATCCCACAGCAGACAGAGTACACTGGAAGGCTGAGACCGCTCATGGGACAGCTGTAAACAAGGATGAAGGCCTCAAATACAGGATTAAAAATGGCAGTGGGAAGAGTCCAGAAATCAAGCCAAGCTATACTTCCAAACTAACATATTTCACTTCAATTATCCTAGAAGCAAATAAAGAAATTAACTTAGATTTAAATCATCAGTAAGACAACATCTCAAGAGACTTTCAGCTATCTTTTGGACTTTGAAGGAAGACTACCAGAGCCGGCCCTAAAACTAACAGAGGCAAGAGAGAGGTTTAAGGCTCCTAAACACAGATTCAGCATGTCAATTTTGAAATGCTAAATAAAAGCATTGGTGTCTTATTAAACAAAAAGCAAATCACCAAGAAACCAGCTTTCAGGGATCTACTGAACCACCGCATTGTCCTCGCTCGGAAAATTACCCAGCAGTTTTTTTTCTGAACCAAGAAACACAAATCAGTTTTGCTTAGCAAATGCAGGAGCCAAACTCTTCTATTGTGAGGGTTTCAATAGACACTCAAATAACTTTGACAGCAGCTTGGAGGGGGAAGGGTGTCTCTGACCCAGTTTCTGTACCACAGCATTGGTTGGGTGATGGTGGTACAAGTGTTCACAGCAGAACCTCTTTTCTTCAATTTTCCTCTCCTGCTTGCCCACCATTGCTTTGTTTAAATAATCCACAGATGTTATCATGGGAACAAGAATATGGTTAATTGAGCTTAATGATTGCTGGCGGCTTCTTATATGCATTCAGCTGGCGATTCTTCAGCATAGAGCCCTTTACACAGTGCAAGAGAAAAATTTGTTTTTTCTTTGGCTTTCTCATTTCACAGCCCATTCTGAAAGCAGAGTTCTCATTTCTTCCTGAGATCCGTGCCCAAATCCTCTTAACATGCTGTGAGAAAGTTTGAAGGTCAGGCCCTCTTCACCCAGTTGAACCTAAATTATTTTTTTCCAGGCTCTTCACCAAGAAGTTTCTTGCCACTTCTCACACCACTGATGCAGAAGAAGATTCAACTGCTCCTTCCTGTAGAACAACAAAAGCCTACAGGGGCAGGGAAGTGGACTACTGAACAAGTGGATAAATAAATGAAAGAAAGGCTCCACATACACAGGCAGCAGGGAAATGGAGACTCCAGGTGTGCAGACACCTAAGGGCAGTGTCCCTGCCAGGAACCTGGGCAACAGATGTGATAGATGAACTGGGCTGGAAACACTGAAAATCTGAGTACAAGAGGCAAAATCCAAAGGATGCACATGTAGCTAAAGTCACAAGTTTTTTTCCCACAGCAAGGGTTGAAATATACTTCTGAGTCTGAATATCCACAATAAAAATTTTATCTTAAAAAACCCCTCACTGCTAGCCATGTTTCAATCTGGTTTTCAACAGATCCTGAATTATTATGAACCCTTGCTTGTCTGCTTTTATGTCACAAGTCATCAACTAAACTGACAGCTCTCTGGCAGACTTTCAAGCATCTTCAAAAATACAAAACCAATCTTGCTTGTAATGTTTTTCCCGCTTCCAGCTCCTAAACCAAAATCTAATTCAGAGATTGGAAAAGAGCAGAATCAGAAATAGATTTTCACAAATGTCCTGAAAAAGAAAGCTGAAAGTAAAGAGTTACACTGCCAAGAGCAATGGTGTAATGGGAAAAGAAAAGCAGCAACAGCTCTATGTCAGCCTGGAGGCTGCATGTGTGTATGCCACAGCCAGGGGCAACCAACTCTTGAGAAGCCCACCAATAATTCTGCTATGCATAGACTGGGATTACACCAGGTGGATCCCAGCACAGGTGCATGAGTTTGGGGGCTACTGCACAATGAAAACCCAAGCAGTGGAAGGAGGTGAGCCAGTAAAAACTGCTAAGGACATCCTTTGTTCTATCGTACAGTAAAGCAGCCAAAGTCACAGGGAGCTGCTGTGCTCAGTGGTAAGACCTCTTCCCACTCTCACTTTCCCTCGAGAATTTCCCTCTTCCTTTCTCTCCCTCTCACTTTCCTTGGCTAATGAGTGTTGTTCAAAGTGCTGGTGCATGGTTTTTAGGGTTAAGGAGACTGGTCACACTTGCATTACTCAGTTATACTCAAAAGACAAAAAGACTAAGACTGGAGAGAGGAAAGCCTGAAGAAAAGAAGTAGTTGTTATTTTTCCACCAACAATACAGTTGCGTTCTCATTCCACTGGAGAAACCAGGTTTCTCTTTTGCTTTCTTCCCAGGTTCTCTTCTTTTTTTTTTTTTTTTTTTTTTTTTTGGTTTGGTTTGGTTTGGTTTGGTTGGTTGGTTGTTTTTTGGTTGTTTTGTTTTGGTTTGGGGGTTTTTTTTCACACCTGGGAAAAAGATCAATTGGACCATTTACAATATAAACCTCACTCACTTTTGTTCGAATCCAACAAATTTTACTTCACTTTCTCAAAATACATGCATTTACTGCAAACATCCTGTATCATCTGAAAATTCATGTTCATTAAGAAAATAATGGTGGTAAAAACTTTTGACCATTTCTACTGATCCTTTCCTTGTGAGAATTGTGGCACTTCCCTGGAAAACGTTAGCTGGTACACAAACTTCAGTACTGTTAAATTTGCTCAGGTGACAGAATCATAATTTCCTCTGATGCCAGACTTCCCTCTTGACTTTGGGCTATTCACTTTGCCTCTGTGCTCCTCAAATCCAGCTATAAAATGGGTATAAAACTTGTACTTTACAGGAGCACCACAGGCATGAAACTACTCATTAATTGAAGCTTTTGTGCACTGTGGAGGAAGAAGGTATAGAATACATAAAAACCCACTTGAATTAGGCTTTAGAAAGATGCTGGGAGGATGATGGACCTGACTGAATTATGACGCACAACTGAGCAAAGCAGTGTTGCTTCCTGAATGACTAAAGCCTTAAGACACTTTTATGCTTGCAAATAGCACTACAAAATCTCTAATGGCTTACAGATAGGCAGGACTGCTGTTTTATATCTCAGCCAGAAGACAAGAATCATTCTGCTGCTCAACAGGCTAAAAACATGCAGTGGCTCAAGCAGACCAAAAGGAAAAGCAGCCAGTACCATAGAGTCAAGACCGATGAAATAAACACCATCATTCCTAAAGCACTTTAATTTTATCTCCAGAGGAAAAGCCAGGCTCTGACTTGCTCTGCCAATGGCATATGAAGAATTTGCTGCCTGATGCAGTGTGCCTCGGACATCACTTCAACACTGGACATTTGCAGCCCTACTCCTGCAATACAAAGAATGTTTTCTGAATACCGTCTTCACTAAAAAACCCTTTCTTGGCAAGAATTGATCTAATTCACTTGTTGGTCTTCGACATCCCTTGTCTAGATTCGGGGTGGTCTGTCTGCCTCTCTCTGAAGGTGGAAACACGAGCCAGAGCCGAGCTCGACATGGCAAGGCCAGTGGCATCCCAGTGCAGCCACACATTAACAGGGAACAGCCAAGAGTCCAGAGCCCTCCTCCTCCTCCACCGCTTACCAGCAGTACCTGGAGCTAGCAGTGAAGGGGAGAAAGGGAGAAAAAACTGAGAAAAGCGAAGCCGATGATTAAGGAGTAAAGAATGGCAGATGAAACTAAAAATAGTCCCCTCGGCAGTTGTAAAGGAAATTCGTTTGACAGGAGGCTGCTTCTTTTGTCGAGAGCGGTTTGTTATGCAAGAGACGATACCAACACCGGCTCCTCTTATCTGGGTTGTCAGTTTAACTGACAAAAAGGAGCAGGGTTAACATCTCTGGAGCCACTGCCAGTCTTAACATTTGTTTGTTTTCATGCATGTCCGTGTTTGAAGCGGCAGCCCGGGGACTAATACCGTCCAGAAACTGTGGTGTTAGCTCGGTTAGGCAATTTCACAAAGATCTTCAGATACTTGCTCGTCATTAAAGGCAACAATTAAGCCCCTGACTGCTGCTGGTTTTGTTCCCTGCCTCCTGCTTCAGCCATCACATGGTGACTTTCCTGCACAACAGAAAAGTGAATGCCCACAGGTTTTTCCACACACAGGCAGCAGAAGACAACCTTGCCCCCACTCTGCTTTTCCAGTTCTCAAGGTAGATGACTCAAAATGTACTGAGCCTCTTGGATACTAGGAAATGAAAACTAAACCAAAGAAAATTGTTTCATTTTCCCCCCACTTCTTCCTGATGCTGTCCCTTCAATGGCATCTACACCTCTATGTAAGAAGTAGGAAGGAAGAGGCTTTAAGAGACACCACCTTAACATCTCCTCTCTTACAGAAGCCACTATAAAACCAGGAGGAGAAGAAGTAAAAATGAGGCCATCAGCAACTTCCTGGCCAGTTGCCCACATGTGTGCAGGTGAGTTTGTACGTTCCTCGTTAATGTGCCTTCTGGCATGCCTGAAAGCTTTTGGAGAGAGCCTGGGAGCCTGATGGTCACGGCTGCCAATATCTGCTGGTGAGGAGGTAAGCAAACCACAGCCTGTCCAAGTTAAACAAGTTAAAGCCAGGACTTTGAAAAACTCAAGCGACCCACATACAGTGTGCGGGAGTGAGCACCCGGGTATGATATAGGTGCAAGGGAAAACAATTCTTTCCTATTTGTCTTCCTTTCATCGGAATTCCCTGAAACATTCATTTTTAGACCAAGTATGCTGCACTAAACCGTGGGTTAATTAGAAACAGGATGCTTGCATTCCCTCCTCTATTCCTACTTTTGGAGGAAATGTTCATCAGCACAAAGACAGCAGAAGTCCTGTCTCCTTGGTGGGTAACTGAAATCATCCCCTCTGTCCCAAACACCGAGGTGTTTGTTAGAAAAATAAGAATAGATAAACTGGAAAGTCCCAGTTGAAAAGTAGATAGCAGCTTTGTACTGCAGGTTTTAACTGTGCACTGAGTTGAAATACTGTGAAATACTGCGTTTCTTCTATAAACTAACTTAGAAATAACTTGGTCCACTTCCCACACAGTGCAGGAGGAGCTCGGTGGCAGATCCTGCCCCAAACCAAACCCACCTGCCATGAACTACTTGGGCCACAGGATGCCACTGTTGCATTCCTTTTTCAGGAGGTCGAAGGAAAGCGTGACAAATTGTTTGCATGAACTGGACACCTAAATTTAATGCCTCTTATTCCTTCTTAACACATACAATTGCCAATGTTTAGAGCTCCAGACAGACTGACCAGATGTAAATAGCTCAGAGCTGCACAGGAATATGTGTTTTCCTCAGGAACAAAATGTTTGAGTACCTTTTAAGGCTAGATTACTGAATCCAGCACCTCTGTCTGTTCATAAATTTTCTACGCACAATAGATCTTTCCAATGACTGCCAGGAGTGTTGACTCCAACCCTGATAGTCTTGACCACAAAACAAATACATTGTTATTGGATTTTATCTGTGTCCAGATGAGAAACGAAAAACACTAGATGGGAGAGTAGATTAAATCAGAGAGAAGGCGGACTGCTCATAATTCCTACCTCTTGTGAAAGAGCAAGAGCCCCTACCATGTTAATAAAACTTCATAAATATTTTAGTAATATAAAATGGAATGCAATGTATTCATGCCAAGAGAGAGGGAAGTAGCCTGAGCTCCCTGACAGCTGCTCTTGCTGCAATTTTGTGTAGTTTGCAAACTGGCACACAGAATCAGAAGCCCAGGACTACTGAGACCTCTGGGACAGTCAAGACAAAGGCACCTCACAAAGGTCCACCAGTGTGAATTTTAGAGCAGTCAAGATTGCAGAGGTTTACACAGGGTCTAAAAGTCTTCTGAAAGCAAATTTCAGTCCCGAAATAATTTTACATTTAAGTGGCAAATTATTATAAAAAACTAAGTATGGAGTTGCAGATAGTCTTCAAGATTTACACAGACAAGGTTTCCCCTACGTTCAGCACAACACAGATGGAATTTGTGAGAAAGGGTTGTTAAGAAATGAGGGAAACATTTTAATGCTAACACTTTCTCAGATTTCAAAAGCCATTTTGGTTTTACTCAACATTTTAGAAAGGGAAAAAATGCCTTTAACCTACTACAACTCCACCTAGGAACAGGGAAAAAGAAAAGGAATGATAAGGTTTCAGATACAACTTGGGTGGCCAGCAAGAGAACTTGAGGAAAGCCAGCATGAAAGTGACAGCTGTGGTGACACAGAGCATTACCGAGGCTGAAGTTATAGCTCCGTACTTCAAGCTGATATAAATACGAAGGGGCCCACAGATATCAGCCTTTTAGGATTCAAGGCCTCAAAAGAAACATCCTCACTATCTTCAGCCTGCTTTGGATATGTCCCAGAAGCAATTCCCCAGTCAGAGTCTAGGCTCAGTGAGACAAAATCCCACTTTCCAGAAAGCCATGGTGTAAGATCTCTACATCAGAACTAGACAATTACTCAGAAGATGCTGGGAAGAACTCAGCCTTGTAAGAGAGGCAACTACCAACCAAACAATTCACACATTACCAAAGACAACAATAAAAGAAGCCCAAGGACTGGTTCCATTGCTTTTAAAAATAAGTATTTGTAATAGCACACACCAAAGGTACAGTATTTATATTAAATTATTGTTTACTTTTCTCTTGCTGAAGAAAGTTTTGGTGTTGTGAATTTTTTTTGTCACTAGGACAAAAAAAATTTGACCAACACATAATCGATTACTTAGTTCCCAAACTCAATTCACCTCCCATTCCAAAGACCAGAGATTTCAAAATCTCCTTAAGAAAGGAAAAAAAAAAAAAAGAACTAAAAAGCCTTCAACCCAAATTCTTTTCTTGTTGTTTATAACAATAAACAACAGATTTCATATAAAAGCAACACCACGAGGGTAGAAAAAAGTGTTCCAAAGCTAATTTTAGTCCTGCTGATCTCAGGAGCTTAGTGTTCCTGTCAGACTGAACAGACTCCAGTGGTGCCCTGCCTGCCTGGTTGGAGAAATCTGTCCCTGGAGGTCTATTTATAGCACCTTGTACCTAGATTAGGTTTTGGGGGTTTTGTTTTGTTTTGTAGTGTTTTGTTAGACTGGAGCATGTATCCAGGACTGCGTTGATCCAAGACACAGATGTGACCTACTCGAGTAAATTACCAGAAAAAAAAAGTCTCAAAACAGTTCACACTTCATTTTCTGCACATCCATCCCTCTGGACTTCAGCAAGCCAAAATTCAGTCCCAAAGGTTATTTCTATTACAAGGAGAAACTGATGACAGAATCAAGTCTATCTTTGATACAAACCCATCTGCTTATATACAACACAGCATCCTTTAATCTGCAATAAAGTAAGAATAAAAGATCAGACCTTTTTCCTTGGTGGTTGTCATTCAAATTTAGCCAGTACTGTATCAAATCCCTTCATGATTTTCTCCTTAGAGATACATTCCTACTGCTACATCTGGATGTTTCTCCCTAATCAGCATCATTTTCTGTGGCTTGTTTCACTGGTTCTTATGTCAAATATAGGCAACTCCAGCAATCACTACCTATCTTGTGTTTGCTTTATGAGTTCCCAGGGAAAATCCCTTAGGTCACAGAGTTAAGCTTTTTATGTAGATCTCACCTTGTAATTCTGCAGTGGTTGTGACCCTGTTATTTCAACTACCTGGGTCCAAATGACTTTAACCACTTTTAAACACTTGCATTGCTCACCCGCTTCACTGAATTCTACCCAGTCCTTAATAGTATCCCTTCAGTTCCACCCAGTCTTCCATCAAACCAAAATGGCCACACCTGAACCCTTCAGCCCAGAAAGAGAAATGCTTTACTAAAACTACTAATTATACTGCAAACAGTGGCTGTCAAGGATACGCTTACATTTCAGCCCCTCAAAACAACATATCTGTTTCCAGCTATGTCTCCTTATGATTTCTGACTGTATGAAACCTGCCCACCAGAAAGGAGATGTAATTCCTCATGCTCCCCATCAAGAGCAGATATCCTCTGCTGGATGGAAATGATGAATCTATTTCCCAAATATTTGTCATCTAAACAGGAGAACGGAATTCATGCAGGCCCTCTAATCTTTATGATAAAATCTGCCAAACTGGCTTAAACAACCTTTAAGTAGAAACAGTAGGAATTAGAAACAAACAGAACTACAAAACAGTAACGCAGTCCTGCTGTTAGGCTGCATTTGCTGGCCCAAATGGAGAAGGCACAGCGCCTCACTGATGGGTAGTGGTGTCTCAAACTGCAACTTCACATTAGGGCTTTGGTTACATTCACCACTCCCTGCTGCCAAGAGAGGTAGCCCTCTTCCCTCATTCCTCCCCCAGTTTCTTTCCCGTGGGACATGTGCTTCAGCCAAGTCCTTGCTCCAGTGCACATTTGATTGCAGCACAAAGCCAATTCAACTCACTCAAACAGCAGAAAGTAAATTGGTTTTGGCCGGAAACCAAGCTGAATTGGATTATTATGTGATCAAGCAAGCACTAGGGTTGGTGCAAGACAGAGGGAAGACGAACTGAAGGGTGACAGCTGAAGGCAGGAACGGCAGAAGAGGTCTAGACGAGGTGAGAATGGCAAAAAGCAAAAGAAGCTGTTAGCACAGCTCAGCCAGAGCAGGGAATCACACTCTTACCACAGCTCGAAACACATGCCTTGAGCATGCAGTTTCTGTAGCTATCTCCTCATTTCAGGGACAGCAGCTCCTCTGATACCTGAATGTTACTTACGGGGGATTTGGGATTTGGCTCTACCAAGGGACTGCACTAACAGTTACATATCTTAAGCCCAAATTCAAGATGCACTGGTACCCCAAGCATGCTGCTGTGGAAGTCCTGGGAAGGAAATGGACTTTCTGCTCTGAGCTCCTGTGCAGCATAGTGCCACAGCCTCAGGAATCTTTCCAAAGCTCAAGATTAGCCAGGCACAGTGTCATGTTAACACCACCATCCTGTTTCTCAGGCACAGACTGCTTTTGTGTAGAGGACTGCACAACCAACAAGCCATTTGTTGCAATGCCAGTTCAATGGCCTGTCCAGGCTCTCTCCAAAAAGGGATTATAAACACCAACAGAAAGCATCCTGAGGAGACCAGCACATTGTTCTTCTGTAGAGAAACATCACAGGCTGGCAGTGAGGCAACAAAGCCCCTGCGGATACACCACAGGGAGGGTTTTCAGCAGAGCACCAAGAAAGGAGGCTGCATGCAATCAAATGGCTGTTTATCCAAAATGGGGCTCTGCAGCAGATGAGAGTTTAGCTGCTTGCCTCCCTGTTCGACCTGTCTAGCGTGCCTGTTCTCACACTTGCTCCTGGGGACAAGTTTCCCCCATTTCCTTTTACCTTCTCTCCTTCACCCACCCTGTTCTGCAGGACTTTCTGCCCTGGATGCTGCCAGTCAATGGAAGTGGCTTTAGTAAAACAATAAAGCAGCCTGTGGGGACCTTGAACTTCAACTTTATTAACTTTCAGGTTTTATATCCTCTTGGGGTTGCCATATTCATCCTCAGCACCACAGGGCACGGGGACCTCATTTTATTAAATTAAACGAAGCCTGGGTTATCCTACATTCCCAGACACCAACCCGTTCCCATGGCCCTCCTTCCTCTTCATTGCCCAGAGAAGGGCAACAGAGCTGGTGAAGGGTCTGGAGTGCATATCCCATAAGGAGAGGCTGGGGAGCTGGGGAAAAGCCTGGAGAAAAGAAGGCTCAGACATGACCTTATCAATCTCTAGAACACCTGAAAGGAGGCTGTAGCCAAGTGGGGGTCCGTCTCTTCTCCGAGGTAGCAAGTGACAGGATAAGGGGATGTAGCCTCAAGCTGGACCAGGGAAGATTCAGGTGCGACATCAGGAAAAATTTCTTCACAGAAAGGGTGATTAGACACTGGAATGGGCTGCCCAGGGAGGTGGTGCAGTCACCGTCCCGGGAGCTGTTTAGGACTGTAGGCGGCACTAAGTGCCATGGTCTAGGTGACACGGCAGTGTTCGATCAGTGTTCGATCATAGATTGGACTTGATGATCTCAGAGGTCTTTAGACCTTTTCCAACCAAACCGACCCCGTGCTTTGCTGGGTCTCCAGCCTCCCCCGCGGCGGCCGAGCCCAGGCAGGAGCGGGCAGGGCCGCCCGGCGGGCGGGAGGCGCGCGGGCCCGGCAGG
>VZRZ01006467.1:338589-381737 GCA_013398175.1 Climacteris rufus
GGTGCTGAGGGTCGGGCCCTTCCCAGGGGAGCCGGCGGTGGAAGGGAAGCGACGGGCGCTGCTTCCCCGGCGGGGGCGGGAGGTGCCCGGGGTGCGCGGCTGTCCCGGGGCAGCGCCCACGCCAGGGACGCCCCCGGGGCGCCAGGGGGTCTCGGGGCGCTGTGGTGGCGCTGCGGCTGCGGCACCGGCGGCACCGGCGGCACCGGCACCGGGAACCCTTCCCGTGGGGAAAGGTGCGCGGCTGCGCCCTGCGGAATGGCTCCTGCCCGGAGCGGAGCGGCGGAGCCGCCTCGGGGGAAGGCGCTGTCTCCTTCGCTGCTAGGTGTAAACAAATAAAAATTAATTTATTCCTTTTTGTTATATTTTTATGTATTTGTGTGTATTTACTTTACAACACCCAAAGGAGATGGAGGAAGGTCATTAGATGAGTCCTCAGCTTGGTCGGTCCAAATTAAACCGATGCAGGCACTTCTGAAGGGATGGTGAAGGCAAATGAGTCTAAAGATTACTCAGGTGCTTGAAGTCTGCGTTTCTCTGTTTTACCGGGTTGAGCTTAATTGTAACACGCTTGAACAGATAAAGACACCTTCAGCAAACAACAACCTGGTAATATTTAATACGGAATTATCAGGGTATAGCTTCTCTCCAACTTGTTTGAGGCCCAGCACAGCTCTGCCCATATGTAATGTTTATGCAAATCACAGGCAGCTTCTGGCACTGACGCTGTTTACACCCACGGGTGCCCTCCTCTTAGAAACGCCCAGGACAGAGGTCACAGCCTGCTCTTCCAGACTTACCTGTGCCAGACTTACCTATGCACGCTCATGCAATGCAGTGGCACTTGCTGGGCTGAAGACTTCCTGTGAGACACAACACTACAGGAGCCAAGATTCATGTTCTTGGTGGACACCATGCCTTGTCCTGGCAGCAAAAGCAGGAGAATCAGAGCAGACCTAGTAAATAAGATAAGTGCAATAAATGTCGAATATAGAAACATTGCATTTGCTTGATGAAAAGGTAAATGTAAAGAAAAACTGCCTGCTTTGATGAAGTTACCTTGTAGTTTAAAGGCTTTTGCTTCTTTCACTTTTTAAGGAAGTCTGTACTAATTCTTGAATCAGCCTGAAATGGAAGTGAGTGCTGGTCAATGAATAACTTCTAAGTGGAGCAATAAAATGAACCAATTTTATTTCTCTGTCTCGGGAAGTTATTTTAGAAAGAAAGAATACATCTAAGAAGAAAGATGTCTCATGCCGGGAGCCGATACCAAGATAAGCGATACGGGCACCATGAGAACCATAGATCTGATAGATACAAGGAAGACAGAAGAGCAAGAAAACCATACCCATACCTTGCAAGGTATGTCTTTATCTCCTAAAAGAAATATATCACAGCAGGTCTATAATGTCTGGCTTCTCTCTTTGTTTTTAAATATGCTCATATTACAATAGTAAAGAAAGCTTTTACTCAGCCTTGAAAGCATGGGCACACCACATTTGGAACAGGGAGCTGTTTTACAAGTAGGAATTTAACCTTTTTCCTTGTATTGATTTTGAGACAAGGCAGAAAGGATAGTCTGCATGACACAGGCATGTGAGAGATGTGAATTTCCTGGGATTATCTGAATCAAGTTGGGTCACAAGTAGGTGAAGTGTGGCAATGAGTCTCACTACAGTTCTTGAAGAGTCTGGTCAGCAGGCAACAGCAGGCCGTGGCTTGACAAATATGCATTGCTTACATGGGAATGTTACATGACTGAGACCAGCACAGCAACTTCATAGCTCTCAGGCTGCTCTAGTTCAGCTATGACAGTGTTCCTATTTGAAACAAAATTACTTCCAGTAGTGGCAGTCAATAGATGAGTGCTTGTTTAAGTATCTAAGGGTGTTTGCAGAACTTGAGAGTGGGTCAGCCCCTATCACCACGATAAGCAGATCAACTAATGCATGGCCAGTGCCAAATAAATTCTTAGGATATTACACTTTTCCTTCCAGCCTGCCCAGCCTGCAGCACACTAGATGTGAGCTTAGGCTGTTTTCCTTCTAGGACATGCCAGTGCGTGGCTGTACTGGAGGAGAGAGGTCTGTAGATCCAAACACCACTGGCAAGTTGGCCTTGGCAGTAGAGTGTTTATTGCTGCTGTTTGGTCTCGGGGGACATGACTGTAGAGGAATTTAAGAATAAAGGCATACAGGGAGAGGAGATAAATATAATGAGGATTATTATAAAGCTGAAATGCTGAAGTACTTCCTGATAATATGCTTTTTACTAAGGAAAACAGGATGAGAATAAAAGGAGCAGAGAAGAGCACTGTGTGGACTAGAAAGAGTACATATGGCTAAGTATAAAACACTTGGATAGTAGTACAACTATTGTATTACAAAAATAGCTAATGAATTTTTTTTCTGTGTCTCTTAAATTACGAAAAATTGAAGAGAAATAGGAACAAAGACCAGCCTAAGAATCATCCTCAGAGGCTGAATGCCTGTCCTTAGCAAAAGCAGAGATTGGTAGGCAATATGGTTAAATTCTCCTCAGTATATGAGAAGTGAGAGCAGCTAATGCCAGTAACACATTAATAGCGCAGTGGAGAGAAAAAGAAAAACAACAGGATTCAGGTTTTGGTGTGGGCTTTGGTTTTTTTCCCATATACAGCATAATATGAGCAATGTGTGAAAGGCTTGCTATAAATTAAAACACAACTTTTTAGTACAGCACTTCTCTGGACTTCTTGTTTTTACTGTTAATTTTATATGTCTGGACACACAGACTGAAAATTGATGGATGGACCATAAAGGCTCACAGACTATCCCTGTACCCACCAGGGATTAGAGGAAGGGAAGCTGAAGTTACAAATCTGTAATAGCCATGAAGATAATCCTTAGAGTCAAGTCGAGAATCTGGGGGCATCAGATCTCACTAAAAATAATTGAAAAACATTTCTATCAGTTAATTTGAAGGAGTTTGGCTTAACCTAACAGCATTTCCTCTGCTTGGTTCTCATGGAGTTCTCATGTGTTTTGGTGAAAACTTTGGCTGGTTGATCAGAAGACCTCCAGATACTGTAATGAAATACATGGGAAGAGTTTTGTGGAAGCTACAATTTGGGTGCCTAATACTTTAATCCCTGATGAACAAAACGTTCTAGCCAGAGTATTTTTCTTTCCAAATGTATTTCTGTCTGAAACTCCTACAACAAGTGTCCTCCCATTGCTGAGGAGAATTACCTAGAATGGTAAAGTCCTGAAGGAAAACAGCAGCAACGGTGGCCAGAATAGGCCGTAGTAAGGAAAAAAAAAATCTAAAAAAAGATTTTTTTTTCCCTAATTGTACTCTGTTGCTGAACATTAGGGGAATTTTTATTTGATTTTTTTGTCTTGTTTTGTTTTCTGGCAAGTAGCAGGATACAATAGAGAGAAGCAGCTGCATCAGAAGTACCAAAGGGATTGCTTTCAAGTTACTGGAAGTCTTATAAATCACACAGCTTATTTAATTTATGTGACACAGCTGCACAGGATGCTTTGGTAGTTGCACAAGACACAGGACAGAGGTCAGAAAAATCAGAAATGTTTCAGCCAAATAGAGCTGTTGGCAACTAAACATGGAGATGTTAGCATTGGTCTTATTATTGAATGTCTTAATTAAAATGTAAAAACTACAAAGAACATGATTTAATGTGGATGAATGAGATAATATTGAGTCTGGAATTGGAAGAAGATAAACCTTAGTGATGTGCAATGATACTAGGAAACAAAACTACAGTTGAAAATGCTGATCTGTGGATAAGAAATTCAAGATAAAAACCGAATGCAAAGAAGATTTTTAAAAATTATAATGCTGGATGAGACTTAAAATACCCTTTAATAATAAACTCATCCAGCTGTATCTTGAAAAAGACAAGCTCCATTTCTTCTTCAAATGAGGGAGAAAATTTCAATTAGACCAAACAAAAAATTTACCCCCCATGTTTCTTTTGAGTGTTAGCTCAGTTTAAAAGGGGAAAATTGCACTTTTCCTATAAAATAATCTAAATCTCACCATCCTTAAGAATCATTAGGCTTCAGATGTGGAGTTGTATGTCATTGCAGCAAACTGGGCCTTTTTGAAGTGTAACAATGAAGAGACTAATTGGAGACAAAAAAATTGATTTTTTTGGGGGGGAGGGTTGATTTTAGATTCTTCTTCAAATAGCTTCAAGGACTGCAAAAAATTCTAATAAGCTATTTTTTTCCCTAGTTTAAAATGTTTATCTGTTTCTTTTAGTGGCTTTTATTCTTTTTAAAAGGCATCTGTGTGAGAGACACTAGTTGGAAGTTGACAAAACACCCATGAAATAGTTGTGCTACTTTACACATTTATTATGTCAAAATCTTTCTCATTTTTATTATCTGGGCTGCTACAGACTAGCCGAAAATGTTTGGTTTTCATGAAAAAGCTGCTATTTCGCCTTTCTACCTTTTGTCAGTAACCTAAACAGTTCAGCCAGCCCACTCAGTGAGTACACAATTTTATGAAATAAGGACCGTTGAATGCAGGTGTCCTTGTGAACATGGATACATGCAAGATTTTGGGATATCTGCTTTGAAAACAGGCAAGCAAAAAAGATGATCAGATGCCTGTGAAGCAAGCTAGCTGCTTCCACTAAGAGGAGCATCTGACAATTTCTCATGTTCTAGTGTTCAGGAGAGAGTATGACCTAATTAATAAACATTAATCATTGACTCCATTGTAGACCAACAGAAGACATCCGAGGTGTCCAGCACTCAAGGACTTCTCCTGTTTGCTCAGACCCTTACTCTAACACCTCGGGAACAGCACAGGAGTATTTTGGCCCACCATCAGAGTTTTATCCTCCCAAGGAGAGCTTCTCAATGAAGTGTTCAAAGGTATGCACTACAAGAGGTATGTGAGATCCTTAGTGCCTGCTATCCACCCCTCTCCTTCCAAGGACTTCTCTTGGTTTTGGTTTCTGTGTTTAGGAGCACAATAGAGTAAAGCTAGAGGAAAATTAAAACAAACGAAAAAACACCACAAAAAAAAAAAAAAGCCCACAAGAACTGGGACAATTAAAGTTAATGAATGGCATAATTGAGGGTTATGCCATTTTAGACATCTAAAGGCAATATTTATATGGATATTTAGATATTTGAAAATACATCTCCAGAATATGCATCCAGAGCACTAGAGTGGGTTGTGTGTAATCAGCCCGTTTGTGCAGCAAGAGTTAACCTTTGGGATTTAGAAATAAAATAGATATTTGCATCTGTGGGCAATTGAAAGATGGCTGTTAAAGGTTTGATGCTAGTTTATTTCCAACACTTTCGTCTCAGACTTTTTATCAATTCTGGAGTTAATCCAGTCATCACTCATCCATCTTTATAAAGCAGCACTGCAGGAGACAAAACTGTTTTCTGGACATGAATCCAACAAAACAGTTTTGGAGAAATAACTTGGGTTTTTCATAGCTACAAAGCAACTCCAACAAGGACAGAAATGTGCATTAATGTGGGAGGAAATCAGCCTTATTAAACTTGTTCCTGTAAACTGAAAAAAAAAATCGCTAAAATATTCATTGCCCCTTTGAAGTTTTCCCTCTTCCAGGACAATGAGCATTCTCACCTTGTTTGTAGGAAAAGGCCACTGCAGTCTGATTTGAACTTGCAGATAGGTGCAAAGTCTTTGGCTGAAGTCTATAAATAGACTTTCAGTGTTCTCTGGTAGAGAGACAAATTAATAGATTTGCTGTTGGAAGTAAATTAAAGTACATAATGTTAGATTATTTCTTCACTCCGTGTAGGAAAGTTAAATAACACACTCAGCTTTAATATTTCTCTATATGTGAATATGTGAACAATTTTAAGAGTGGGATGACCTATTTTCTCTTACAGATATGTTTATGCAGTTTGGTTTTCATCTTGAGATATAACTGCAACCATTAGTAAAGGTTTAATGACATGGAGCCATACTGATATTTTATCCATGATAAAATTGTACCATCAGTTTCTTCTTCAACCATACTAAGTTATTTTAATTTGTCTGAAGAGGTGTAGAAAACTCCATTGCCTTATTTTATCAGAGCTCTAGAAAAATGAAGTGGCAAGTTAGTTTTAGTTTTCAGTTTCACTGGTTGTTTAGACTTATAGATAGCTTAATGTGAATTTTTGGGCTTTTCCCCCCTGCATTTGCTTCTCATTATTTCAGTGAATTAAACATCGTTAACATTTTTAAAATGTCCTAGTTTTGGATGCATCAGTTGACAATGATGTTTTTACTCCCACCCCTCCCCCAGGTATTGCTCAGTATTTTCCAAAAATTTAATGTCTGAGCTTGCAGTAGAGGAGGAAAAAGATCATGCAGAAAAGAAACCCTTTTATTAGCAACTTTATTTCAAAAAATAAAGAGATGTTGAAGGTTGATAAGATTATGAGAATGTTACTCCCCTGTTTCATTTTTGAAAGTACCAAGATTTAGCAGGCTTTCCTAGAACAGTTTTGCAGAATTCTGTATTCCCTGCAGTCATGGTAGATGCTGTAAATGAACTACATTAATTGTTTACTAAGGAGTCAGTACACAGAAACTGCAACACTTCAGAGCATGAAAGGTTCCTGTAAATACTTCTTAACCATCTCTTGCTTTTGCCAATGATTTATCAGCACTCTGGTGAAATTCCCCTTCCCAATTATCATAATTCTAAAATAAACTAGACTCAGACAAGGCTGGGAAATCAGGTGATGTAACACAGTCTTTTCCAAAGCAACAACTGACATGGGAACCATAGTTTCTGATGGTCCACCAAGTTGTAGGGTTTTGGGGATTTTTTATTTTATGTAGCACAGGTAGGTTATGTTCTTTGTGCATTTTGAGCAGTTTAGCAAACTAGACATGAATTCTACACAGCTGGAGCTCTGGAAAGTATTTGCTTCACCCAGATAGTGCCTCCTTCATCCATGTTTTTTACCAGCTATATCCCAAAAAACTAAAGCTGAGTTTCAGAAATAAGCAGCTGGTGTTTTTAGAGATCCTTTGAACACCTTAGGACACTTTCAGACCTTGTCCTCTTATCTTTGTTATTTCCTGCTTCCCTCCAAAATCCCTGCCCCCCTTTTTTTTTTTTCCCACTACAACTGCATTAGGACAATAAACCCAACCCAAAAAAAAATGGAAGAAACAACTGATACTGACCCCTTTTGCTGGTAAGAACATTTGATACCATCTAAGAAACTTCAAAACATTCTGCTCTTTTTTTAATCCTTTCATCTTGAAAACAGGAGGGGGAAAAAAAGTCTCTTAAAACATTATATGAGCAATACCTATTCAAAGCTGTTCAGGTAGGATCACAGAGACACCAGTGCTGAGTCCTACGAGGCACCTCATCACTCTTCCTCCCAAACAATGGACTAAAGTACAAACTTAGGAGGACCATCAAAGTTGAGATGTAGAGAGTGACCTGTCTTCTGGAATACACTCCAGACTTTGGATTGGTGGAATTTCCTGAATTGGAAGACTGCACTCACATCTGTTATGTTTAATACCTCTTTACAGACCTATCAAATTTGTTTAATTCTCTACTGAATCCCTTTTTGAATGTTTGACCTTCACATTATCTTACAATAAGGAGTTCCAGAGTTTCTTTGAGCCACTTGAAGAATTACTACTTTGTTCCTTAAAACGTTTTAAAGAAGGTGTGTCTGATTCTGGTGGTATCCTGAATACAGAGTGATAATCTCATATATTCACCTTCTCCATGAGATGTATGGTTTTAGAGTGAAGTCTTCCCCTTCTCCCTGTGCCCCTATTGCTTCTTCACAGATTGAACAATAGTCAGGTCTGTCCCTAGAGCCAACTCTTCCCAGTTCTGTTTAGCTTGCCAGTCTTACACCTTTTCCAGATCCACCACACCTTTTTGAGATAGGCTGACCAGAAATGCAGTAAAAATTCCAGATAAATTCTCAAAAGAATCAGACATCTGCACAAAGGCTCTGGTTCTGTAATCCTATTCTAATGCTTCCTAGCTTTTTGTGTGGTGTTTGACCAGCAGTGAACACTGATCTGATGTCTTTAGAGAAAGCTACCTGGAAATGCTTTGTTTAGAGTCCAGCTGTGTGCTCTGTCCATAGGGGGTTGGGTGTTAGTGAATGTTTCTGTACAGCCCTGAAGGGGAGGTTGCTTATTAAACACTGATTTCATTAATTCCTCATTCAAGAGCTTGAGCTCTCAGCAGCCTACCAATTTTACTGTTGGCAATCATGAAGAATTTTTTGTGGTTGTTATTAGAGCAGACTTCACCACCTCACTTTTCAATCTTTTCAATTCATTAGTCTGTGCATCTACCATAGTATTTTGGTAAATAGTTTTGAGCTGAACCTGATTGAAGCCCCCACTTAGAGCTCTTTGGGCCATATTGCAGAGCAGACCCAGGAAGCACAAACTTTATTCTTTGGATGAAACTAAATGAGAGAGTGAGCTGTAGCTACTAGCAGGCACTGTGCCCTTTGGACTGAGCTAAAGCCAAAATGAAGTCATTCTCTCTCCCCAGGAAACACCTACCTAGTAGCCCCTACATCTTCAGCTCCACCTGCTTGACTCTGCAGATCTCCCATTGTACTGCTAACATGGGCTTACTGGTGACAGGCAACACAAACCAGAGATTACTCCCTTAACTCCAGTTGCCTGAAAACTGCTTGTTTCCTTTTTATTTTCCTTTAACCACTGCTAGCCTGTGGGAGGATTTTTTTTTTCTCATAAGAGCTTGTGTCATTTAAGAGCACTACCTTTCATTTTATATCTGCTGATTCTTTCAAATGACTCCTCTAACAGACTTTTGACTATTCCCTGCTATGCTGTCTTTGTGTCTGATTTCTATACGTTGGGTTTTTTTCCACAGGGAAGCTACACTTGTGGGTCTGCAGATTACAGATTTAAAAGGCAATAGAAACACAGAAGTCTGCCACCTTCTGTTTCTACAGTAGTGAAGGAGATTAAAGGAACAGCTTATAGACTAGATGCACTATACAATTTTATGGGAATTGGAAATTAACTGTTTGTGATAAAGACAAGCCTTTCACTAATTAAGGAACTTGCAATACCCTTTCTTACAACTTATAGACAATATTATACATGCCATTTAAAACCACATATATTGAAAACAAAAAGGAGTTTTTGACCTGGGGATACTTAGAGCTGAAGTTCTGTCAGAAGGAAGCATTCCATTTGCTTTTCACAGTGCAGGTGAAATTT
Organism: Climacteris rufus; assembly: GCA_013398175.1. NCBI lineage: Eukaryota > Metazoa > Chordata > Aves > Passeriformes > Climacteridae > Climacteris > Climacteris rufus. The sequence goes on from VZRZ01006467.1 coordinate 347,827, forward strand.
CTGTAGTTCTCTCTTTTATGCAGAAAACCTAAATTAGTAATCATCTTGCCTTTCAAAGAACACCCCTTGGGATATTTGAATATATAATCAGATTCAGTGCTTCTGTTTAGCAGAGGGAATGAGAAAAGCGTTCAAGGCTGGCTGCCATCCTTCACCACAATGAGAGGAAAATCTGAATTGAACCCAAGAGTGAATTGCTGATTGTAAATTGGTCACAGATATTTGGTCACTTGACCTTGAAAATTTTTAAATTTCTTTTTATTATGTATATTAGCGTGAAAGAGGTGGAGCAGTGCAATTCCAGGATAATGCCTCCTGTAGTGTTGCTTAAACAGTGAAGGTAAACTGAGTTTCTCCCATCTCTTCAGTTAGTATGTGACTCAGGAAATTGCCTGTCCTTTTGCCTTGTATAGAATTGTACTGTGCAGGTCATGATTTCTGAACAGGTAACTTTCATTTTTTAATTATTTGACCTGCTTGGCTTTTAAGGGAGACAACACTAAAAAGGTTAGAAAGCAGTTTGTGGGGGAGCAAGTATAATTGAATCCCTGTTCTTTGCTGCCATGAATACGGCTTTGCGCCTTGAATAGTGTCAGATTTCTTAAGCATATTGTAGGCACTTCCAAACAATCGTGCCTTTAGCCTACATTCTAACATCCACAATTGTTAAAATCTTCAGACCAATTTCCTCTCAGAAAAAGACAGCATTATGGTTTGTAACAACATGAAAAGTGTCCAATTTCAAGCATAGCCAGGAGGAAATATCAACTGAATTTATTTGGAGGAGGAAATAGAATTAGGGAGTAACAATTACTTTCTCCAGGATGCCTTCATGCACTAACAAGCCAGCATTAATTCAAATGTAAACATCTATAAGCTTTTGTTTTTACAAAACACGGTCAATTTTTTTTTCCCTCTAGCTATGCATGCTGGGAAATACTCATAGACTGGAAAACATACTGAGATGAAAAGACAGCCTAAACACAGGGTTCACACTAATAGAGACTTTCTTTCAGTTATGCCATTGTTCTTAACCATAATACTGCTGCTGTTATGTTGCCGTGTTATGTCGTGATATTGTTCCTCTTGGAGTTTGACATGGGAGCAGGAGGGGAAAAGCATTTTGCAGAGCACTTGTATCCCTTTCAGTGCTGTGGAGATGTTGTGGGAGGACAGTGGTTTGCAAGAGACATTGGACTGAAGTAAAAAATCTTCTATAGCTTCAGTTATGCACGTTCAAAAACACCGAAGGGTCATTAAATGTGCATAGTGCAGGTAACTCTGTGGATGAAAACCAGCATTTGGCAAGTACATTCAGCAGCACGTTGCATCTTTTTGGCAGTGCAGGACACCTACATTTCTGTGGGGGCATCAACAGGATTAGAAACTGGTGTGTTTTGTAGTCACCATCTCCACATTTTTCCCCCACAGTGTGCTGTGCTTAGCTCCTTTGACTTATGCTCAAAGCTGCCATACACTGTTCCTGTGGCAGTTCATTTTAATGTATTTCTGCATTAAAAGAGAGCACTAAGGTCCCCTATAGCCTCATTGTAATTAGACAGCTTCCCCTTCTATCTCTTACAAAGAATATTTTAAATACAGCATGACTAACAGACTAAAATTGCTATCAAGTTTTTTAATCTTGTAATTGTGAAGACCAAGGATATTAGTAGTGGGAATTGGATGGAGCTGTGCAGATTAAAATAATCCCAGCTATTCAAAAAGCTTAATTAAAGTAGCACAGTAACAAGATACAGCAGCAGAGCTGCAGGTAACCTTCCTATTCTGATGTTAAAGTATTTCATTTGGAGCGCAGTCCTGTTTGCTGTGAAATGCAAACAGCCTTAAGCAGTTAGCTCTATAAAAACACGCAGGGGAGCTACACTAGTTGCAGATGCCAAATCTTACCTTTAGCAGATTGTTGCCTTGCCAACACACAGGAATTCACTCTGCCCACATTTTCATACGAAATTATTTTCAGCCACCTTTTGGCATTGTGCTAACATGTACACAATTGTTTTCAGAGAAGGGAGAACTACAACTGAGAAGACTCACTAAAGTTGGCAGGGGAAGATATTGGCAAAGTTGCTATTAGCTCTTAGGTATGTGTTAGACTCTAGTCCATGTTTCCCATACTGGGAAATCTTAGTTACATTTGCTCTCTACCAAAGAGAGTTACACCATCTTTCTTGTAAGAGAAGCAGGTTTGTCTTCCCCACATCTGACCCAAATCATGGGAACAAAGGAGAACTCTTCTCTGTAAAAACTGGCTCTGAAAGCCAACTGATACTGCAGACAGGCTATCTATTGAATGTAGCTCTATTTCCTTAGCAGGTGATCTTAGCTCTCTTAAAGGAGAAAAATCCACTCAGACAGGAATGTTGCTCACCAAGTGTGACAACCCACAATTGGTAAAGTGAATGAGAAGCTCGAGTTCACAGGTGCCTCCAACCTGACCTACCTTTAGCCAGACTATGATTACTTAAAGAGCAATAACACCCCAATCTTTGTACTTTCTAAAGCTGGCTCAGTTTCAGTTCAAATGGAGGGAGTGGCCATGGAAAGTTGGCATAAGGAACAAGAGTGTTTCATTGTTTTCTGAACTCTTTTTAAAAACACTCCTGCAAGCTTGTTTTGATACCAAGACTACTTTTTTTTTACTACTTGAGAGAACTATCAGTACATTAGGAAGAAAAAAAGGCCAGTTCCTGAAATGCAGAACATGAGGTGACCATACAGAGACCTACCAGTGCTACAAATACAATACAGCCTTTTTACAGTTGTTTTATTTAAACAGTACTGTCAAATACTACAGTTTCATGCAAGACCTTTTGCTTCCCACCCTCTCCAAAATTAAGAAAGATGACTCATGCTCAGTTAGCAGGAGAGAAATCAAGAACATTCTAGAAGTGATGCTTTAAAGAACTGCTACAAACAAACCATAGCTGCTGTTCCCAGGCAGGGCTGGATTGTACTGAAACTGTGTCTTATAGTGGTGGGAAAATACGGGGATAGAGGATGATGCAGTAATTCTACAATTTAAGTCCACCCTTTCCTGTGAAAATTGGACAGCACTGTTTAGAGGATGGGAGGGTAATAAGCAGAAAGAATAGAGCAGGTGGGATAGTTGTTCTTTAAGGGAAGAGGATACACAGAAAAAACAGGATAATACATTTGGATCTGAGCACTCTGTGAACGTAAGATTTCTCTGAGTCATTAAAACCAAGGCTGGTCATCCTCTGAGATTTCCTAGCAGAGTGATTATCTTGACTAAAGAGAGACAAGTTATTAAAAGGTAATAGTAGTGCTTTTTTTCTAGAGCACATAAATAATGTAATTTTCCCAATTTTAAACTATTTTTTCACTGATTTCCAGTAAGACGGATATCTCGAATGAGCATAAGTGTGTTGGGCACATCCATGCAGTTTAAATTCAGTTGGCTCTGAGTATGTGCATCCCTTGGGTCCTCTGAAAAGCCAAGATTTTGTTGGTGTTACATTGCCTAATTCTTGTGTTTTAGGGTTGGGTTGGTTTTTTTTTTTCCCGCCTTTGATTTTAGCATGACTTAGTGAAAGCTAAATCGCACCACTGGCTGAAGAACAGAGACCTACAAAAATAATAGTGGTGTGGGGGCTTGGGGGGCATGTTTTTGTTTATGACAAAGCTGTGTATTGCCCTTGTTCTGCATCAGTGAAGCTGGTTGAGTTCTTGTTACTGGTTTCAGTAAGATCTTGCTTTCTTCATAAAGGGAATAATACTGTTAGCTATTTTAATACTTTGCATACGGATTTTATATTTTTGATCTGTTGCAACTGTTGTCTCCATTTCATTTCTCTTGTTCGGTTCTCCTCCTCTGTTTTGGTTCCACCCCGCTTCTGTCACATTTTGTCCTCTTCCAAAAGCAGAGCCAAACCCCTCTTTCCCTTGACATTTTGTCCCCTTCCTCTTATCTTTTTCTTCCTGCCACTGACTCAGTTTAGCAGAGAGGTGACCAAAGCTGCATTGAGCTGTGCCTTTAGTCTCTGGGGAATGCCAAACCTGCACTAGCAAGAGATGTTCTGCTTTTGAGATCCTTTTCAGGATTGACTGCTGCTTCTGTAAGTCACTGTATATGGTCAAAATACTTGTCTGCTCCTTTGTGGGGGGTAAAAAAATAAATAAAGTAAATATTACCTCTGAAAAGCAGATTCTGCCCAAACTGGGAAAAAAAAAAAAAAAAAAAACAACAAAAACGAGTCACAACTTTCAGTGAAAAAGGTTCAGGGAATGATTTTGCATGTTTGTGTCGTAGCTTCTAATTCCTCTCTTCCCTTCTCCTGGAGCGACCCCTAACGGGATGTGACAAGGGCGCCACTGACCTGTGTATCTCCAGCCTCTGCCACCAGGGGCCAGGTGTCGGAGAGGGGCAGCCACACAGCCCCAGGGCTGCCGCTGGGTCCTGCTGCTCCCAGTGGTGCGTGGTCTGCAAAGGAAGCAGAGGGAGAAAGCAAGCCAGAATGGAGAATGGTAAACATAGAGTATCTTGGAAGTACACAGCAATGTTCACTGAAGAGGAGGGAATGATACCAAAAAGGATAGGAGGGGGAGTCCAAGTGCATTCAACAGAGGAAGAAGGTGACTCCTGTGCCAGACACAGTGGAGGGAGATGCTTTGAAGGCCTTATCTTATAGTGAGGCCTTCATGGGGTCAGGGTTGTTCAACAGAAACAGCCAGAACTGTCTGTCCTGCTAATTCATTTATGGCAGCTGCAGAAGCAAAGGAATAAACAAGAATTGACTGTTTTACCTCACGTGCACCTGTGTGTACATACACCATGACCCCCACACCTGAACATCGTGGCCATCCTGCCACAGGGCCTGGATGAAAATTCCTCTTTGCAGCTTCTGATGCCTGAGACTTGAATGCACAGTTGAGTTACTGGGTACCACACATTCAGCCACAGTGTGGTTTCGTGAGGCAGAGCACGCAGATTTAACAGCTCACCTCACCTGACAAGGAGAGTTCCCAGTCCCTCTCTGATCCTGGCTGTTATTGCCCCCGCTAAACTCATGCCAACAGGATTGCTCATCAGATATGCCATGAGTCACCATCAAGTTGCTAAAGCTGCAGAAAAAACCCAGCGGCACACAAGAAAAGAGTTAAATTGTTTCCTGCTATTTTAATTTATTTAAATAGCTCGTGGAAGGGCCTAGTGTGAAGCTGGAGGAGGTGGGGGAGAACAGTAGTGACTGCCCAGCCAAGGGTGGGAGCTGATAAAGTCAGCTGCCTGTGGGTCTGTACCCTTAATCAGCCTGCCTGGCTGCTTTGCTGGATGGTCAAGCCCACCATTTGACAGAAGATAAAACCATTGTTCAGTAGATTGATACCATGGCAATAAGCCAGCAGGGAAAAGAAAGGGAAAGAAAAAGTGAATAGTAGATTAATAACATAAATTGGAAGGCTGCTGTTGGTTATAGCAGGAAGCCTGCTTGCAGCCAAAGACAACTGCATTCAAGCAAAATTAGCATTGAAGTTACAATCCACTGCAGATTTAGATTTTATGGGACGAATTAAACAATTCTCTGGAAAGCTCTGGCAATGCACACTGTCTTCTAGATTGCAGCCATTCTCCTCACCTTCAGTGCTGAAAAGTAGCGCAGGAAAGAAACATGGGAAAGGAAACAGCAGTGCAGGATCCCTGACTTGAGTCTTGTCTTGCTCAGTAAGGAAAGGGTTAGTTCCCCAAGCCACTGTTCACTGTACTGATTTTAATACAAATGAGTAACATTTTAGATAAATCCAAAGATGTTGAACCTGAGAAAGGAAAAAAATAACCAAACCAATGGAATTTTGAGCTGTTCAGACCTCCTGTCATTTTACACTTAAATCTTGCAATGCATTCATTGTTGCATGGAATTAGGGAATTATTGTAGAGATAAGCAACTTCCCCCTAGGAAGACCTTTTGGCAGTCTGGTTTCTGCAGGTATAACTCTAAGATGACATAGCTAGCTGGCCTGTGAAAGCGGAAATGGCAGCACAGACTCAGAAGGGTGGCTCATAACTTAATCCTTTCTGCCAGCAGCACTCTTCTTGACACAGGTCACTGCTAGGATGTGTGTGACCATACCTTGGCAGAGCTAAGATTCAAAACTTGACTGTCCTTTTATTCCTTCTTTCTTAAATCTGTCTATCCTGTTTATACTCATAGGATTTGGTATCAGCTTGTAACTATCACAGTTCAAGGTTGCACGAGGCTTTTGGGGTGCCTGGGTCTGTATTTCCATCAAAGCCCTGATGATTATATAAGGTCTTAGGGATTTCCACTAATTGTCTGCTATGTTCATAAACCCAGCTGGCTGTCATTGTAGACCTGTAATTCATTCTACATACTGCTTATAATTTTAGAAATATCTTTAATACAGAAGGCTTTGTTATTGCACTTTCTTAAATAAAAAAAAGGGTTAATCCAAGTGATACAAGTAACTGGTGGAGTAGCTGCTGCTGAACCTCTCTCCATTGTTTAGTTACTCTAATCAATTCTACAGCAGGCATGTGTTACAACTATAAAGGTACCTACAAAACCTGTCCAACCTGAATGCCCTGTTAAGGAAATTATTTAGACATGCTGTTAAAGCATCTACTGCTGCAGTTAAAAGTACAGTAGACCTACACTGATCATATTTGTCATCCCATCACCAACCAGCTCAGCAAAGTTAAGGGGTTGCATACAGAATGTATGGGAACATGTAGAAAGTTTTGGAGCAGCGTCATTGAGGATTGGGGTCAGTTATAAATGTGGGCAGGTTAGCAGCAGGCAATGACTACTTTGACAACAGAAAATTGCCTTTTCTAAAGGTCAGCAAGGTGATGTAGAGGAAAAGTTGATGCTCAGCAGGTCAGAGGGCCTCCGTACTCATAGACTAAAAGGAAATTCTGAAGTCAGCAGCTGACTGATCAAGAATTCCCAACTATCAAGTTCCCAAACATACTTAAAATTTATGTTTCCCTTAATCAAGTGGTCTTTCCTCCCTGTAGACTTGTAAGAACTGTTTCCTGATGGACCATCTATGAAATCAGTAGTCAGCCTTTAAAAAGGGAAGTGCCCTTCTACACCCAACACTGCCCAAGGGCCCTGAGGATTGAAGTTGAGTCCCTGTATTTGGAAGGCATAGAGTACAACTCAACTGAGCAGACAAAAAAAAAAAAAAAAATCTGGTTGAGTTCCAGTTAATGTCCTGTACAGCTTCTACTCTTTCAAAATACTATGAACAGTCCTAGTAAAGCAATGGCTTTACCTGTTAAAAACGATGAGTCTTTTGGCTGGATGGTTTGCATTTGGTACAAGGAGTTCCAAATCCTAACTCCAGGACCAAAGCTTAAATTTATGTTTAGCTCCACAAATATCTCCTTTGAAATACTTGAAACCTCCTGAACAGATTTGGTAACTAGCATGGTTATTGCCTGGCTTCACAGAAATGGTTGTGCAGAAGGGTCAAAGAAAAGGCACATTGTCATGCAGAAATCAGCATCACCTCTGAAGAACACATACACATACACACTTCGTTCCTCTTGAACAAGAGGAACAATTTTGTTTGCTCTGACTCTACCTTCCTGTGCAGAGCAAGCGGCAGCAGGAAAGGACTCATTACCTCAGCCCTCTGTGGAGAGCAGAAGATGGGGCAGAATGGAAATATCCAGTAATCCTTCATTGTGGCTGTCATTGGTTTTCTTGGATTAGAAACATCTGGCAACACAAGAGAGGAATTTGTTTAATTCCCTTGCATTCCTGCTTCAGCCCTTCCTTCTCAAGCCCATACAGCCTTGACAGCAACTGAGCCATTCCTCAAGAGGGAAATACCATGTGGATCAGTGTTAGCAGCATAAAATGCAAGTCTGTATGCAAACCATGGTTCTTGCCCCACTTTAAAGACAAATATAGGACCATGGTGTCAAGCATCTTCCATTCTTGGCTGTCAGACAGCAATAGAATAATAAGATTCACAATTCTGTAATTAACTTCAGAACTTTGGAGTGACATGCCTGACACGCTAGGGGTTTTCATTTCCCCAACAGGCAACTCTAGCTATGCTATGCTTCAACATCCATCATGTTTACTAATCTTAGTCTGACCCCTAGTGAGCTGTCACAGAATAATCAGATTTATCAAACATGAGGCACCTTCCTAAGAGGCAACGACCACAAAAATAAGTAATTTTTCTGCTTTTTGGTGTTGTATGTTTGGGGTTTTTTCCTTAAAAAACCCTTGGTTACTGTTACTAGTAGCCTAACAAGGAAAAGAAGTGAAGATTCAACTCAGAAGTCATAAGGCTTTCTTCTGAAGATGAGGGTATGGAAGACCATACATGACCTGGTATCAAAATCACTTATCTCTGCATGTAAGGTGGATTTTTGCCTCCTTCCCCTCCTTCTTCTTTGTTCTCCTGTGCAATCAGAAACTGCTTCTTGAGATGTATTAAGAGACTTTTTCCCTGAAGGAGATGAAGTGCAAGTTGCATCTGGTTAGATAGCAAGTTTAACTTAACACACAGACAAAAAGCATATAAGTTAAAGCAGTAAACGTATTTTTAAGGACCTAAATAACTTGACAAATTTTCAAGCCATTAGAAGCTTCTAGGTTTTTGTCAGCTTTAACCTCAGTGTTTTGTTCATACTGGATATTTCTTGCTCAGTGTGTTTATGCCAAGTAGTTACAGGCCAAAATACAATCACTGTGCTCTTGCCTTGGCAGTAACACAAGCACAGTAAAATTTTTATGGACTTTTTTTCACTGCATGAAGATCCATCCATCAAGCACACTGACAAATTAAAAAAAGTAATTTGCCCAACCTCCAAAATGTACCCATGAGAGTTCAGGCTTCTCTTTTTTTTTTTTTTTTTTTTCCAAGGCAGTCCTTTTCTGTAGCTGCGGCCAAGAGGACTGTCTCTATACTTAGTACTCTCTGCCTCTGGTTTTGGTATACTTCTGTCACCCACAGTTTGCACAAGGTGTGGTTTTGAAACTCCCATCTTTCTGCTCCTTACAGGCATTTTGAAGTTTGTGGAAATCACAGTTAACCTCCTGGTGCTGATTTGTGTGGCCGCTTCCCAAGCTTCCGTCGCAGGCTTCACGTCCCTTGGAGGCTTCGGATCCTTTAACCTGAATTCAGCCTACAGCCCCTTTGAGGGCACGGAGCTGCGGGAGGTGAGGGAGCTGGACATGCAGTTCACCCAGATGAGAGCCCCTTGCGTGTACGGTGGAGTCGCCTTCAGCTTAACAGCGGCCGCGCTCACCCTCGTCTTCCTCATCGTGGGGGCCAAACCCATCCAGCAGCTCCGGACGGGGCTGCTGGTGGGTGAATGTGCCTTCAGCCTGGCAGCTGGCATGGCGTACCTGGCGGCCGTGGGGCTCTACCTGCACTTTGTCAGGCAGGTGAACGCCACGGAGGTGTGCCAGCGGCGCGAGCGGCTCTACGCACGCCGCGGCTACACCTCCATGAACTGCGCCGTGCAGGGCGGCGACGCGGCCGTGGGCCTGTTCGGCGTCGTCGCTTCCTGTCTGTACTTCGCCAGCTTCGTGGTCTGTGTCCTCGCGATCCGAACCGTCCGGGCCTTCCAGAGCCACGCGGCCAAGGCCCAGCACAGCCCCCAGGGCAGCATTAGAGACAGAAGTGTCAGAAACCACCACGCTGTTCACAGGACCTCTGAAAGCTCCCACAACATCCAGCCTCTCGCCACGTTAGTGTGAAGTTGGCTCTGGGACTGTGCTACAGAACTGTGGCCTCAGCAAAGCGTGGACGTTGGCAAACAGGCAACCAGCCCACAATGTATTTTCCTACAAGGTGCTCAAGTGTGTATTGACTGACCAAATGTAACTACACTGCTATAAGCTGATGCAATAAAATCAATGATGAGTGCCTGTTTTAACAATTTCTTTTGCACCAGTCTCTCTCAAGCTGGACTCCTGCCTTTAAAATGTGCTTGATTGTAATGTTTTCATCCTGCACAGAGCAAATCCAAATAGCCATGGGCTTTTAATAGGTCAGAACTGCATTGCTGCCAAACTTGTGCTAACAACTACTTCCTTTCCTCTACCATGACATAAGGAATTAAACACACAACTAGGATGGGCAGCCTTCAACAGAGCCTGTGCCTGTTGTGTATCCTGTTGCCTTATGCTACAGTGCTCCCAAAGCAAAGGACACCCGAGTCCCTTTCTGAATCACGACCAAAGTTACACTTGTGACCTGTTTTGCCTGGGCTAGTGAGGCATTTTCTCTTTGGAGTCACGGGGGTTGACACATGCTGATCATGTGCTCCCTGAGGAATGCTGCTAGGAGGAACTAGCTGCAATGTCAAAGGCAGCATTTGGGTCCTTATCCAGTTTCCTACTACATTTTCCCATCTCAGCGACAGCAGATCAGAACCTCAGAGGCATCACAGTGGTCAGGTATCAGCTTAGTAAAGATACCATTTGCTTCTGTAAACACCTAAGCAAGGTTTGGCTTGCTGACTCCACAGCCGGTGGTGGACAGAGCCTGGATCAGGAAGATGATGCCTGCCCTGGGAAAGCTGTAGCAATGACAGAAAGTATATGTATCCTTCCAATATCTAAACAGGCAAAGCATGAGTGAACAGCAGTAATTGTATGCCCCAGGGTTGAGAAAATAAATTTCAAAGAACATCTTTCAAGAGTCCTTTGTTTGAGGCAGATGAAGTAGATCACTGGTCTTCACAGATGAGGGAGTGAGGGGAAAAAAAGGCTGCTTTTGAAGTGCATCAGATCTGTCAGCTTGAGAGGAGGGAAGATTCTGGCCATTTTCATTCTTTTCAGTTTTGTCTGGCTCACAGTCATTGCCCAGATGAGACTTTTGAACCACAGTAGAGCTTATTTATTGCATACTTCATACATAATATGCATGTATATACACACGCACAGATCTCAAAGGGTGGTGTCTGAGGTAATATAAGCCAAACAAGAAAATGTTATGCTTCTGATGAGAAGTAATTACATGAGCCTTTACAATAAGTATCATTTATATAATACTTTAAATATCTGTTTAACACTTTGAACACCAACAAGCTCTATAACATTATTATGCTTATGGAGAGACAAGAGTAGAGCTTTTCCAAACTTGCTATGACCCACAGTTGTGATGGAGTCAGGAAATGAAGACTTTTATTTCTAGCTCTTTGCCCAAACCCAGACCTTCCCTGGTATGCTGTAATCGGCTGGGAAGTCTGTTCCAGGGATGTCTGGCATGCAACTAAAGCCACAGCTGACCACTTGTAAGACTTCTCTGCCCGCATGCTGGTTCCTGTGCTACCCTTGCATCTTGCACAGTTTGAATGCAGGCTTAGTGACATGATGACACACTGTTATTAACTTACACAACAAGAAGCAGCACCTTGAAGTGACATATTGAACAGATTAGAAAATGCTGCAGATAAGAATGCATAAATTTAAACTCAGTCCTTAAATATGTGCACAATATGAATTTTAATCTCAGGGTTTGTTACTCTGTCCCATTCATTTTTGAATGCTTGCCTGCCATCACTGTGCAATAGCAACAATCTTCTGGGAGCATCGATTTCTGTCTCTTTTTTTCCTGGTGTCTGTGGTAAAGGCCTCACTTGCTGCAAGGTAATTCTGTCTTTAGAAAATGGTGCACAGAGCTTCCTTGTGGACTATTGCTGTAGTGTTCCTCCTTTGGACACTTGGGTCCATCACAGTCCATCTATTTTGGGTCCCTTTCCTGTTAGCAGGAGCAATTTTATGCCTTTCATTTGGAGAGTCAAAAAACTAGCTGCTGAATACAGGTCAGTTCCAGTCACCTTCTCTCAGCTCCTCACCCAGTGTGTTCCCTGCACTCATCATCCCCTTCTACCCTTCACAGCCTCAGGTTTATTCCTTATAACAAAACTAATTCTACTCTCCTTTAGTTTAAAATGGTTACCCCTTGTCTTGTCACTACGGACTCTAGTAAAAGGTCTCTCTCCACATTTCTCAGCCCTCTTTTTATTATAGTGAAAGACAAAAAGGGCTTCTCAGGGTCTTGTTTCCTTTAGGCTGAACAACTCCAACTCTCTGAGTCTGTCTTCATAGCCAGTCCTCTGATCATTGTCCTGGCCCTCCTATGGACTTGCTCCAACAGGTCAATATCCTTCCTGTGCTGGGGACTCCAGAGTTGGATGCAGTGTTCCAGGTGGGGTCTCACCAGAGCAGAGCAGAGGGGCAGAATCCTGTCCTGTTGGCCATGCTGCTCTTGATGCAGCCCAGAACACAATTGGCTTTCTGAGCTGCAAGGGCACATTGCCAGTTCAAATCCATTTTTTTTTATCCACCATTTTTTATCTCCCCTGTCCTTCTCCACAGGGCTGCTCTCAATCCCTTCACCACCCAATCTGTACTGACACTGGTGGTTGCTCCAACCCAAGTGAAAGACCTTGCACTTGGCTTTGCTCAAGGTTGTGAACCTTGTGAGGTTCACATTGGCTCACTCTACAGTCCTGGAGACCCTGACAGGTCACTGTGGATGGCAGCCCTTCCCTCAAGCATTCCGACTGCACAAGTCTGCTTGGTGTCATCCACAAACATGCTGGGGTCCTGAAACACTACAAGCAGAGGGATCCCAAAGAAAGCCACAGTCCAGTGACTGACAGCTTCTTAAAAGCTTTGTGCCTTGCATTTGTTTCCTTCCCTGACACCATGAAGAAAGATTATCAGGAAATAATTGGGAAGAAGAAATAAACATCAGTGCTGTTTCCTCCAATCACCTTCACACAGGTGTAGGAGAGGAGAGGACAAAATATCAGAAATATTTCTCAGAGGACTAAGGCAGGAATGAAGCTTTCCTACCTGTTAGAGTGAAGGACAAGCCAAATGCCATCAGAATAATCCAAACTACCCTGCTGTCCAGCTGTAACCAGACCGTGCTGTGTGTTGATACACTGTAGAAGACTTGAAAATCTTTCCTGTGTGAGCTGGGAAGGTGCAACACAAGAGCAGAGATTTTCTAGCAGACACATGTGACTGAGGCTGCAACAGGCTGTCATCCCCAGCTGCCATTGCAGGTGGTCCTTTTTCCAGGGCAGGCTGACCTTCCCACCTTCTGCTGCAGATGGCTGTGCCTCACCATCACCTCTGAGCAGCAACTGCCAGTTTGTACAGGACAATAATCTACATTTGGACCAGTAAGCAAAGGCTGGGGAAATGGCTCCTGTCAGCCCTACTATTTCTTAGGGCCTTTCCCTTCTGCCTGCCCTGTGCATACGTGTGTGCATCACCTGCCTGCAACCTTCAGGGTCAGCACTGAAAACAAGCTCAGCTTTCTCTGAAGCAGCCCCTGACAGCCCAGTTTCACCTGCAGCAAGAGGACTTCACATAGTCATTGCCCTCAGTCTCTCTTTGGAAAGGGGGTCCCCAGGGTGTATCCAGCTTGCCCTCTGTGACCACCACCAGCTCATCACCTGCTGTGAAGGAAACAGGGATAGCAAAGGCCAGACCTGCACTTTTCTGAGAGGCTGTCCTGTGGATGGACAGCATGGCATCCCTCAACCTAAAAGCCTTGGGTACAGCAAGAAGTCTTCTGACACACCAAGACTATTCTGAACCTTCACAAAGATGATTACAATGGCCACCATCCCTGGGGATATGAGGAAATGGATGCAGGTTGCAGGGTGAACTGGAGCTGCCTGGCAGGAGAAAAGCTCCACTGCAGATGGTAGGTCAGCAGTGCAAGGAGAGGGGCTGAGGTGAGTAGCTCATTTATCTGAGTTACCTGTGAGACTCTCAGCCAGCCCCTTTCGATTTAAACCATCAATTTACACCAGTCTGCTTCAAGCAGCTTTAGTCAGTCAGAGAAAAGCCTCCAGCTGAGCCCCCCAGCCCCTGGCTACCCACAGAGGGATCCCCTCCCCACAGAGGAGACTTGAAGAAGAACAATCTCTCTTTGAAAAAATGTGTCTCTATGCCCTAATCATGAGGAGTAAACAAAGGGCCTAAGATATTTAGGCTGAGAAAGAGAAAGAAAAGAAAGAAAGACAGGAGAGGAGGGAGGGAGAGAGAGAGGCACGGAGGGAGGGAATCCTGCCCCCGATCCTGCATCCCACCACTGAGTAAACTGCCATGAAAATTTCATCATGTTGGGTTGTGTACCTTTGAGCACTCATTTTCCTGGATGTCTCGTTCAGTCTGGGGGAAATCTTGTCCAAAAGAGAGAAAATCAGCATCCAAAGACATGGGTCTCTTGTTCCACTGTGAAAGGCTAAGCATTGGTGGGAAGGCGGGGGGGGCAAGGAGAGAGGATGTTTACTCTTCCAAATAAGCTTAACATAACCTTTACATTTCCCAGAGAATTAATATATCTTGAATTGTAAATCTGCTGCTGCTCAAAGATCTGCATTTATCAGGGCATTTCCATCCCGCTGCAGAGCAGCTGTAAGAGGGAAGGACCTTTGTATCCATCTGCAGAAAAGAAATTTTCAGGTAAGCAGAAACAAGAAGCTTTGCTATTTTCTTAACGACAAAAGAAAATTAAAAGAAAATGTTCCTAGACTATAATACATTTAATCAACAATTTAAGCCTTTCCCATGAGACCTCCAGAAGAGTTTGAGTGTATCCAACGTGCAGAAACAAATGGGGACACGAACTGGTTGTGCAACAGCAGAAACTGAATTCAAGGCTTAGCGTTAAGAAAAGCCAGGATCTCACTTTACATGGGAAACATCTTTAAATTGATGAGAATACATACAGGGATTAGAGTACTAAAGAACAGTCTGAATAGACATTTTCTTTCATAATCCATGTATTTTACTCCTAGTGCAGACTTACCTTCATTAAAGTTATTCTTCTGGTAGTTTTCTACCACAACTTGCATTCACTGTAGAGTTAAGCAAAGCTATAGATATCAGACCTTCAGTAACTCAGATCTCTCAGTCACATTTGCAGAACTAGGATGTCTCCTTCTCTTTTTCAAGACTCAGGTAGGCTATTGAAGGGCACTATGAGTGCATTGTTTATGACAGCCCTGACATTCATTGTTATTCATCTCTTTCAAAACATCCATCTCCCAGAAAAGGTGGCCCTCAGTGCATTGCAGCAGCTTAATGCCAGCACAGCATAAAAACTGTCACAGATGCTCAGCATCACCCACCATAAATAAAACATGAGACTCCTCACAAGGTCCACCAGTTGTCAAGGCATTTGATGTAATTGGTTTTGGCGTGTGACACTGCAAAACGGGCAAGTCACAGGATGCCCTTCATTTCTACAAACGGTCTATTGATTTCCAGTGATGCCTTTTGCACACAGACCTGCACCTGCTATTGCACTCCCCAAAACTCTCAGGCTGTG
Source organism: Climacteris rufus (assembly GCA_013398175.1). NCBI lineage: Eukaryota > Metazoa > Chordata > Aves > Passeriformes > Climacteridae > Climacteris > Climacteris rufus. Next base: position 363,160 of record VZRZ01006467.1, read on the forward strand.
CTGAAGGGCTCCAGTGCAGGAAATGCCTGTGTGTGTTTTACAGGTAATAAATCTTCCAGAAGGATATAGAAAATGCTCGTGAGACAGATGCACACAGGTGCAAACAGGGTGTTTTCTTTGCTTCAGAGTGCAGAAATTATTCCCCAATAAAATGGCCCTATCATAGATCATTAATGTTGGAAAAGACCTCTAAGATCATCAAATCCAGCTGTTACCCAGCACTGCTGTGTTCACCACTAAACCATGTCCTCAAGTGCCCCAGCCACATCTCTCGAACACTTCCAGGGATGGTGATTCCACCACTTCCCTGGGCACCACTTCTGTTCCAATGCCTGAACACCCTTTCAGTGGAGAAATTTTTCTAAACCTCCCTTGGTGCAAATTGAGCCTATTACCTCTCATATCTTGTTACTTGGGAGAAGAGACTGACCCCCACCTGGCTCCATCCTCCTTTCAGGCAGTTGTAGAGAGTGATACCGTCTCCCAAGCCTCCTTTTCTCCAGGCTAAACCACCCCAGCTCCCTCAGCTGCTCCTCATCAGACTTGTGCTCTGATGCCCTTCACCAGCTCTGTTGCCCTTCTCTGGACATGTTCCAGCACCTGTGCAACTGAAAGAATATTCAGATTTTTACACTGTTGTGGATCAGCTCTGATGGTGAAGATTCAGCAGTTTGTTAGTCCAAATAAGTAAGACACACTGGGATCAAGATCTCATTGCCCACTTGCTAAGACTACTTGAGAGCTCGCTAAGACCCTGTTTTACCTGGCAGCACTGCAGATGCTGTCCTGAGTAGTAGCAGGCCTGGCTTCCTTGGCTCCCTCAGCCCTCCCATCCTTGTCTGGACTCACAGAAATGTTTCTAACACTCAGAAGGCTTCACAGAGTCCTCGGTCCCTGCAGGGCACTCCTGCTATGTCAGTGTTGGTGCCTTCCTGCCTTCCTTGAGGCTTCTCCGGACCTCCAGTGGCCCTGCATGGCTCGCACCATGGGGTGGGTGCTGAAGGGTGCAGGACGCACTCGTTTCACTTCAGCCTCCAAGGAGGAAGACGCAGCAATGCTGTTCCTGTCCCGCGGTAACACGAGGGGGAGCCCTTGCAGCTTCCAATGAACAGGGACAGTAGGAATACGCCTTTTCCCACACCAAATATAAAGGCTCAGTTGCTCATCAGAAAAAAACCCAAAACAAACAAACAAACAAAAAAACCCCAGGCTTCTGGTTCAAACAAGAGCAAGCCACGGGCCACTGGAAGTGGGGAAGGTCACTTGCTATGGATCCCCCTTCCTACACATCCCTATTTCTGACAGGGTGCAGGATGGACTGGGGACATACTTTCCCATGGTCTCCACTCAAAGCATTCCAAGAATGCCAGGGAAAGACTTTTTTGATACCTGAGTTGATTCTGAATAGCCCTGTGGTCAAATTCTGCCCAACAGAAATGAGAGAACAGAAAAATCTCCTCTACCCCTTGTTAAATGAAACTACCAGAGGTGACTTGCCAAAGCTTGCTTTCGGGGAGATTTGCTGCTTTCAGAAGGACAGTTTTGGCCACTTTGAAAAGACATAGCAGTTTTTGCTCTCCTTTCCCACCCAATTTTAAGCACATTTGAGCAGAATACTTAATTATGTATTCCATGGACTATTCTGTAATTTCAGGACCAAGGTAAGTGCTAACTGCAAGTGCACCTGCTGCAAGATTTTCTTCCCACAAAATGCTGGTGCCTCTCTCCCTTAAGAGGAATTACAATGAAAAAGCATCTTATTCACAAGATATGTGACACCAAGTCACATAGTTCTGCTACACCGGTCTCTCTTCATAGTTCTGCATCCCAATATCCTTTAAAGCATTCAACAGCATACATTTAATTAGCAAAACAATCCCATCTGTTCCATGAGTCAATAGTGACAACTTTATGGTTAAAATACATTTATTTCTCTTGGTGCAGCTGTGCTTAATCTGACGAGGGGAAAAGAGCCTGCTGTGCTCAGAGCATTGTGTCTGGTGCCCAGGCTCTCATCACAGGGCTGCTGGCACCAGAAGTTCCCAAAGGCCTCCACAGCCCCATCCCTGGCCACTGATGGCCCCTGGGATGCCCCTAAGTCACCTACATGCCCTAAACAGAGACCTCCAAAGGCAATGCCACAGAACCATTGGTAAAAGATCCCTTTTCTGTCTGTTTCCTAAAGTTTTAATGAGAGACACAGAAGATCAAGCTCAAAGAAAAACACCAAACACGTGCCAGATGCTGTGATGAGCAGGACACTGGAATTAAGACCCTAATGGGGAACAGGGCAGGAAGAGCCAGCTGAACCTCATCCACCAGCAGGGACTATTTCCCAGCCTTGGGACTGCATACTTCATACTCTCCCCCAAAGCCTCAGCTGCAGAAACCCACATTCTCTGATTGTAAACCAGGCAACCTTGAATCTCCCACAGCAGAAAGCCTCAGGGGCTCACCTATTCCTGGGTCTCCCTAGCAGGGAACAGAGCAGTCCTGCCTGTCCCAGGTCTCTGTCACATTGCAGTTATTATACAGGAGCTTCCTGATGCTGTCATCCTCCTGATGAGCCTTGCAGTTTGTCTCCCTTCAGCTTACAACATTAACAAAATATGGAAAAAGATGAGATAGTGTCTGCCTCGTTCAGATCCTGCCTCAGTCACAACCTAGAGGGCAAGCTTAGCTCATGGCACGAGATAAAAGGTAGGACAAGGTATCCAAGTCAACCACAGGTGAATCCAAACTTGTCAGACCGAGAAAGGATGATCTAAAGGATGAACTGTTGACCTCAACAGGAATGGAAATATAAACAAAGAAGTCTGGATAAAAGCAGGGACCAATCATTTAAACCAGGGACTTGAAGCAAACAAGGAACTTTTTCTCCACTGATGTCCTAGATAAATGGTATATTGATTCTGCCCTGGGGCTGCTCCTAATCTATGTAATATTTAGGGGTTTTCCACCCCCACCTTTTAATTGAAATGGCTGCAAAGAGTTAGTTGTTCACAGGCAGCGGATGAATTTTAACTTTCTTCTTTCCATAGAAGCAGCAGTCTTTTTAGGGCATTTGAATACACCATCAGTGTAGGACAGCAAAATGCAAGCCATCAAGAGGTACAGATTGGTTCATGCAGCACCCCATGAAACCCTCACTGCAAGCAGCAAAAGCATGCAGGTAACAATTAAATCTGTAAGAAACAAATCAATTAATCCAACAACAGTGCAACAAGTTAGCCCTGAAGTGAGTCAATTGAACAAACAAAGCAGGGCAGTAAAGCAGGGTAACAGAAACAAGTAAATGTAGTCATTTAACAGACACCAAGACATGCTGGTTCCAGCTGGGCCCAAGAGGTATTTTAACACTTTCTAGTCTTGTAGGTCCCCACCCCTGCAGACAAAGCTCTGAGGGACCTGAGCCTATAGCACTGCTGAGAACTACTCAGCTTGACTTGGGCACCTTCTCTTAGAAAAAGGCCATCTCTTCATTGACAGCTGGCAGTGTCTGGGGAAATCAGGCTGAAGTTACTGTTCTGTTCACTCCTTTGAATCCTACTGGTCTGCTTGAATTGATTAAGCCCTTCTGCAACCCAGACCAGTAAAGCCTTCACTGGGTTATCCCAACCAACCCACTCAAGTGCACACTTGCAAGCCCAGACCTGCAAGGCTGCACCCAAAGACACCATCCATGACTAGTGCAGGGATGCAGAAATTACCTCCAGAGCCAAGTGTGACATTTCATTAACACCCAGCCCCCTGTGGACGTGCTTCTGAGGTAGCAAAGTTACACTTAAAAAATAAATATGTACGATTTGGTAAAAAATGATGTGTTTGAGTTGTAAACACGAGGGCTGGAGATAAAGCTGAGCTTGATATGAAGATGCTACTTAAAGCAAAACTTATGGGGCACTACAGTAGCAGCACATTCTTCAGCAGAGAGGGAGACAACCTACAGGGACACGGCTGGCATGTGCCAAGGGCAGCAAGCCAGAGGCAGGCGATGCCACCAGGGCACTGGTCACCATCGAGATGGTGGTGCCACAGGCTGAATGCACAAGCAGGATGCCAACAGGTCACTCAGGCACAACAAAATGCATTCTATTGGAGCACTATGGACAAAAAGCTTTCATGGCTTTTATTAAAAGGCTTGCATTTACAAGCACTGAAGCCACTCAATTACTTCTCAATACCACCGCAGCTTCCTATTTAAACTTACCTTCCAGGAAATAATGTAAATTTGTTCATTTCTCTGCCATCAGCTACATATCTCATCCTATTCATGCATTTCTGCTTGTCTCAGGTACATCTATCAGTGAGTTTCAAAGGACACACAAGGTCTGATTATAAAGGTTCTGCACTGTCCACAGCTGAGCGCCTTCTCTCTTTAGCCCCCAACCTTCATCCCTTCTACAGCTGCCAAGCTCTGCAAACAAATCCACATCTCTGCTGGAGGCAGACAGTTCCCACTAGGTCAGAACTGTGCAAAATACACTGTGAACATAATCCTAAAATCATGTACAATATTAGTGCCCGTGGATGCAATCAATGACGTTAGCTTCAGCCCTCATGAGGTAAGAGCACACTAACCCCCTTTTGTGAAAGAGGACAGTCACATCCAGGAAAATCATGAGTTGGAAACACTGTACCTTGTTTTCCAAGTCCCAGTTTAAAGCCAGAATACCTTTTGCCCTTGTTTAAAAATACATGCTGTTTACAAAGATGCTCCGAGCCATACAACCTACCGATCTAGTCCAACATGTTACACAAAGCCCAGTAGAGGGACGAAGGGATGAAGTCACCCCTATGAATGCATCAATTCTTCACATTACAACTTGTTAAGACAGGCTATTATCACAGACATCTTCGAGGCAGAGCAAAAATCCAAAGGTACAGTTCCTCTGCCAAAATCCTGCCACAGAAGCCCTGACTCCAGAAAGCCGTAGTTAACTTTACAGAAGGCACCAGGCTGAAAGGGGCAGCCTTCAGTGGGTTGCCAGTTTTGACCATCTACGCTTCAAGGTAAGGGCATAAGGAGGGAAACCAGAGTGTTGCCTGTAAGCAGTGAATGCCACAGGAGCTGCTGAGTTCTGGGGAGTCAGTCCTTCAAAGGAACAGAAGGGAAAGTCTTTATGAAGCCAATGTGCGTATTCTCCTACTCACGAGAGAAGGGGAGTGTCGGTTGTCAGCACTGAGCCAAAGTTTAGCTCATGTGAAATGGTTCCCCCTGCACCCCTACTGTGCCCTCTGCAGCACCACATGTACAGCACACCAGAGACACCTTATCACAAACAGAGACCACAGACAGCAGCAGCAAGATTACTTCTCCACTAGCAGTAGGAAAAGAAAGGCAGTGTCCTTGCTAGTTATCACCTTCAGCCTCAAGCAGCATCTGAACAGGAAAAAAAAAAAAAGAGAACATTGGGGCAAGGACACCAAGGAAAATGAATCAATTCAGCAAAATCTTGAAATATACAAACTGTTTACCAAGGAACACCTAAGAGTTACTAACCAATAAACTGTAAACTTTTTTTGTTTAAATACATTATTTAATGAGTTTTCTTTAAGAAAGAGATACTTTGAAGCTCAAATTACAATGAAGTACAATCTTCTAAATCTACAGCAGACAGTGCTATAAACATTTACCAAACCAGGCAATTTAATGTTTGCTCCTCTGTTGTTATTAAGGAAAAGGAACTAAAAAAAAAATCTCTTGTTAACAGCAATCCTGTTCTAACTTGGCTATTACACCCTAGAATAGAATAAGGACAACAGCCTGTCAACCACAGTCCTCTCCCCAAATACAGACCAAATGCCAAGCAGGAACAAGACACTATCATGACTGGACACTAATTCAGCTTTTTAAACAGTGAGAAGTAAAACAGAGCAGTTGGTTGGAGGCAATACTGATAAAGGGCATTGCTCCTTTCCCACAGGAATCACAAAGATGCCCTTTTGCTACCAAAGTCTGATTGCCATCGGACTCATGTTCATTCAGCACATTGGAGCAAATCTGAGTTTATGTAGGTAGTTTTGAATTCACTTTTCCACCTTCTCCTTTTATTTTCTCTCTTCTCTCAGTATCCAATGTTTTCCTTCTACCTTTTCTTATCCCTTCATCATTTCTATCTTCAGTCACTCAGTCCCAGTGGGATAGAGCCAGAGCACCGCTCCTCTTCAGTCTTCTGGCATTGTCAATACTGTGGCAAAGGGCAAATCAATAGTGCTGAATTAGTACAGAGAAAATAAAAAAGAAACAGGTCAATTCCTCAGAGAGTTGTTTTGTATCTTTTAAAGGCCACTTTGCACAACCTTTAAATTCTGAAAGTACACGTGAGCTTCTGCAGTTAGTGTAAAAATGTGATCGAGCTGAAAAAGTTTCGACACTTCTTGGTTTAACTGAGCAGCGCATTGATGTGCTGCTGCTTGAGAGCTGCTGCTCAGCTAGTCAGATATAAAAGCAGACATCAGGTGTAAATTTCATATTTATTATAGCAAAAATTATGACATGTTCATTTGTGCATTCGGCTTTAATATAACTCTTGGTATGTAAATGTTCTACAGCAAATGAGCTCTATACAATCATGCTGGTTGTGGCAGCAGTAAGGAACACAAACAAAACGTGTCTGAAAAAGTAAGGAAAGAAAGAGACCGGAGGAAAAAGTGGGTTTCTTTAAACAGTCTACACCACCTGGGCTCTTGCTAACTTGTACACAGCCACACAGTCCATTACGCTTAATGACCATGGCCCAAAGAGTCGCTTAAGAAAAAAGGTCAGTTTTTCAGCTTGTGTCCTTAATGCCAAGGCTACAAAACATGTAAGCATCACTATACGACACTGAGCTATTTACAGGAATTTCCCAATCAACTGTTCTCTCAGAGAAAATTAGTGAATCTCAGTGACTTAAGTCACCTGAAAGAGTAAAGCAACTCCTAGGAGTTAGTCTCCATATTCTACAAATGTCTATCATTTTCAAGACCAAAAAAAGCCTTTTCTCTCAAAGAAATACAGTATTACAATATTACTTAAATCATTTAGCACTGGCTACTGCCCTGCTTTTCAAACAAAACAAACAAGCCATTTTAAAAAATATTACATCATCATCTGTTTCTCAGCAATATATTAAACCTTTTTATTTTTTTTAATTTTTTTTTTTGTTTTCCTGTTTTTACACTTGATATGTTAAGGGAAGGTTAACTATTTTAAACGTTACCAGTCAAGCGTCTCTAGAAGAAAGTCAATGAATATTAAACCTAACAAACTGAAAAGCTGCAGTTATCTGTAGTGGCAGGATAAGGAAAAGGAAGTATATAAAGGAAGAGGATAAGGAAAACCCCTGCTGTAATGCAAGCCCACTGGGTCTCACAGTCAAGTCTCCTTATTTGTTAGTTTATTTCTGAGCAGTGAATACAGTGGGTCATAGTGGTGTGTCATAATAGTCTGCCAGGTGGTCCATCGGATACTGCCTCTGCTGCTGCTGCTGCTGTTGCTGCTGTTGTTGTTGTTGTTCCTGGTGCTGCTTCATAATCTCCTTGACTTCTTCTTCAAGCTCTGGTGGGATGATGAACTGGTCATCGGGATCAGGTTGTGCTGGAGCAGCAAAGTAGCCCCCAGTTTTTCTGAGTGGTGCATCCGTTGCAACTTCAATTAAGTTATGGCTCCTCTCATGTGGTGCCACAGAGCCGTTGCCCCGCCGGCGCCCTATTGTGCCCGTGGCAGAGTATTCAGCTTTCCTGGGAAGGCCGGGCTCATCTTCATTGGCACTGATGACGATACCTTCGTCACTGGCTTCCACTGGCACTTGGAGAAGCTGCTTCTCCTTGGCCCGGCTGCAGTGGATGTCCACCTCCACTTCCACGCGGCTGCCGTTGGTGAACACCCCCTCGATGGGCTCCTCATCGTCGCTGTCAAGGCCGTTGTCGGAGAAGGCGCTGGAGAAGGTGGCGCTGGAGAGCTGCCGCTGGAAAGAGTTGGACAGGCAGACGGGGTGCAGCATGCAGCGCTGCTCCCCCGGGTACGCCGGGCTGCTCTCGTTCATGGCCACCTGGGGAGGCTCGTCCGAGGCTGTGGACCCCACCTCGCTGCTCATTTCCGAGGTGGAGATCTCGCTGCTGATTTCCGAAGCCATGCCGCTGCTGGAGGACGGCATCCCAAGCGCATCTGTTGGCCTGTCCTTGATGACCACGTTGACAGACTGGGGGAAGATGCCCGGGCTGGGGGGCGGGACCCCATTGAGCTCGCAGCAGCAGAAGCTGTCCTCCGTCACGTTGAGCTGCACCACGACCGCGCTGATGCTGTCATTGCAGCCGTAACTCTGGGCCAAAGTGCAAAGCTTCTTGGCGGCCGCCAGCGCATCAGGCACGTTCCTGACTGCCTCCACTGCTTCATCCATCGAGAGGCTGTCCCACAGCCCCTTGCTCCCCAGAATGAAGAACTCATCTTGTGGAGTTAAGGTGATGGACTGGACGTGAGGACGCGGCACAACACTTGGGTGAAGGAATGTGTATCCCAATATTCTTGTTGAATCCGTCACACCGTTCACTTTGCCATCCTGAAATGAAAAAGGACAGGAAATTGGCAACAAGACAGACACGGATACACAGTACCTGCCTCCCCTTGCATTTATTGATGGCTGGTTCTGCAGTACCCCCAACACTGCCATTCACAGACGAGGAGACAGACACGCAAAGTGACTTGCCAGGAGCTGACAGAGCCGGGATTAGAGCACAGCAAGGGCTGGTTCACGATCCTGCGCTGCACCTCCTACACCCGACTGATTTGTCATCAGCATCACCTATGCACAGACCAACAAAGCAGAAGGCTGCAACAAAGAGCCATCTATTCTGCTCCTGCAGCTGCAAAAGCCAACTGGACAAATGTTTTACCAGTGAGTCAGACTTATCCCTCCTCCACCCATATCTGGCTTTAGACAGAGCAAAGCAATACACATTTGATACAGGGGCAGGTCACTCAGTTAAGAGTCTTCTCTTGCAGCTGCAACAACTGCAGGTTTCATCTTGGCTCATCACTTCAGAAACAAATGTTCATTTAAAAAATACCTTATATTAAGCACACAAGTCAAATGTAGCAGAGAGCAAGTCTGCATTTCTCAGTCAGCTGAGTTGTAGTGACATGTTTTACATGCCCCAATTACTTACTACATTTCAACTTAGGTGTGACATTTCCAAAGGGAGGAGGAGGAGTATCTGAAGGGATAACATCAGTAAAAATGGACGCATTTGAGAAAAAAATCCCCATGCGCATCCAAATCCCAGAGTCCTGTACTGGTTAGAATCCAAGCTGCCAGAATAAGATGACCAAGTGTCTGAAACAGCAAGTCTGGCTATCTGTCAGCCTGCTGGGGATAGCAGCACCCTGCTAACTGCATATTCAAAAAGAACAGCAAAGGTGACGATTTACACTCCTTGGGTCCAGCTAGTAACTGTAGGGGTTATTATAAAGCAGATAACCACAGAAATCTGAACCAAGACTAAAAAAAGCTTCCCCTTTAAAATCACACAGAAGAAAAAAAAAACATGCCAGCTTGTTAACTTTCCCATTAGAAGGCTGACAGCAGTGATAAGACATCAATGTGCATGAAATCAGTGAGTCATCTGAAGATTCAGCACAGAAATTTCCCTTTTCCTCTACGAAGCCACAGAATGAGCATGCCTTCGCGATGCACTCTGTGTTGGAGTGACTCCCTTTCAACTTGTCATGTTTGAGATCACAGTCCCCACCTTTCCCTGGCAAGATCAACAGGCACGTGATTTACTCCACACACACATGCCCTTACACACACATGCCCACCCTGCTCTCAGGCACACAGCAGTGAGCTTCCTGACCTTTCCCCCACCATTAACAGGATTCAGTATTTATCTATTCCTCTACACGTGCCACACAAGGCAAAGCAAAACTGACAGCGGTGGCTTCAAGCTTTAAGAAAGGAACAAACAGTTTTCTCCTCTCTCAAGGTTCAGCTGAGCACAGGATGAGTTTTCCTTTTGGGCAAATGCTCTCTTCAAGAGCAGCCTGTCAAAGGGCAGTTCTGGGAACATAGCTCAGACAGCAAAGTCAGTCTGCCAGGAGCAAGGAGTCTCCTAAGGGAAGGACGGCATTGCTCCAAGTGCTCTGCCCTCTCATCCTTTTTAATTGGAAAGGCTCCTCATGACTGCTCCAACACAGCAATTCCTCTCCCATTAGAAGGAGGGTATCTGCTTTCCTGTTTCAATGCAACATGCTCACAGCTGCTCACTCTTGAAAGCTAATCAAAATCCAGCATGGCAATAGCACTGAAAAGCAACTTGACTGCACGGTATGAATCACCTTTAAAGGGAAAGTGCAACTCAGGAACCCACAGCATGAACACCACCTCCTAGAGGTTACTCATATCAACATCTAATTTCATGCACTGCTGTGCAAATGCTCTTCAAAGAAGCTGCAAGTTGCAAGAGTCCCCAGCTGTAGCATAACCTCTGTGATAATGGCCTTATGCTGCTTAATCCTCTTCAGCTCCTCTTCACAACTCATCACGTAACACCTGGACAAAGGCAGAGGTTTCCCATTCCGGCAGAGAACGGTTTGGCACTTCCCCACGTTTGCTGAGGTTAGCGTGAAGCATCCACCAGGGTCCATGGGATCATGTTTTATATGGCAAAGGACAGCAGAGCCTCCAAGTTTCTGTCCAGCTGTTCCAAGTTTCCTGGAATTTAAACAAAACAGTGATTGTTCTTTAATTGGAAAACAAGTGTTAGGGGCACTAAGGAGAAACAGCCGCTGTTCCACAACCACAAGCACTCGGGGCACTGACTCTATTGGATCACTGGGACAGAAACAAAAGTCTCCACTGAAGACTGTGACACTACAGCAGGAGCACTGCAGAGATCCCATGTGCAACTCTCAGGCAGGGTGTTATTTTCACATATGCCAATACTCACATGTGCTCGATTTTAGAAGAAAAAATCTTTACACTTTTAAGAGTTGCTCTCTTTTCCTTTGCATCTTGTAGGTATTTGTTTTATAGGTCAGATAGAGCTCTGGCTTCTGAAGCTATAGATTTTATTATAAAAATAATAATTCTGACTGTAAAAAAGTCTACTTTTGAGCAAAAACAGGAGGGAGAGGTTCACTGTTTTGTGATACTTTCAGGATAATTCTATTAAAAGTATCAAAGGATGACCAACAAAAGCACAGTGACTATGAATTTCACTGTAAGAAGGATGTTTTTCATTTATGCTGTCAGGTACTAACCAGTTAAAGATCCTCTTAGAAATGTTTAAGCCTGCTTTTTCAGCAGGAGTCACAGTGGAAAAAAAAATCTATGGATAAAGTTGAAGTTTTCAGAATCCTGTCATTAACAATATAAATTAATTTCAATACTAGACTGTGAAAAAAAACCCCATCCTTCCCAGTATCGTATTTATTGGAATTTTCTACTATAGTAATTAGAAAGCTAATTACTAATATTTATATTAAGGCTAAGTATAGCTAGTAAGAACTTTTGATTCAAAACCCTGGGGAGACAATGCACAACTAAATTTGCAACCAAGATTCAATGTGCTTTTTTTAGTTATTTTTTACAAATACACTTCAGGAGTGCTGCATATCATCTGTAATCATCAGTGAATGGTTAAATGAGACTGGAATGAATACTATTTCTGGTTCTCCAAAGAAGAGGTCAGCTTATTTTGATGTGAGACAAAAAAAAAAAAAAAAGCAGCTTTCTGTAGGAATGCCACATTCCTCTTTAATTGCATTAGTAGCAAACAAAACCACTTAGTAAGCACTTTCAGTACTCAAATTTGTTATTATTTTTGAATATTTTAAGTATATGGCAACCAACTTTCTCAGCAGTCTGAGGCACTGTTATAAGCAATTATGGAAAGGAAGTGTTTTCTCTCTTGAGTTTGTAAGATTCAATGCCACCCTACTGCTTCCCTATCTTTCCCGATACAACAACTTCAGTATTTTTCCTTTCCAAGGGTGCAGCAATTCAATGATAGCGATGCTACTTTTGATTTGATTCATTTACTGAGTCTCTAAGCTGCTTATTTGCATTCTCCTTTGTTTCCCTGAACTCTTCATTCTCCTCTGTTCAATTCCCTTCATACTCCTCCTTCACTCAGTGTCTCCCCAGGCACAATTTCTTCTTCTGTCAAGAACAGCACGCAGTTTCCAAACCACTACACAGAACTACTCTTACACTCACAGCTATTGTATCACCATCTCTCTGGATGGGTCCTGCTCAAATAATATTCTAAGGCCAAAGGGATTTCTAAGAAGTCAGACTACACATTTTAAATATTTATGTAGCCTTAAATAACCTGAATTGGTACAGAGAGACAGAAAGGATGAGTTCAGGCTTTGCAGGCAGTAGTAGCATGGAAGTTTAAAAAGATGATCAAGACATTCATATCACTGAGTTGGTTATGGCCAACTGAACTTTAAGACTTCAAGAAGATTACTAAGAAGAATAAAACTCCACCCACCACTTAATCATGAGCATTTAGTAACTTTGAGGGTAGGTTGGGGATTTTCTTGTTTGGTTGGAGAGGTGTTGGGGTTTTTCTTCCCACAACTGAAAGAAACGGAGGACAATATTCACAAAACAAGCAATAAAAGGAAACACTGCAGCCGGATTCCAAGGCTTTTTCCCCCTCACATTTCTTTAAAGCCAAGAGCAGACGCCTGACCTGAAAGCAAATGAACTGCACAGTGAGCACAGACAAGGTAAAAAATACTTCAGATCCAAGACTCACCTCTGCATAACGATGAAAGTGTTGATCATGTATTCCTCCTCATTCTTTGTTTTCTGCAGCTCTTCTGCCAGGATGTCGCTCATCGTGCACTGCAGCAAATACGGCACTTCCACGTTGCGGTCCCCGTCAAACACCCCGTAAAGGGCCTCCCGGTTGTCGCAGAAGTTGTTGGCTGAAAGTGCTGCCACACACAGCCTAGGAAAAAAACAAAGCAGGAAAACATCAGGGGTTTTACCCCACTACTAGTTTCTCAGCTTGTCATTTTGACCAGAGAGATGCAGCCTGGTCTAAGTGCTAGCTTTAGCTACCTCTGCTCTCAAGTATTTCAGGACTGTTTTCTGAGCTGTGAGTCAGGCCCATCAACAGTGCTAGGACGTGGAGAGAACTATACTGGAAGTTCAAGACAAGCCCTAAGGATTCTTCCTCCTTTTCAGCACATTAACAAATCCCTTATTTGTAGAAATGGGGGGAAAGTATGTCTGAAACAACACCAATTTAAACTGCACTTGCTACTCCAAAAGCCATCCTTGGAATCTAGCATGCTGATGACCAAGCTATGTGTTAAATCACTTAAGAGTTAGTGAAGGCTTGCTGGCATTTGTTATGGAAACCTAGGTAGCAGAAGATTTCTAAAAAGGTATGTGAAGAACAAAGAAAGATTCATCACATTGCCAGCAACACAGAGACTAGCAGACTCTTGGTACGTTATTTGTCAAGTGCTGCCCTAGTCACAGGATCGACACACATTATGAATATTCAGAGTTTTGGCCATTTTGTCTCTTCCTTTAGTATCTCTGATTTGCTTGGTAAACATCCTTTGGTTGAAGATAAAGAAGCTTTGCAAGGAGGAAAATGCTTTTAAACACTCAGATCTTTTGCGAGTACCAGAGCCTCGCACAGAGCCGGCTCCGCTTGTCTCTTAGCAACTTCCCTAACAAAGACCCCAGTGGAGAGCCAGGCAGGAGAGCTCGGTATACAAATGTAGCGGCGTGGCTTGGCCTCTGCCCCGGGAGCCCCAGAACGTCCCCAGAGCTTCCAAAACTGGACAAGGGATCTGTGTGTAGGCACGGAGCACCGTGCTGCTGGGTGCTGGCACCACAAGCCCCGCGCCGGGCCGTACTTGTTCTTGACGCCGGACGCCTCCGTGTAGCCGTGGCTCCACACCGCCGGCGCTCCCGACGCGTCCCCGGCCGAGGGCTGGTCGATCTTGAAGCACCGGATGTTGCTGCAGGGAGAAAGGAAACGAGAGAGATGCAATGCACTGATCTGCTGACATGATCCGACTTACAAAGTGAAGAGAATGCCTATTTTTACTGCCCCCGTCCTAAGTAATACATTTAATAGAAGAAAATGAAGCAGGGCATCCAAAGCAGTTACCTTTATGTGCCTGTATGCAACCAAAAATAACTGAGCCTCTATTAGGGTGTCAGCTGCACCATTTTGCTTAGCTGGCTTATCTTTCCCTACCTTCACAGCTGAGCATTTTGTTTCAAACCTGGCTCTGTAGGAACATAAAGCAAATTTGAGACTAGTTTGATGAAAGCCAGTACAGGGAAGTGACTTTTAAACTTATACATCTCTCCCACCCATTTTAACAAGTCTCTGTGCTCTTTTCATTGTACTCAAATGAAATCTCATGGATGACCCCCAGCATCCCCTAAAGGAAAAAAAAACAATTAAAAAAAAAAGTTTAGAAACAGCACTGTGTAGTAACAGCCTTGCATGAAAACACTCAAAACCAGAAATCAGCTCCATCTGGATCCTTCACCAACCTGTAAGAGCCAGCCTGTGGTCCTGACAGCAGGCACAGCCCTTCTGCCTTCCCCAGTTGTGCAGTCCAATTTTCACTTAGGCCCTTGATCCTCTGCCCTCCAATTTACTACCAACATAGCCTTTAGCATGAATTTCCAGTATCTCCCAGAGCACAGTAAAGACTTAAAAAGGGCCCAGCCTTCTCTGTTTATATTCTTCTCTTCACAGCCCTGCTTTGCTGGGGAGAGATGACCTACCCCCTGCTCCCTACTGCTCCCTTCCAAAGGCAGAAAAAGCGAGCTCCCCGCGTGCTGCAGACACTTCAAAGGCACCCGAACCTTTCATAAACCAAATGAAACATAAAAGGACACAAGCAGAAAGGTCTAACTGTTCACTCTGAGCATTCATTTTTCCTCTATCCAAATCCCCACCTGATCTGAACACACAGAAAAGACTTTTCAGCATTGCAAAGCCTTCCTCAAATAACCTAAAGTACCATCACACCCAGTTTGATTTCTTTTTACATTAATAGCCAGGATGTACATCAGTGAGATTAAAAGCAAACAAATTACATAAATAATGATAGAACTACTTGTGTTTTAAGTTCTTGGTTTTGCAGCCCTCTGTGTGACAAATAGGAGGCAAACATCTTGCCACAAGCATTAGAAAAAATTGCCTAACCCCAAGTCAAACTGGAAACCTGGATCTCTTCTAAAATAGCAGAGATTTTAATTCTGTTGCAACTACAAAGCAGGACACGCATGAGCAAACACACTTTCTCTGCAGATTTCTCACACAAGGCACTTATCTCCAGGGCAGAGGGACTTGGGTCAAAAAGGTTTCTGTTTGTTTCTTTTTCAACTGGATTGACTGACCACTGGTTCCTGGGCAGGTCAAGGACCCAGAGTTGTCTCAAGGCTTCTCAGTAGTGGTGGGAATAAAAGCTACCTCAACATGGTGCTTTCAGCTTCCGTAGGGGTAACAGTACTAATAGACTATGTGCCCAGAAGAGAGTGATATCCAGCAGGACATCCTATGCAGGCCATATGGGCTAAGGCTTCTGGACAGCATGGCTTATTTTCCCCGTACTTTAAAAATCACTGTTACAATTGAACTACATGCTCTTTCTTAAAAACCAAAGTAACAGCATCTTTTTGGTTTTCTTCCTTTTCATTTTAATTGCTAATGAAAATTCTTACATCTGATAAATCACTTGGCAACATCCTCCTAAGTACACAAGCTCCTTTAAGATCTCCATACATACTAAAAAAGCAAGCATGCATGACAGGACTCTTCTTACCAGCACTGAGAATACATATTAACCTACTACCTGCTTGAATTCTGCCAGGGCACAGATGGAGAGCTGCCTTTCACATGCAGAAGAAAGATATAAAAAGTACCAAGTGCACAAGTATTTTTGTGCCTGCCACAAAAAACAAGTGAAAGAAGCACCTCCTCCCTCACAGTAAATTATAGCAATATACCATAGAAGTCAGGGTAGTAGATCAGTGCAGACACTGAGAAATCCCTCAGGAGGCCTGAAACACCTTACTGTGCCTAATGAATATTAGTGAACAGAACAGGCCTGAGGACTTCAGAATAATTTATTTAAAAAAAAAAAACAAAAACGTAAAGGAAAGAACAGAAACCCACATTCCCACGCCCAAAACAAATAAAGCAAAGTGCATGTACAAGAAGAAAAAGTTTTCTGTGAATTAAGGACCACAGGTATGCCAGTGAAAATATGGCATGTAACTGGGCCACACTACTCTTCAACTGCTTAGGATTTAAAATTGTACAATAATGCAACAATGCATGATACCTGAATACTAACATGGCAAGAGAATGTGTGCCCATCTTGTCTGCTGGGTTATACACAAGAAAGTTGATCTTTCACCAAGTTTTGACATAATTCATTTTCTTTGTAAAACATATTTATTTTTCCCCTATGGACCAGAGCAATATTACACACTGCTTCTTCAGGAAGATTTCCTGTATGCAATACAGCAACTCTTAAAATAGAGGCATGTCCCTTTTTCACTGTCTGCTGCAGATCATGGACTATTGTTTTCATCTGTGAAAACTTATCATTACTCAGATTTCCACTTCTTTTTTGTAAAATCTGCTGATTCAAGGTAAAAGCAAACTCACACCATAAGTTTCCCTTCCTTGCACAACAGATGACAGTTACTACTCCAGCGTCTGATCTTAACCATTTAAAAGCAAACAACATGAAGCAACTGATCAACCCCTATAAAGTAAATCAATCCTCCTTGAAACCATTCAATGCTTAAGAATTGAGGTAATTTAGAAGGCAACTTGGAGCTGGTGCAGTTTTCTACAGGACATAAGAAAAGTTAAAGGCAGTCACTGTCCACAGATTATCCGGTTTACTGCAACAGCTTCCCAACACACTGCAGAAGAAGGAACAAAGCACTTGGAGAATTTCAGTTATGGATGATGACACTTAAATCCCAGGGCAGGAATGAAACAGGTAAACAGGAAGGAAACTGAGGGTCCCAAAGTAAAGGAACTAGTTTTGCTGCAAACAGAGTGGGAGATGTGAGTCTTCAGCAGTTTAAATATAAAAAATATATAAATTCTACGACAGAAACAGGGAGATATGAAGGGGAACAAGAAACAATATGTGAAGAGGTAAAAAGCAGCACAGTGGCAAAGACAGACCCAAGCAGATGAATGTGAGAAAATTACATACAGCAAGCAGCCACTGGCATCTCAACAGTGGTAAAAATATGTCTTTTGTTTGAATCCGGTATCAGAAGTAAAATGGAATCAAACTGGCCCAACAGTGGTTACACCAGACTAACAGACCCCTCCAGGAGTTACAGCTGAAAGCAATTGCACTGAAGCAGGTGAAGTCGTCCTCTTCAATGAAGCACCAGTTTCTGACCTGTCCACATAATTTGCTACTTTCTGGTCCACTGGCAGTAGGGAACCATATTGCTTAAAAGAGACATGCACTTCTGTGTATTGTGGTTTTCTCACATCCCAGTGACAGTCATTCTGCCCCTTCCCTACTCTGTAAGGTAACTTACTTCAGTAGCTCTAAGGTTTTGTGGTCCAGGGCTAATCTGGGATTTCCAGTCAGGTCCAGCTCTTGCAGTTTTGGAGGCAGGTTTTCAGGCAATGTGACTTCACTCAGTTCATTGCAGCTTAGGTCCACACACTGCAAAAGGAAAGCAGCCAAAAAAGCAAGAGAATTCAGCTGTCATCAAGATCATACATATTTTGATTAAGTGTGGTAATGCATGTTTCATGAACAGTAGAGGCTGCAACTAAGACCTAAGATCATTCATTTAAGTAAGTGGTTCTTACAAAAGAAATTTATATGCCATTTAGCCATCTTGCCAGATATCTGGGACACCTAGAAATATGTTCCTTCCATTTCCATCTCTAGTCAGGTGTCATCTTGTTACAAAACCAGTAAGTTTTGTCTGCTGTTCACAGAGACAAAGACAGTCAGTTGATTTTCAAAGTATTTAAGAAAAAATGTTATTGATTAAAACAGTCTCTTAATAGACAAAGGAAATGGAGATAAGAGCAGCAGGGCCTTCTAAGCCACTGGCATAGCAGTCCCTTCTCCTCAGCTTAAACCAGCATGAATATGAGCAGGCTCCCAGAAATCCAGTATTTACTGAGGGATATTAAAATAGACAGTGGTATTAATGTATGCAGAGGGGAGGAATAGAGGGGGAAAGGAAAAAATATTGGAGCCGTTTTAAACGTGGCTTTAATTAGTATCATCTTAAGACAGATTCGTATTTAAGTATGAAGTCAATAAAACAGGAGAAAAAATTAAGGTTAAATATTTCAGAAAAAATATTATAAAAAACAGCAGAGAAACTTGCAGGCTGTCCACCAGCTAAGCACAAATTAGCTAGAACAAGTGCACTAGAATGACAAAATCCCCAGACAAACATTGTTTAAAGCTACATATCCAGATGAAAGTCAATACACAGTGAGAAATAGGGCATTTGAGAACAAAGACAACTGTCCAAACCCTATTACAGGATGATTGGTATAGTATGCACCAAAAACTGGAAAAAAAAAAAAAA